>CM035283.1:19060067-19080652 GCA_020226075.1 Hydropotes inermis | reverse complement strand
AAAGAAACAATAACATCAACTTCGTTGACTATGTGAAAGCTTTTGACTGCGTGGATCAAAACAAACTGGAAAATTCTTAAACAGATGGGACTACCAGACTACCTTACCTGTCCCCTAAAAGAGCTGTATGCAGGTCAAGAAGTAATGGTTAGAACCTCAGCCAGTTCAGTTCAGTTGCTCAGCTGTGTCCAACTCTTTGCAACCCCATGCACTGTAGCATGCCAGGCTTTCCTGTCCATCATCAGCTCCCAGAGCTTGCTCAAACTCATCTCATTGAGTCAGTGATGCCATCCAGCCATCCCATTCTGTCATCCCCTTCTCCTCCTGCCTTCACTCTTTCCCAGCATCAGGGTCTTTTCAAATGAGTCAGTTCTTCACATCAGGTGGCCAAAGTATTGGAGCTTCACCTTCAGCATCAGTCCTTCCAATGAATATTCAGGACTGATTTCCTTTAGGATTGACTGATTTGATCTCCTTGCAGTCCAAGGGACTCTCAGGAGAAAGTCTCTTAAAACCTTACATGTAACAATTGACCAGTCAAAATTTGGAAAAGAATATGACAAGGCTGTATTTTGTCATCCTGTTTATTTAACTTATATGCAGAGTACATCATATGAAATGCTGAGTTGGACGAATTACAAGTTGGAATCAAGATTGCTAGGACAAATATCACCAGTCTCAGATATGTAAATGATACCACTCTAATGGCAGAAAATGAAGAGGAACTAAAGAGTATCTTAATGATGATGAAAGAGAAGAGTGAAAAAGCTGGCCTAAAACTCAAATTTCAAAAAAACTAAGATCATGGCATCTGGCACCATCACATCATGTCAAATAGAAGGGGAAAAAGTGGAAACAGTGACAGACTTTCTTTCATTAGGCTCCAAAAATCACTGTGTACCCTGACTGCAGTCTTGAAATAAAAAGAGGCTTGTTCCTTGTAAGGAAATCTATGACAAAAATAGACAGGGTTCAGTTCAGTTCCGTTCAGTTCAATTCAGTTGCTCAGTCAAGTCCAACTCTTGGCGACCCTATGAATCGCAGCACATGAGGCCTCCCAGTCCATCACCAACTCCCGGAGTTTATCCAAACTCATGTCCGTTGAGTCAGTGATGCCATCCAGCCTTCTCATCCTCTGTCTTCCCCTTATCCTCCCGCCCACAATCCCTCCAAGAATCAGGGTCTTTTCCAATGAGTCAACACTTCACATGAGGTGGCCAAAGTATTGGAATTTCAGCTTCAGCATCAGTCCTTCCAATGAACATCCAGGACTGATCTCCTTTAGGATGGACTGGTTGGATCTCCTTGCACTCCAAGGGACTCACAAGAGTCTTCTCCAACATCACAGTTCAAAAGCATCAATTCTTCAGCATTCAGCTTTCTTCACAGTCCCTCTCACATCCGTACATGACCACTGGAAAAACCATAGCCTTGACTAGATGAATCTTGGTTGGCAAATAATGTCTCTGCTTTTTAATTTGCTATCTAGTTTAGTCATAACTTCCCTTTGAAGAAGTAAGTGTCTTTTAATTTCATGGCTGCAATCACCATCTGCAGTGATTTTGGAGCCTCAAAAAATAAAGTCTGACTCTGTTTCCACTGTTTCCCCATGTATTTGCTATGAAGTAATGAGGCTGGATGCCATAATCTTAGTTTTCTGAATGTTGAGCTTTAAGCCAACTTTTTCACTCCTCTTTCACTTTCATCAAGAGGCTTTTTAGTTCCTCTTCACTTTCTGCCATAAGGGTGGTGTCACCTGCATATCCGAGGTTATTGATATTTCTCCCGGCAATCTTGATTCCAGCCTGTGCTTCTTCCAGCCCAGCGTTTTTCATGATGTACTCTGCATATAAGTTAAATAAGAGGGTGACAATATACAGCCTTGACATATTCTTTTTCCTATTTGGAATCAGTCTGTTATTTAAAAAGTAAATATATCACTCTTCCAACAAAGGTCCATCTAGTCCAAGTTATGGTTTTTCTGTAGTCATGTACTAATGTGAGTGTAGGACCATAAAGAAAGCTGACAGCCAAAGAATTGATGCTTTTCAATTTCGGTATTGGATAAGACTCTCAAGAGTCCCTTGGTCTCTAAGGAGATCAAACCAGTCAATCTTAAAGGAAATCAACCATGAATATTCATTGGAAGGACTGATTCTGAAGCTGAAGGTGTCCAATATTTTGGACATCTGATGTGAAGAGCCAACTCATTGGAAAAGACCCTGATGCTGGGAAAGATCGAATGCAAAAGGAGAAGGAGGTGGCAGAGGATGAGTTGGTTACATAGCATCAGTGACTTATTGGACATGAGTTTGAGCAAACTCTGGGAGATGGTGAAAGACAGGAAAGCCTGGCATGCTGCAGTTCATGGGATTGCAAGGAGTCAGGCACAACTCAGGAACTAAATAACTACAAAATAAAGACACAGGATAGTTGACCTATTAGTACTCAAATTATCTCAGTGGTCCCAAGTCAACTAGCTAAATTCTTTTAAAAATAGAATTTACTCTAGCTGGTAGCAAAAGAGAACATCAGAGTTTCAAAGTAAATGAGGGATTTGATTCACTGCCATTGCCTTGAAGATGGAGGGCCCACAGGATAAGAAATCAGGAAGGCTTTTCACCCTGAACTCTTTTCAGTGGCTGTTGAAAACCAACAGCTGTATCAGAATGTAATTCAGTCTTTGTAAAGGTTGATGGCAAGTGCCAATTTGTAGTTGACATGGGGATAGGATCATGATCCACAGATAGTAAGTCTTTCTCTAGTGTGTGTGGGGGTGAGTAAGTGTGAGAGGTTACAGGATATAGAAGAAAATAGTAGCAAAGTTACTGGAAACATAGAATAGTAGTAGTAGCAGTGTTAGTCTCTCAGTCATGTTTGACTCTTTGGACTCCATGGACTGTAGCCCACCAGGCTTCTCTGTCCATGGAATTCTCCAGACAAAAATACTGGAGTGGGTTTTCATGCCTTCTCCAGGGGATCTTCCCAACCCAGGTCCCCTTCATTGCAGGCAAACTCTTTACCATTTGAGCTACTCAGGGAGCCCCAAAACACAGAATGGGAAGATGTTAAAAGTAGAAGTCTAGAAATAAGACAGAGTTAGTCCCAGGACAAACATGATATGAAATAAAACCCAGTAAACAAAGACATTTTATTTTTTCAGTGACAAGTTTGGGAAGAACAACAACTTAGAGAAACCTATTTTATTTGTAGATTAGAGAGTCATTGTTGGCATTTAGACTTAAGATTAGGTGTCAACATAGGATCATTCAATACAAATGAAAGACTAGTTGAAGTTGGATAAAATGAATAACTAGATTTGTACATTTCCCTGAACAAGCCTTAGAAATTTTATGAAAAGCTAGAACAGGGAAAGAGAAAGTCAAAGATGTTTGACTCATTGGACTGACTTGATAACAATTTATTGAATTGACTTTATTACAATTGAAATATTGATAGGAAGAGAGATTTCACAGTAAGTCTGTAACATTCCCTGTTTACTAGTTAGATGGAGGTAATGAATGATCCTAACTACATGTCCTTATAAAAAATGTTAGTGCTGTTTGCTATTAGAAAATACTGGGAACTTCTATCTATAAGATGCTTTTAGCTGAATATATCTAGTCTATGCATGTGTTCAGTCACTTCAGTCCTGTCTGACTGCGACCCTATGGACTGCAGCCCTCCAGGCTCATCTGTTCATGGAATTCTCCAGGCAAGAATACTGGAGTGGGTTTCCATGCCCTCCTCCAGAAGATTTTCCTGACTCAGGGATAGAAACTGCATCTCCCGTGGCTCCTGCGTTGGCATGTGGATTCTTTACCCCTGAGACACTAGGGAAGCCCCCATGTAGTCCATAAATAATGTTTAATATAAACCTAGAAGTTACAGATTTATGAGGCATGACTGACTAGAGATTGGAGTGCAGACCAACCTAGATAGCATATTAAAAAGCAGATACATTACTTTGCCAACAAAGGTCCGTCTGGTCAAGGCTATGGTTTTTCCAGTGGTCATGTATGGATGTGAGAATTGGACTGTGAAGAAAGCTGAGCACTAAAAAATTGATGCTTTTGAACTGTGGTGTTGGAGAAGACTCTTGAGAGTCCCTTGGACTTCAAGGAGATCCAACCAGTCCATCCTGAAGGAGGTAAGTCCTGGGTGTTCATTGGAAGGATTGATGCTGAAGCTGAAACTCCAATACTAATATATATAAAAGAAGCTTTGAGATCGAAATAGCTTTTTACCTGTGGCCCATTGCTCAAAACGCTCTTCTATTAAGAGGAAACCACAGCTTGTTTTGATGAGGCATAAGAGACATTCTTAGAAGTTTCATCAGACATCTTTAATTCCCCCAGAGAAAGATATTTTCCTCTGTGTTTGCTGTTTGCCTGTTTCATTTGAATCATCAGTGAAGTCTGGTGTGAAAATGTCAATGAATCTCATTTGACAGTTAACCATTCTTTCAACATAAGTAAATATCTGAACATCTTCAAAAATTTTGTTTTCATTTTTATCCACTGAGAATCAAGGCAGTGTTAGGTGTTATTTTACTACTACTGTTCCAATTATACATATGGAAAAAAATGAAGTATCCTTTTAATTCTAACATAATCCTTTCATTGAAGAATTACTTTTACTTTGAAATTTTCAATATAAATATCCATGCAATATCTGCATTTGACTCGTTTTAGAATTTTTCTGATATTCCTTAATTTCATATATTTTATCCAAAATAAAACTTAGCTTCACTAAATATTTTGCATGTCCTTGACTTTTTATATACATTGGCAGAAATAAATCTCTGAAGACTCTGAAAGAACGTCTAATTTAGTTTATTCTTGAAGCTAATGAAGAGTTAAGGAGAAAAAAATTGTTTTTCTCAACAAATTTGAAACGTTTTCTTCCCTAGGGCTCTTTATTCCCTCATATTTTGTAATTGGTGGAAAACATGGCATCTTAAGTGATAAAACTCCTGAGTTTTAGCTCATGATCTTTGCTTTATTTCACTTCACCTTTTGGCATGGTTATCTTCTCTACTTTCCAACTTCATCTAATAGGTCTTATTTTGCACTCTACCCTTGTCCTACTCACCTGAATCTTTAGAAATGTGTTGATTTTATCAAATAATCATTTGACATGCCTCTAGGGGCAAAAAAATAGTAACTTCTAAAGAAAATATGTGCTGGCTTAACATGTAAGGTTTTGTGAATAGCAACTATTCTTCCCTAATTTAATTTGTATATATATCAGGATAGCTTAATTCTGTCACTGCAATAAACACCTAACAGACATTAATCTAAAATATTTGATAGACAAGGCTATGGGCTTTTTCTCTCTTTTCTCACTTGAGGATACAGAGAGCATTGTTATTACTTGCTCTTAGAAAGTACTGATACAAAATTCAACATCCATTTATGATAAAAACTCTCAAAAAATCAGGAATAGAAGGAACATACCTCAGCATAATAAAAGTTATATATGACAAACCCACAGCAAACATTATCCTCAATGGTAAAAAATTGAAAGCATTTCCCTTTAAGTCAGGAACAAGACAAGGGTGCCCACTCTCACCACTACTATTCAGCATAGTTTTGGAAGTGTTGGCCACAGCAATCAGAGCAGAAAAAGAAATAAAAGGAATCCAGATAGGAAAAGAAGAAGCAAAACTTTCACTGTTTGCAGATGACATGATCCTCTACATAGAAAACCCTACAGACTCTACCAGAAAATTACTAGAGCTAATCAATGAATATAGTAAAGTTGCAGGATATGAAATTAACACAGAGAAATCCCTTGCATTCCTATACACTAACAATGAGAAAACAGAAAGAGAAATTAAGGAAACAGTACCATTTACCATTGCAACAAAATGAATAAAATACTTAGGAGTATATCTACCTAAAGAAACAAAAGACCTATATATATAAAACTATAAAACACTGATGAAAGAAATCAAAGAGGACAAAAACAGATAGAGAAATATACTGTGTTCATGGATTGGAAGAATCAATTTAGTGAAAATGAATATACCACCCAAAGCAATCTATATATTCAATGCAATCCCTATCAAGCTACCAACAGTATTTCTCACAGAACTAGAGCAAATAATTTCACAATTTGTATGGAAATACAAAAAACCTTGAATAGCCAAAGCAATCTTGAGAAAGAAGAATTGAACTGGAGGAATCAACCTGCCTGACTTCAGACTCTACTACAAAGCCACAGTCATCAAGACAGTATGGTACTAGCACAAAGAGAGAAATAAAGTCAATGGAACATAATAGAAAGCCCAGAGATAAATCCACGAACCTATGGACACCTTATCTTCGACAAAGGAGGCAAGGATATACAGTGGAAAAAAGACAACCTCTTTAGCAAGTGGTGCTGGGAAAACTGATCAACCACTTGTAAAAGAATGAAACTAGAACACTTTCTAACACCATATACAATAATAAACTCAAAATAGATTAAAGATCCAAATGTAAGACCAGAAACTATAAAACTCCTAGAGGAGAACACAGGCAAAACACTCTCCAACATAAATAACAGCAGGATCCTCTATGACCCACCTCCCAGAATATTTTAAATAAAAGTAAAAATAAACAAATGGGACCTGATTAAACTTAAAAACTTCTGCACAAGAAAGGAAACTATAAGCAAGGTGAAAAGACACCTTCAGAATGGGAGAAAATAATAGCAAAAAGATAAAGGATTAACCTCAAAAATATACAAGCAACTCATGTAGCTCAATTCCAGAAAAATAAATGACCCAATCAAAAAATGGGCCAAAGAACTAAACAGACATTTCTCCAAAGAAGACATGCAGATGGTTAACAAATACATGAAAAGATGCTCAACGTCACTCATTATCAGAGAAATGCAGATCAAACCGGCAATGAGGTACCGTCACACGGTACCTTTATTATACAAGTAATAAATGCTGGAGAGGGTGTGGAGAAAAGGGAATCCTCTTACACTGTTGGTGGGGATGTAAACTAGTACAGTCACTATGGAGAACAGTGTGGAGATTCCTTAAAAAACTGGAAATAGAACTGCCATATGACCCAGCAATCCCACTCCTGGGCATACACACTGAGGAAACCAGAACTGAGAGAGACACGTGTACCCCAATGTTCATTGCAGCACTGTTTATAATAGCCAGGACATGGAAGCAAGCTAGATGTCCATCAGCAGGTGAATGGATAAGAAAGCTGTGGTACATATACACAATGGAATATTAGCCATTAAAAAGAATTCATTTGAATCAGTTCTAACGAGATGGATGAAACTGGAGACCATTATACAGAGTGAAGTAAGCCAGAAAGATAAACACCAATACAGTATACTAAGTATGGAATTTAAAAAGATGGTAACTATAGCCCTATATGCAAAACAGAAAAAGAGACACAGATGTATAGAACAGACTTTTGGACTCTGTGAGAGAAGGCGAGTGTGGGATGTTCTGAGAGAACAGCATTGAAACAAGTATACTATCAAGGGTGAAACAGATCACCAGCCCAGGTTGGATGCATGGATAAGTGCTCAGGGCTGGTGCACTGGGAAGACTCAGAGGGATGGGATGGGGAAGGAGGTGGGAAGGGGGTTCAGGATGGGGAACACATGTAGATCCATGGCTGATTTATGTCAATGTATGGCAAAAACCACTACAATATTGTAAAATAATTAGCCTCCAACTAATAAAAATAATTTAAAAAAAGTACTGATACTTTATGATCTCATTTATTTAATGATTTATCCATGTAATACATACCCATATATTATGTGTTTATGACATATCAGCTAATCACCAGTATTTTGCTATGCATTTAGAATAAAAAAGTACATTCATTTGGGTGATAATTTGCTTTAAAATGTTCTAGTGAGTATAGCACCTCATACTTTTTTCTGTCAATGCAGGAGACATAAGAGACATAGGTTCAATTGCTGGGTCAGGAAGATCCCTGGAGGAGGGCAAGGCAACACACTCCAGTATTTTTGCCTGGAGACTCCCCATGGACAGAGGAGCCTGGAGGGCTATGGTCATCAAGGTCGCTAAGAGTATGGTCCATAGGGTCACAAAAAGATAGACATGACTGAAGTAACTTGGCCGGCAGGAAGGCATACACTTCTTTAGATAACAGATTAGTATTTTAAAAGTTGACTTTAATTTAGGAATAGTTAAAATGAAAAGGAAAAATAGCTAATGGTTTTAAGACATCAGTAGTAATTACTCTACAACTCAAATATCCAGAATAAAACCATGATGCATTTTCATAAATTACAACAATTTCATGGAGCTTCACATAATTTAATAAATTTTGGAAAACACCGCATTCTAACAGGGATGGAGTCAACAGTGATATAATATTGGAAAAGGCTACTTGAATTCCTTTCCAACTAATTCAATTATTTTAAAAGTTTAGCTTTAATTGATAAGTATAGTGTTTATCATAGTTGTATGTATATATATGCACATATATATATATATATATATATATATATATAGGTGTGTTTTAACATCTACATGAATACATAAACATGTGTATTCTGAATGATGTCTAATAATTAAAGACAGAATGAATAGATCTTGGTTTGGCTCGTCTGCAAGTTATTAATGAAAATCATTTGTCAATGGAACAGTTTTGGAAGACATTCATTCATTTACCTAGCCCGAGTGTTACATTACTGTGGAAACGTTCTCATTCCTTCAAAGTTATTAAAAATTATAAGCATTAAATGTTTAAAAATAAAGCATTTAAAGTTATAAGTTTTTAAAAATTAAATTAAAAATTAAAGGTTTCAGTAACTGTTCTGGGCATGCAGTTACAGACCAAGT
Organism: Hydropotes inermis; assembly: GCA_020226075.1. NCBI lineage: Eukaryota > Metazoa > Chordata > Mammalia > Artiodactyla > Cervidae > Hydropotes > Hydropotes inermis. The sequence continues at coordinate 19,071,813 of CM035283.1, read as the reverse complement.
GGTGAAGTGGTAAAGAAACTGCTGCCAACTGAGGAGAAACAAGAGACTCTAGTTCAATCCCTGGGTCAGGAAGATCCCCTGGAGTAGGAAATGGAAACCCCTTCCAGTATTCTTGCCTAGAAAATTCCATGTACAGAGCAGCCTGTCAGGCTTCAGTCCATGGGGTTGCAAAGAGTCAAACATAACCAGGTGACTGAGTACACACATACACACAATCAAAATAAAGATGCTTAATTTTTTTTTTCAAAATTAATTAAAAAAATAAATATGACTTAAATCACATCAAATTAGCATTGCATAAGATGACACTAAAAAGGAGATAAAGGCAAATGTCCATTGTCAGCTATTCCCATGGAAATAAAAGCATTTCATACATTGAATAGTAAAGTGAGTAATTTGAGTCTCATCTACAGATCGAAATGATATATCATGCCTAATTTCTTTTGGTGAACAATGTGGGAAGCTTGTTGAAATACACTGAAAATGGTAATTCTACCTTATTACTCATTGTTGGAATTTTTGTGGCATGTGAAAAATAGAACTACACAACTGGTTTTTAAATCAGACACAAGAGTGGCTAACTATGAATTACTGAGTTTACCAGGGTATTTCTAAAAGCAGAATGCCTTTTTAAGGCATTCTATCATAAAAATTTAAGACCATCTCTCTGTAAAAGATATAAGGGTATTGACATGAATCTATAGCTGGCAGACCAGAAATGAATTGTTTATTGAACTCTTGTGTGCATGTATGCATGTTAAGTTCACACTAAGTATACATGCATGCTTCAGTCATGCCCCACTCTTTGTGACCCTATGGAGCCCACCAGGCTCCTCTCTCCAGGGTATTTCCAGGCTAGTATACTAGAGTGGGTTGCCATGACCTCCTCCAGGGGATCTTCCAGACCCAGGAATCAAACTCTTGTCTCTTACATCTCCTGCATTGACAGGCAGGTTCCTTACCACTAGTACCACCTGGGAAGCCCTTATGTAACTCAATCCCTTAAAAACAATGGGATCTGAGTATTCTTCTTTTGCTTAGTAAGAATATAGGTTAACCAGAGGGAAACCATCATATAAACCATTTCAATTTTTGGTGAAACTTTCCTTCTTTCTGAGTGTGGTAGGCACTGTAATACACAGTCCTGTCCTTTGACTAGAGTGATCTAAGTAAAAAATTATCTTATTCTGTCAACAAAAGGATGCTTCCTTTTTCTGTTTTAGGTCCTGAGAGAGAGAGAGAGAGAGAGAGAGAGAGAGAAGAGAAAGATGCTAAAAGACATAGAAATATTCCAGTACCAAAGACTGAAAGAAGAGATGTGTTATTCTTTAAATTGAAGTATTCATAACTAATGCATGAGAAGAGTTATAAGAATTCTTTGGCAAGCTCTGTGGAATCTCTGAAGCAAATTGTAGGCCTTCAGGATGAATACTGATTACATGTTAGATTTCAAAGTAGGTTGGGGGAATTTTAATCAAAGTTTTTCTTAAGATTGGGCTTGGAATAAGTGGAGAGCACTAAGGTATTATGAAAATTTCAAAATTATTGCTAGTAGCGAATATTTTATTTAATTTTAGAATGTTTTCTCTAAAGGAATGATCTACAGTTTGACATTTCTTATGCTTTCTATTTCAGAGATGGTTTTATTATTTAGAAAGCAGAGAATTCTTTGATATCTTTATCTCAGTTATGTCAGGCACACAGAATTAAGTGCATGAGGCCAAGATATTTACTTGGTCATATATGAACCTGGTTTAAGGAAAAGTCCACTGAAGAGAAAATACTGATAGTGATACATTTTGAGCTATGAAGCATTAAAAAAAAATATTTCCCATTTTTCCAAAAGAATTTGTGGTGGGCTACAAAAATGAATCTAGTATAGGAACATAAAGTTGTCAGGATAGAAACAATAGAGTTCTATTAATCAGTAAGGGCCTGAACACTGAAGTGTGCGCAATAAATTGCGTACAGTTCTTATATTTGAAAGCAAAATTAGCTTGTAGCTTTCTGGTTTTGAAAGCCCAAAGAGAATTATGCTCAGCTACAACTTTCAGAACTTGTAACTTGTATGTTACTTACATGAAGAAGTCTCAAAATTCACAACTTGTTTATAAAATTAATATACCAGTCCACAAAAAAATTCTAGCAGGGGAAATAGGGCAATTCTGGGCTTAAGTGAGCTGGAGATGGCAACAGAAGGAAAAACAACACCATTACCCAGAGAAAAACAAACAGTATAGAATTCACAAGGTTTCTGTGAAAACCTATAAATAACTGAAATTACTTTTCCTTATAACTGAGTCAGTTTGCTCCAGGGAAAACTGCTCTTCTTGATAGTTTTCAGCAAATCAGCTTGCCAAGGGAGAGGAAAATAGAACAACTAATTCTTCCACATTTCTCTTTCCATTGAGTTTCTTCACTTTTGGAAATTCATAAAACTTCCCTCTGCTGGAAATCCATGTGTGGTTAATTTTTCTTATATAGAAGCAGTTTCAGTTGTATCTGTAAATTTAATTTTTTAGGCTTTTTTTTTTTTTCAAAAAAATAAGAATTTTATCTTTTACTAATACCTGAGACAGTTAATACTGGATACACCCTTAATAAATTAAATAAAATCCTTGTAATTTTATATGATATATTCAACAATATTCTTATAATAAATACAATCAAGTATCCTATGAATAGTTATAATATTGCTAATTGAGTTCAATTGCACTCTTGCAAAATGTATTTCCAGAAAGCAGTTCTATGTAGGAACAAGCCAGTTATGCTGCTGTGTGCAGGTCAGCATGACTTAACAGTAAGCCTTAAAATGTCTCTATTAATAGTTCTATGGAGGAGGAAATGGCAACCCACTCCAGTATTTTTGCCTGGGAAGTTCCATGGACAGAGGAGCCTGTTGGGCTACAGTCCGTGGGGTCGCACAGAGACACGACTAAGTATGCACACATACACATTAATAGTTTTCACATATTAATAGTTCTGAATTTTCAGGGTAAGGTATATTCACTTGGACAGTTTTTAAAGTGCAGATTATTCTACAAATTCTAATCATAACTCTGCTTATTGGGTTTGATTTGTAATCCAAAATTTTTCAACAAGTAATAAGAGAAGTCTAATGCTCATGGCCAAAGATAGCACATTGGAAAACACTGGTTGGGGTTTTAAATAAAGTGCTTTGTAAATCTCAAAGAAAATATCTGACAGGTTTTGCTTCTCTCAACTGAGCAGTAACCATGTTACCAATCATTTCACTCATTTTCATACACAAAGCTGTACATGAATGTTCATAGCAGCTTCATTTGTAATAGTCTCAAATGGCAAATAAACCAAATATCTATCAACAGGTGAATGGATAAACAAAATGTCATACAGTCATACAATAAAAGGCTACTCAGCAATAAGGAGGGATAAACTACTACATCTGTGCAACAACATGAACACATTTGAAAATTAACATGCTGTCAAAGAAGCTAACATGCAATTCTATTTAGACAAAATGCTACAGGATGCAAACATCTTTATTCATTCAAGTAGATTCAGGTTCTCTGGAGCAGGAGAACTGAATGAGATGAACTGCAAAGATCTAAAAACAATTTTTTTTTTCTGTTGGTTTTGTTTTACTTCTTGGTTGTGTTAATTATGTCATGGGTATACACAAATGTCAAAATTCATTAAACTGTACACTTTAAATAGATGAAGTGTGATGTTCATAAGTATTTATCCCCCAAAGTAACCACCTTCCTTCATTTGAATAGTCTTTCTTATCCAAGAGTGGCAAACATTATCCAAATAAGCTAGACAATAATGGTTTTAGAAGATATAAAATAAACAACCAAAGCCTTAGAATTCTACATTATACAAAACACTTTTCAAATTTTAATAGAATATTTTTGAAGAAGATATTGTCATCTGGCTCTATTATACAAAATTTATTATTAGGTATAGATTGATTTTATACTCTTGACACATTACTTTCATAAATAAAAGCCACTTATGTAGTTTGGGCAGAGAAATCTCTTTCTCAAGACAACTAAAATGAATTTAAGGATTTGTGGTAAAACTCAGTCATGTTTCTCAGTTTTAAAAATTTCACTTGACCAAGCTGTATATCCCTCTGGGTAGACTTGACTCATAATCAAGACCAGAGCCTGATTGTACAGATTATGAAATTGTAATTTCATTAAATATTCACTATTAAAAAGTCTCTTAGGCAAAGGAAAGGGTACTAAAGGGGAAAGAGTAAAACCTTAAGATATCGTAAGATATAGGACTGGGATATTTAGCCACACATGACACAGACTGGGAAATCTGAATAATCAAATTCTCCTGAAACTCCCTTGCTTTGGAGAAAGCTGATGCCTTAGTTTCTGAGGTAATTAGCCTTCATATGCATTTAAAAAAAAAGGCAAAAATCTATTAGCTGAGACTTAAAATCCTTCTTCTTCTCAGGACTAATCCCCATGATCCCATATCACCTCTGGTCTTGTGCTAGACACACAACATTCAGACGGAGAAGTAAGTCTTTTTATGTGTGCATATACCTAGCTTCCCAGGTGGTGCTAGTGGTAAAGAACCCAGCTGTCAGTGCAGAAGGTGTAAGAAACACAGGTTTGATTCCTGGGTTGGGAAGATACCCTGGAGAAGGAAATGACAACCCATTCCAGTATTCTTGTCTGAAGAACCCCTCGGACAGAAGAGCCTGTTGGGTTACAATCCATAGGGTTTCAGAGTTGAACAGGACTGAAGCGACTTAGTGCATTGTTCCATAGCTTGCTTGTACAATAAAAAAAATTTCAGGTTCTCCTTTTCCTTTATTGGTAGAAGTCTGAGAATTCCTAAGTCAAAGGATAAAATTTAAAGCTAGATTAGGCCAAATGATATTATAGTTATCATCAACCCTAGATTGAGGGTTTCATGTGATGATCCATGGATCTGGAAGTATTGCTTATAATCTGCTAGGCTTCCAGGTGATGCTAGTGGTAAAGAATCCATGGGCCAATTCAGGAGACCCAAGAGACTTGCGTTTGATTCGGGTTGGGAAAATCCCTTGGAGGAGGAAATGGCACCTCACTCCATTATTCCTGCATAGAAAATCACATGGGAGAGGGGACTGGCAGAATGCAGTCCATGGGGCTGTGAAAAGTCCAACATACATGAGCAACTGAACACACACACACACACACAAAGGTTGACTAATTAAAGCCTGGACCTAAAAATGACTAGTAGTTAAGTTGAAAGGCCAGAAATTCCATGGCAAACTGTGGTTTTCTGGCTTTGGGGATGATCATGTAACAATGGATCATTTTTGTAAACTTGTCAGTCACTTCTTATCCATACCACCCAGGGAGAATGGGAGTCTTCTTTAAGTAACAAACACACTGCTTGCATGTACTCAGTTATGTCTGATGCTTTGTGATAGTATGAGTTGTAGCTCTTTGGTTTTCTCTGTCCATGGAATTTTCCAGGCAAGAATACTGAACTATGTTTTCATGCCCTCTTCCAGGGGATCTTCTCAACCCAGGGATCAAACCCGTGTCTCTTGTCTTTTGCATTAGGAGGTGAGGTTGTTTTTTTTTTTTTTTTTTCTTACCACTAACACCACTTGGGAAGCCCAAGTAAGACATCAAGTATTGATTAGTGAGGGGACACTGGTATCCATTAAATAATTTGTGGTGCTTGTCCTTTGTAGATTCAAGTTAATGGTGATGAATGTTGCAATTGCTTTCCCTGATTTTGTGGAAATAATGGGATTCAGGAGATGTAGAGTTAAAGTAGCAGTAATTAGCCAACAGGAAAAAATTCAGGTGTAATTATCACAGTAAACCTCAGAAACAGACTCATAACAAGAGTGTTTTATTATTCAAAGATTTGTAAATATAGCCAGCTAATCACTGGGTAATAGAGAATGGAACAGAATGGTCATACTAAGATGATATAATGTGCTGTGCTATGCTCAGTTGTTTAGTCATGGCCGATTCTTTGCAACCCCATGGACTGTAGCCCGCCAGTCTTTTCTAACTATGGGATTTCTCAGGCAAGAATCCTGGAACAGGATGCCATTTCCTCCTCCAGGGGATCTTCCCCATGCAGTAATTGAACTTGGTTCTCCTGTGTCTCCTGCTTTGGCAGGCAATACAGAGGAGAGAAATTCTATCTGGTAGGCAATTCACACTTTTTTGAGGAAGTCTAAGCAGACTTTTATGGCTATACCTGAATTCCCAGCCCTAGCCAGGACCAACTTGTCTGCAATATTTGTGAGCCATCTTAAAACTTGTTCTTTCTTTATTTTTTTTTAATTTTATATTGGAATATAGCTGATTATACAAAATCATGGAGTATAGTATGAAATTAAAAGACATTTGCTCCTTGGAAGAAAAGCTGTGGACAGCCCAGACAGCATATTAAAAGTCACAGATATTGCTTTGCCAACAATGGTCCACCTAGTCAAAGCTATGGTTCTTCCAGTAGTCATGTATGGATGTGAGAGTTGGACCATAAAGAAAGTTGAGTGTGCAAGAATTGATGCTTTTGAACTGTGGTATTGGAGAAGACTTTTGAGAGTCCCTTGGACAGCAAGGAGATCAAACCAGCCAATCCTAAAGGAAATCAACCCTGCATATTCATTGAAAGGACTGATGCTGAAGCTGAAACTACAGTACTTTGGACACCTGATGTGAAGAACTGATTCATTGGAAATTACCCTGATGCTGGGAAAAATTGAAGGCAGGAGGAGTAGGGGATGACAGAGGATGAGATGGTTGGATGACATCACCAACTCTTGGGATATGAGTTTAAGCAAGCTCTGGGAGTCGGTGATAGACAGGGAAACCTGAAATGCTGCAGTCTATGGGGTCACAAAAATTCAGACATGACTGATTGAACTGAACTGATAGCCGATTTACAATGTTTTGATAGTTTCAGGTGGACAATGAAGGGACTCAACCATATATACACATTTATCTATTTTCCCCAAACTCCCCTCCCACCCAGACTTCTGCATAACATTGAACAGGGTTTCCTGTGCTACACAGTAGGGCCTTGATTGCTATGCATTTTAAATAAAGCAGTTTGTATATGTCCACTCCAAACTTTCTAACTATCCCTTCTCCCCATCCTTCCCCCATGGTAATCATTAACTTATGGTTACAAGTGGTTCCTTCTTCCCCTAGAGAAGCCATTCCATCTCATTTCATGTGGATTAGTGATAAGCCATTCTTTCCATCCTTGAGTTTTGTTCAGATTTCAAATTCCTAAGTGAATTAGCTTGCTTTTGCTACTTTAAGTCATTAGATTTTGAGGTGGCATTTTATGCAACAATGAATTACTAGAATATGCATGTTGAGATTTTCCTCTAAATTGAAAGACACATTGCTATAACTTGTACTATCCACTACAGAGTAATATGGCACAACCTTTAGTTAGCCACTTTTAGTATTACAGACAAGATGGGCTCAATAAAAGACAGAAATGGTAGGGACCTAACAGATGCAGAAGATATTAAGAAGAGGTGGCAAGAATACACAGAAAACCTGTACAAAAAAGATCTTCATGACCCAGATAATCCCGATGATGTGATCACTCACCTAGAACCAGACATCCTGGAATGTGAAGTCAAGTGGGCCTTAGGAAGCAAGTGGAGGTGATGGAATTCCAGCCGAGCTCTTTCAAATCCTGAAAGATGATGCTGTGAAAGTGATGCACTCAGTATGCCAGCATTTTTGGAAAACTCATCAGTGGCCACAGGACTGGAAAAGGTCAGTTTTCATTCCAATCCCAAATAAAGGCAATGCCAAAGAATGCTCAAACTACCTCACAATAGCACTTATCTCACACGCTAGTAAAGTGATGCTTAAAATTCTCCAAGACATACTTAGCAATATGTGAACCGTGAACTTCCAGATGTTCAAGTTGGTTTTAGAAAAGGCAAAGGAACCAGAGATCAATTTGCCAACATCTGCTGGATCATTAAAAAATAAAGAAAGTTTCAGAAAAACATCTATTTCTTCTTTATTGTCTATGCCAAAGCTTTTGACAGTGTGGATCACAATAAAGTGTGGAAAATTCTGAAAGAGATGGGAATACTAGACCACCTGATCTGCTTCTTGAGAAACCTGTATGCAGGTGAGGAAACAACAGTTAGAACTGGACATGGAACAACACACTGGTTCCAAATAGGAAAAGCAGTACATCAAAGCTGTATATTATCACCCTGTTTATTTAGCTTATATGCAGAGTACATCATGAGAAATGCTGGGCTGGAGGAAGCACAAGCTGGAATCAAGATTGCCAGGAGAAATATCAATAACCTCAGATATGCAGATGACAGCACCCTTATGGCAGAAAGTGGAGAACTAAAGAGCCTCTTGGTGAAAGTGAAAGAGAAGAGTGAGAAAATTGGCTTAAAGTTCAACATTCAGAAAACTAAAGATTATGGCATCCAGCCCCATCACTTCATGGGAAATAGATGGGGAAACACTGGAAACAGTGTCAGATTTTATTTTTGGGGGGCTCCAAAATCACTGCAGATGGTGATTTCAGGCATGAAATGAAAAGACACTTGCTCCTTGGAAGGAAAGTTATGACCAACCTAGACAGCATATTAAAAAGCAGAGACGTTACTTTGCCAATAAAGATCCATCTAGTCAAGGCTATGGTTTTTCCAGTAGTCGTGTATGGATGTGAGAGCTGGACCATAAAGAAGGCTGAGTGCTGAAGAACTGATGCTTTCAAATTGTGGTGTTGGAGAAGACTCTTGACAGTCCCTTGGACTGCAAGGAGATCCAACCAGTCCATCCTAAAGAAGATCAGTCCTGGGTGTATGTTGGAAGGACTGATGTTAAAACTGAAACTCTAATACTTTGACCACCTGATGCGGAGAGCTGACTCATTGGAAAAGACTGTGAAGCTGGGAGGGATTGGGGGCAGGAGAAGAAGGGGATGATAGAGGATAAGGTGGTTGGACAGCATCACTGACTCAGTGGACATGGGTTTGGTTGAACTCCAGGAGTTGGTGATGGACAGGGAGGCCTGGCATGCTGCGGTTCATGGGGTCACAAAGAATTGGACACGACTGAGCAACTGAACTGAACTGAATATTATACACAGCATATACCAAATAGGTATACATTGCACTGACATATTTTAAAAGCAATTGATGGCTTGATGCTAAGACATCAAAGAGACTAAAGTCTAATTCTTGAAAAACCAGAGATACTATGACTTTAACTGCTCATCATGAACTTGTTAATCTGCCACATTATAAATTTGGAGTATAGAGTAAATCTATGTTTAAATAGAAAAGGTGTAGATGAGCCTGATTGCCTACTTCTCATTCAATTCATATCTGAAATTTCATGATGAAGTCTCAACATTCAGATAGTGAAAGAGAGAGGAAAAGCAAAAACCTCATCTGAAAGGTCGGTCGGTTGGTCCAGTCTGCCACACCATAGACATGTGAACGGTTACTTTTTCTGAACCTTACAGAGGAGTGACTGAAGACATGGGGTGAGTAAAATCCTCTCAGAAGACAGAAACACCTGCCTTTTGAATAATATATTAGGTTTGCTCACACTGTATGCAAGAGAATGTGGTCTGAGGTTTGGATCCTAACACAAGTTCAGTGATTGATGGTGTACATGACTGGACAGGGCTTAAAAATAGCAGGATCATTTAATTGGTAATGTGGATTCCTAGGACTTCCCTGGTGGCTCAGACTAGGGAGATGGTCCAAAGGGGAAATGATTATGATTATTTTTGAATAAATTAAGATGCTATTACAAAATGGAAACAAAGAAGATATTTCTAGAAATCAGGACATTCAATGAAATAATTTTTCTCCAAGAGTTCTATTGAGAAAACTATAGAAGTCCAAAAAAGAGAGGGACACAAAGTTCTTAGAGCCTAGGAAAATGAGGATTGAAAAAGCATCACTAGACTGAGGCACTAGAAGGAGATAAGGATGAGAGAAAATGGATAATGGAAGCAAAAAGCTATAGTGATGAGTAGGTAGAGATGTGGGCCTCTTACAGAGTCTGTGAATGCGGTGTTTACTATTCTCCACCAGTTCCAGTTGGATGGAGTTAAGATTTACAGTTGAAGACACAAACTGAAAGAGACTTCACCAAAAAATACCAAGCTTACTTAGCTTTATAAATCAAGACATGATATAATTGAAAATGACAGAATGAGGATCTTCAAAAATCCTCTCCTTCATAAACACAATGAGAACACTGACAAGGCTTTGTTTAAAGCCTATTTTTTCAGAGCTCTAGAATTTAATTGAATCATTGAAGCAATCCAAGGAGGCTTTTTAAAAAATGGCTGAATTTTGGTCTTTATTTTCATTCCCCATCCCCTTTCTACAGTAATCTTGGAAAGCAACCACCTGCAAACATGGTGAAAATCACCAGCCTGGCAGTCACTGGAAGGAGAAAATAGGGTTGAGACTGAGCTTCTTTAGAAGAGAATGGCCATTATTTGATGTATTTAGTGGTTTCCAGATCCCAATTAATAAATTATCAACAAATTCAACTTAAAGTTTATCTAAGAAGAACAAACTTTTCTGGTGGTGGGGTTTCAAAAATAATCAGAGACAACAGTTTAATACTGTGAATGCCTGAGCAGGTGAATAATAGTTTGGGGCAACAAAAGGCTAAGGCAAAAGCTTACAATGAAAGCTAAAAAATATGTCTGTAGAGAACTTTGAAATGTTTTGACATGCATGCATGCTCAGTCACTCCACTGTGTTTGTCTCTTTGCCATGCATGGAATGTATCACCCCCCAGGCTTCTCTGTCCAAGAGATTCTCCAGGCAAGGATGCTGAAGTGGGTTGCCATTTCTTTTTCCAGGTCATCTGTCCAACCCAGGGATCAAACTTGTGTCTCCAGGGTCTCTTGAATTGGAAGGTGGATTCTTGACCCCAACTCAGCTGGGAAGGAGACCAAGTCCTGGGTGTCACCATCTCTCATGGACTTGGCATCTTCCACGCAGAGGGCCCTCCATCTGTGACTGGAGAATGTGATCTGAAAGGGGATACAGCCATACTGTTGAGTTCCAAAACTCTGCTCATTGTATCACATGAACAATTCGGGCCGTGCCCAAAACTAGACTTGTGTCCACACACAGGGAAGAACTGAGAAGCCTTACCCTGTTATGTACATTTGCCTAACCTGGAAGCTCTGTGCAAGTATTAATAGAAGGTGAAGATTAAGGTGGAGTGGCACGCTGCCCTATGAGTGGTTAAAGTGTGTACTAACATTCACGCTGAATCACCCAGCAAATGAGAGCCTTGTTGGAGTCAGGAATTTAAGGAAATCTGTGTTCAATCTGACCACTAAGCTAGACCAACAAGGTTTTGGAAGGCCACACAAGATAAATAAAACACACATTAAATAATTATTTCAAAAAAGAAACAACAGTAACATGCAGCAACAATAAAGAATCCCTGGTATGGGGTAGAATCTGATTTCCAGAGGTGCTGTATTATTGAAAAAAGTTTCACTTTATAATAAAGAAAAATTAAGGTAAATACAAAGAAACAGAAATATCTGGTCTAAACTCAGTGGGAAAAACAGCTAATGGACACCATCCTCAAGAAGTTCAGAGATTGAACTGACTATACAAAATCAATAAACCAGCTATTTAAGTATGTCAAAAGAACTAAACAATAAAATATAAAGAACTAAAGGAAAGTATAAGAAGAATTTTTCATCAAATAGAAAATATACATATATATATATATAT
>CM035283.1:19011734-19059567 GCA_020226075.1 Hydropotes inermis | reverse complement strand
GATGCTGTTCTCTCGAAACATCCAGCTACTATCTGTAAATAAGAATTTATATTTTCATATGTCTTTGGTGATATTTTCTGGCAGAGATCAAATTTCATGTGATTTGCTGAAGAAATACTTTTCAGGAGAAATCTATGACAGTAAAGAAAGTAAGATAGTTATAGGTAATGAGTATAAGACTACAGACATATTATCTCAGATAAATCTGGCTTGACCTTACCCATAGGGAGTCTGGAACATAAATCACATCAAAATGCTGCCTTTACTTTGAGGGAATGTGGTTTGCCTTTTGTAATTCCAATATAATTCACTGAAGAAGGATACCCCTGGCAGGAGAAAGTTCTGTTGCCTCAGGCTCTCCTGAGTAAGAAAGTTCTTTTCAGCCTAAAGACAATGGTCCTGGTAAAGAGGAGAGCCTTGAACAGTTAGGAGTCAACACTTAACAACCACCACCACTGGTGAATATGGTACCAGCCAGCATGCTATTACAGCTAACCTGCTTTTTGACCTGCATTCCCTTTTTTCTAACATTAGCCTTACTGCATCCAGACATAGATACTCTAGCATTCTGATCATCACAACTAGGAAGAGTTATAAGGGGACGGTTGTTGTTATTGCTGTTTAGTAACTAAGTTTTGACTGACTTTTTGCAACCCTATGGGCTGTAACCTGCCAGTTTCCTTTATCCATGAGATTGTTCAGGCAAGAATACTAGAGTGGATTGTCATTCCCTTCTCCAAGGAATATTCCCAACCCAGGTATTGAACCTGTGTCTGTCTCCTGCCTAGGCAGGTGGATTATTTACCACCGTACCACCTGAGAAATCTCAAAGGACAAGACATAGAAGAAATTACACCCCAGTAGCAGTAAGTAATAACATTCAGATATTGGCATTCAGATCATTCTCTAGTGAAAACAACCAAGACCCCTTGGAGCAAAATCTGACTCTCGACAAAGGATAGGAAATATCCAATATGAGTCTAGAACATTTATGGTGCCAGAAAATTAGAAAGTGCTAAAAAGTAAATACACCCATAAGCACACGATCATGGAGCTATCTCAAAGTGGAAGAGAAGCCAATTGTAAAACCTACAAATTGCCAAGGAATTTGAGCAAGAAAATAAGCAGTATTCGATTGTATCTCAAATTATGAAACAATATAAACTATCCAATTTTATATTTTTACACATGAAACATTGAATAAATATATTTTGAAGGAGAAGAGGCAAATCTTCTAACAGAAGGCATACAAATATTTTAAGTAGATACTCCGCTCTCAAGGAGGTGGAGGGTAATGGCCTGATCCTTTAAGTTTGCCCTGCACATGTTGAATTCCTTCCAAAGAAAATAGATGGAAAGAGCGGAACAAATGAGTAACTTTATAGTTAAGAGACCTAATAAACAATAGTTCAGTCCCATGATCAAGGTCAACAACAACAGTGATAACTTAAAAAAAATAATGAATTCCATTTTTTTTTTTTTTAATATTTGACTGCTGAAATCTTTTAAGGGCTCACCCGTCTCTTCCCTTTTTGTCCCCACAATAGGGAAAATTGATAAGAAAACCTTCAGAGTAGTCTCTAAAGAGTCAAACTATTTAAGAGTCAAACTATTTAAGTTTGACTTAAGCTTGACTTAAGTCAAACTATTTTAGAGTCAAATTATTTAAGTTCCTTTCCATGTGGAATTATTAATCCCAGCCTCAACCCCTAAACACAATAAAAAAAATTAACAGCAATAAAAAAAACTATGCTAATGCTAGTCTGCTTTTCCTGGTCTCAAAGGCTGTCTCTGATCATTGTGGGTAAGGGGTCCATCCTGCTTCTTCAGGGTGTCACAACATAAATCAGGTTGATAAAACACATGCACACACACACACACACACACACAACAAAAATCAAAGCTCCTATCTCTAGTCTACTCATGAGAAAAATGTATCATACAAATCCCAATTGAGGGACACTGTACAAAATATCTGATCTGTTTTCTTCAAAATAGTAAGGTTACAAAAACAGTGAAAATCTGAGAAAATGTCACAGCCAAGAGAAGCCTGGTTGGCATTATAACTGAATATGATATTTTTACCAGAAAAAGAACAACAGGTAAAAATGAAATTTGGATAAAATATGAGCTTTAATTACAATGTACTGATATTGGTGATTTGGTTGTATTAAGAATAGCTAATTGGAACAAATGTACCATACTAATGTCAAATAATGGGATTGCTGCATAGCTCAGTTGGTAAAGCATCTGCCTGCAGTGTGGGAGACTTGGGTTCAATTCCTGGGTTGGGAAGTTCCCTTGGAGAAGGAAATGGCAAGCCACTCCAGTATTCTTGTCTGGAGAATCCTATGGATAGAGGAGCCTGGCAGGCTACAGTTCATGTGGACATATGATTCAGACACACCTTATGGCTATCTTTCTTTCTTTCAATGTCAAATAATAATTAAAGAAACTGGGTACATGGTATATAGGAACTCTTGCACTATTCTGTAATCAATCTCTAAATCTGAATCTGTGCTTAAGTGAAAAGTTCATTTAAAAATATTATTTACAATAGCCAGGACATGGAAACAACCTACATGTTCACCAACAGAGGAATGAATAAAGGTGTGGAATATTGCTGCTGTTGTTTAGTCTCCAAGTCACATATTACTCTTTGCAACCCCATGAATTGTAGCCAACCAAGCTCCGCTATCTCCTAAAGATCAGTCCTGGGTGTTCATTGGAGGAACTGATGTTGAAGCTGAAACTCCAATACTTTGGCCACTTCATGCAAAGAGTTGACTCATTGGAAAAGACCCTGACGCTGGGAGGGATTGGGGGCAGGAGGAGAAGGGGACGACAGAGGATGAGATGGCTGGATGGCATCACCGACTGGATGGACATGAGTTTGAGTAAACTCCAGGAGTTGGTGATGGACAGGGAGGCCTGGTGTGCTGCCATTCGTGGGGTCACAAAGAGTCAGACATGACTGAGAGACTGAACTGAACTGAACTGAAGCGCCTCTATCCATGTGATTTCCCAGACTGGTATACTGGAGTGGGTTGCCATGCCCTTCTCAGGGAATTTTCCCAACACAGGGATCAAACCCATATCTCCTGTATTGGCAGGATACAATGGGAATTGTGTCATTTGCAGAGCCACAGATGGACCTAGAGACTGTCATAAAGAGTGAAGTCAGAAAGAGAAAAACAAATATTGCATCTGAATGCATATGTGTGGAATATGCATTCCACATTCCATATGTGTGGAATCTAGAAAAATGGTATGGTTGAACGTTGTTTGCAAATGAGATGTAGAGATACAGAGAGCAGACATAAGGACACCAAAGAGGGGAATGGGGAGCTAGATTGGGATTGGCATATATATACCCTACTATATATAAAAGAGATAACTAATGAGAGCCTACTATATAACAGAGGGGACTCTACTCATTGCTCTGTGGTGACCTAAATGGGAAGGAAATCCAAAATGGGGATATACATATACATATGGCTGATTCATTGTGGCTCAGACATAAAGAATCTGCCTGCAGTGCAGGAGACCAGGATTCAACCCCTGGATCATGAAGATCCCCTTGAGAAGGAAATGGCAACCCACTGCAGTATTCTTGCCTGGGAAATCCCATAGACAGAGGAGCCTGGCAGGCTACGGTCCATGGGGTCACAAAGAGTCCCGCAGGACTGAGCAACTAACATGGCTGATTCCCTTTGCTGCAAGGCAGGAAACTAACATAACTTTGTAAACAGCTATACTCCAATAAAAACTAAAGAAAAAACAAAGCAAAATAAATAAGACTGCCTGAAAAAAATCCAAAACATTTCATGTGGCTTTTGTGCTTAGAGCATTAGTTTGACTCACACAAATGATTAATATGAGTGTGTCTCATACTGATCCAGGGGAATATAGTTTTCAGAAGAATGTGTAAAGGAAGCAGTGATGGAGAAGAACATGTAGGGAAGCAGTGATGGAAGTTGATGACACTGGGCAGCAGCAATAACCTGAGAGAATTGTTGGTTGGAGCAGAGGAGGCGCCTGCACAATGTAATACCATCGCCCACCTCCGAGCTTTCAAGTTCTAATACATGAGAGAACAGCTCAGCTCTCAATTAGCTAGAAAGTATTCTTAATTGAAGAAACTCTGATAACAGATAACAAATGTGTGGGTAGCTGATATGCTTAATTTGTAACTATAAAAAGTGCATCTTATTCTCACAAGTTCTTTCATGTAAACTGATTTTCACACAAGTTGATAAATGACACAACTCTTAAAATTCAATCAATTGCTTCTCCATTTATATATATATATATTTTTAATTTTGAAGGTACATTCAATTGTTTAACTTAAAAACAATTGGAAATGTACCAAAGCCTAAAGATAAAAATGGCAACAACAACCACCAAAAAAATGGCAACAAAAATGCAGGATCTGTTGGTTCACAAATTAACAAATGCAAATCTTCCATAAACATACATCAGTCTCACTGTAAATTCCTGTTTTTCAATGTAAAACTAATGTATCTGTTGTTAATTGTTCCCATTAAAAGAATAGCAAGCCTGATATTTTCCAGTTGTAGACACTGCTCTGGAAAATAAATCTCACACACTGCTGAAACTTAAAAACACTACACATGTCTAGAGGGTACCAAAGTCATTAAATGTACCAAAGTCATTAAAACTATGCATGTCCTTTAACACCAAAATGTAAATTATAAGAATTTTTTGTCATTTTTAAAATTAATTATTAAAATATATTTTAATAACTTATTCAAACAAAGCTTATGCATATTTATATAAAGGATAATAATAACAACCTGCATGCATACTAAGTTGCTTCATATATGTTTGCTACCCAATGGACTGTGGCTTGACAGGCTCCTCTGTCCATTAGGTCCCAGGCAAATATAGTGGAACTGGTTGCCTGTCCCTTCTCCAGGGGATCGTCCCTACCCAGGGATCAGACACGGATCTCCTGCATTGCAAGAAGATCCCTTACCATCTGAGCCACCAGGGAAGCCCTATGTCATACAGTAGGTTCTCATTAGTTATCTATTTTATTCTTACTATCAATAGTGTATACACGTCAATCCTAATCTCTCAATTCAGACAACCCCTCTTCCTCCTTGGTATCCATATGTTTGTCCTCTACATTGGTTTCTTTATTTCTCCTTTGCAGATAGGACCATTTTCAGATTATAAGAATTTATATTAAGACAATTATTTGAAAGTGATTCTGGATATATATTTTCAAATTAAAAAAACTTTAGATATATGTATCCATTGAATATATTAGTGAGAATGTTTAGTTATTAAAAATGAAGCATTACTAGATTCAAGTGAAAAATATGATATTTTGTGAATAGAAAAAATATGAACTTAATAATGATGCTAATAATAGCACTTGCTGAGTACTGATGCTGTATCAAACACTTTTGTAAACACTTAACATGTCTTAAATCACATAGTTCTCTTTCCCTGCATGCTCACACAGTAAGATAAGCATTTTAAAGCAGGGAAAAACTGAGGCATATAAAGATTAAATACCTTCTATAAGGACACATAGCTAAAAATTGTGGCCAAGATACTAATTCAAGTGATGGACTCTGAATGTCAAGGTCTGAATCACTATCACAATAACACTAGATAGACTAAGCATGCAGAAAATGATTCAATTTGTATTTTAGAGTGACTCAACAAATACAATACATGTCATTTATGTTCAGGGAACAATTTGTCATAAAAACAAAAAGGGCCATTCTGCATTGGGTATGAAAAAGTCTTTCTATCTCCTGTCCAAAGAGAAACTTCTTTTGCTCACTAATAACAAAGGCTCTCGAGTCAACCAATGAGATGTATTTTATAAGACAGAAGAGGCAATTTTTAGTTATAATATATCATGCATCATATGATTTACTCTGATTTCTGCAATATTTATCCCATCTCTGGCTCAGAGGAAAATTTCATCTTGTCAACTGGTTGTCTAGGAACAGTATTTGATTTCTACCTGAACTTCTGCCAAATGCTTTCCTTTACCAAAGGAGAAAAAAATGTATGTTTGAAGAAATTGCTTTGTAGTTCAGCCAACTGAGATTGTAGAGAATTCTTTTGAGCTAGATTTAAAGACGTGTTTGGTTTAGTAACAACGACTTTTGCCTCTATTGACCACAAATGCACTCTAGACATAAGCATTTATAGAAATCAAAACTAAAATTGGTTTTACTTTGTGGAAGTGTTAAGAGTTTTTTGCTATTCTTCAAGTCTTCAAATTTGTACATTTATATAATTTTGAGTATGTTTTGTAATATTTTGTTGAGATGTAACTGGATGAAATTCTAAGTATAAAATTTAATTTATATTATGTTAGGTAAAACAATACTCTAGTCACCTTGTTGTTCAGTCACTAATTTGTGTCTGACTCTATGTGACCCCATGGACTGCAGCGTGCCAGGCCTCCCTGTCCTTCACTATCTTCCAGATTTTTCTCAGATTCATGTCCATTGAGTCTGTGATGCTATCTAACCATCTCATCCTCACTACCCTAAAAACAAATTGGTAACTAAATGATATTTTATTGCTGCATTTGAAGATTGTGTGCATTAGGATTTTACCTGGGTGATTGTTCAGTTTCCTCTGGGGTAAACTAGAATTCTAGGTAATGGTCAGCTGATAGCATCTCTGGTCAGGAATGTCTAAGATGACATGCTGCATAAATTCAGGGCCTTTGCAGGATGACCTGAAGGATGAGCTTAGCTGGGCCTCTCTGCTTTCTAACCAGAGTATCTCCTGCCATCTCTCCTTTAGGGTTTATCAGACATTTTACATGACTAATTAGGACTTCAAGATTCCAAGTCAGAAACTGCTAGTCCTTAAATGCTAATCCCAGGGACAGGCAAAGAGACATACTGTCACTCTTTGTGGTCAAGGCAGTCACTGGTCATTTTCTATTCAAAGGATAGGAAATATACTCTATTCTCAATGGGGAAAAAAATGTCAAAGAAGTTGTAACACTATCAATGCACCATAAACAATGCTCCCTCTATAATTTTTAAAATACTTGCAAGAATGTCAGAGAGTATGTTATTGTTATTTTAGTTGCTAAGTCATGCCCAACTCTTTTGTGACCTCATGGACTGTGGCCTGCCAGACTCCTCTGTCCATGGCATTTTCCAGAAAAAATACTGGAATGGGTTGCTATTTCCTTCTCCAGGGGATCTTCCCAGCCCAGGGTTCGAACCTACATCTCCTGCATTGTCACGTGGATTCTTTACTACTGAGCCACCTGGGAAGCCTGCCGGAGGTTGTACAGGATCTAAATTAGTTTGCTGTTATTTCTTATATATGGTACTCTAGCATAGACTTCGGAGAAGGCAATGGCACCCTACTCCAGTACTCTTGCTTGGAAAATCCCATGGATGGAGGAGCCTTGTAGGCTGCAGTCCATGGGGTTGCCAAGAGTCAGACAGGACTGAACAACTTCACTTTTCACTTTCATGCATTGGAGAAAGCAATGGCAACCCACTCCAGTGTTCTTTCCTGGAGAATCCCAGGGACGGGGGAACCTGGTGGGCTGCCCTCTATGGGGTCTCACAGAGTCGGACACGACTGAAGCGACTTAGCAGTAGCAGCAGCAGCATAGACTTGGGAATACTTTCATCTGTATGCATTTAAATTACACTTGCTTTCAGATCCAGCTTTGAGTACAGCCTGAAAAAAGATTTTTATAATCAAGTTTTAACAGAAAAACAATGTCTCAAAAATAAATTAAATTTTCATCAGTAGCAACTGATGAACAACTCACAAAGCTCAAACCATAAGCTAATGCTGTCATTGAATTACCATTTTCAACACCAAGACTGAAATAGCAATCAATCTTTTGTAATGATTATTAAATCATATACCCAGTTGTGGCAAACTATTTCTCACTTCTCTCGGAATGTAAAATTCATATTATTAATTCTTCTTGGCAAGTAGGTAGTAAAAGCCACTATCATAACTATATCTATTAGAAATATTTGCATAATTAATTCACCTGGTAAATTATATTGTATGCTCAGGAAACTGTTATAACAACAGCATGTATAATTAACTCTCCTATAATTTGTTTTAATTTCAGCTTTAGTGAGGTATAATTCACATATAAAATTGAAAGATATTTTAAGTGTACATTTTGGTGATTTGATATATTATATATATTATATATAGTATATATTTATGTATATAGTGAAAAGATCCCCTCGATCCAGTTAATTGACACCTTCATCACCTCACATACTTATCTTTTCTGCAGGTGTGTGAGAAAACTTAAGTTCTATCCTCCTGCAGGCACATGTGGTAAGTCACTTCAGTCATGTCCAACTCTTTGCAACACTATGGACTGTAGCCCTCCAGGCTCCTCTGTCCATGGAATTCTCCAGGCAAGAATACTGGAGAGGGTTGCCATGTCCTTCTCCAGGGGATCTTCCTGACTCAGGGATTGAACCAGAATCTTTTATGTCCCTTGAATTGGCAGGTGGGTTCTTGACCATTAGCACCATCTCTGAAGCCCCTCTTGAACCATAGTGAAATATTTTTAGAGAAAAAGAGGTCTACAATAAATCAACAGTTCACAGAATTATTCATATGGATATGATCTTGGTCATTCTTTATAAGGGAATGCTTCCTCTGGAAGCCCAGATGGTGAAGTGGTAAAGAATTTGCCCGCTAAAGCAGGAGCCACATGAGTCACAGGTTTGATCCTGGGGTTGGGAAGATCTCATAGAGAACAAAATGGCAACTCAACCCCATATTCTTGCCTGGAGAATTCATTCCATGGACAGAGGAGCCCAACAGGTTAAATTCCATGGAGTCATAAAGAGTAGGATTGTGACTGAGCGACAAAGCACGTGTGCTTCCTATGCATAATTATCCATGATATGGCTTTCTTAATTCCATAATCTACCAAAATCCCTACTGTTCCACAACTGCTGGTAATTTTAGTCATAGATAAATCACATTCTAGGTCACTGGTGACAACTTTTCACTAGTTCTTCTAACCGCAGAACAGTGAAATCCAGTTGGATTCACAATTAACTCTGAATTTAATTTCTTCATGATGTATGTGGAATTTAGGTAGATAGAGAATCATATTCCCTGCCTTGTAAGTATAAGTACTATGATATACACTAGAGGGTTGAGCAGGTCTGTAGGCCTCTAGTGCAGTACTTGGAGAATGTGAAGAATAAGGATCTGGGTGGTTGATTTGAAAGCCATACACTTAGAACACTTCAGCTGTTGATGCTCATTATTGTCATTAAGATTTTGTAGTATGATTGTCTCTGTCTTCATTATTATAAACCATGCTAGAACGACAGGAATACACCATTTTTGTTTCATTCTCCCCCAAATGTGCTATTTTATCTTTAAGCCATTTTAAATTGTAGTATAGATTGTAAGGAGATCAAACCCATGGATCCTAAAGGAAATCAATCCTGAATATTCATTGGAAGGACTGATGCCGAAACTGAAGCTTTAATACTTTGGTCGTTTGATGCAGAGAGCTAACTCATTGGAAAAGACCCTGATGCTGAAAAAGATTGAAGGCAAAAGGAGAAGAGGGTAGCAGAAGATGAGATGGTTAGATAGCACCATCTACTCAATGGGCACAGATTTTAGCAAACTCGAGGTGATAGTGTAGGACAGAGGAGCCTGGGCTTCTGCTGTCCATGGGGTTGCAAAGAGTCAGATATGACTTAGCAACTTAACAGCAACAACATATAAATTTATACCAACATTAGAAGTGCTGTGCTGTGCTAAGTCGCTTCAGTTGTGCCTGACTCTTTACAACTCTATAGACTATAGCCTGCCAGGCTTCCCTGCCCATAGGATTCTCCAGGCAAGAATACTGGAGTAGGTTGCTGTGTCCTCCTGCAAACATTAGTAGGCCACAAACTTATTTGAAAATTCAAAAATAAATTCTAAAAATCTTTTGAAATTATTTTTCCCCTTGGGGTGGTGGACTAATACTTACATATTTAAAACATGTAAAATCTTTTTTTCTTACTATGTTTGCACTTTAGTAGGTTCAATTATCATCTGTGGCTCAACGGCAATGCCATACCAAGTACATGATGTTGACTGCTTATTCATTTCCCATGATACTCAAAGTACAATACTGCATTTGGGTTGGAAGCTCATAAATCTGTGAGGTTGAGTGTACTGAAATTCCTAAATGCACCTTGTTCTGATAAAGTTAAAGATGAGATTTGAAGCTTTCCCACTGCAGCAGTATAGTTTATCTGTAGTTGATACTATTGCAAATGACAACCTCTTAGTAATCTAATCTATAATTTAAATTTTCTCCCCTGGACTGATACATACAAAAGGGAAGAAGTTTCTCAAGTAATACAACTGAGGTTTGAAGAAAACAGTTTTGGCATTTCAGGGTAGTGGTTCATCCAAATTGAAGTGTTTTATTTGCAAATTCCCCCACAGTCATTAATGATTTAAAATCATATACTGTCTTTCAGCAGTTTTTGCATTATTTATTTGCACCAAGATGGAATAATTAACTTCATTTTTTCCACTGCAGGTTGCAACTGAACAAATATATTTTATGGCATGTTAGGGCACATCATTGCTCTGGAACTCTCTAAATTTCTCACCTGACAAAAGTGTTGAAATTGTGGTTGTACAGTTAACCATTTACCATTTTTGTTCAATCTATTTGTAATTTATAAACTAACATCCATTTATTTATTATTTGCACCAACTACTTCTAAACTTGGTTTCAAACGAGTTACTATCTGGGATTACAAATTGTAAAGTTTCAAGGGAATAAGTAAAATAAATATTAGGTAAACACACACATGTGACATTACGATTTTTCTTTAAAAAATAATGAAAAATAAGACTATTTTGGAATAGTATTTAGTTTACTTTTCTGGTAGAATAGTAGAAGTTTTGAGGTAATCACATGCCATGTATTATATGTTTACAACAATTTTAACATAATGAAAGGTATCCTAAGATTATATATATAATGCTTATGGGTCTGTCAGAAATTTATTTGCATTTATTCAATTATTGCAATCTGCACATGTTTTTCAGATTGTGTTAACCCTTTTTATCTAAGACTAAAAATAGCAATTTGCCATATTAGTTAATGGAAAATTTATGAAAAAGTAATCGTTTTGTGGATAGTAGAAGCATCATTTGAAAGCAATTCATGTGGTGGAAGAAATGAAATTCAATGGTGTCTTTACTCATTTGGAAATATATACCAAAGGAGGTGTTCATGACTTAGAAAATTATAATAATACATTTTTTTCAAAAAATGTTTGGTTTGTTGTTCTACACAGTGGATCAGAAATTATGTATAAGCATCTAATACCTATATTTTAAAATGAATTTCAAAGATGAAGAGCAAGTGATTTATTGGAGTTAAACATTAAAACAGTAAGTGAGATTATTCTAGGTTTTATAAAATTTTAATGAAATGTAATATGAATGTAAGGAAATGCATCTCTCTTTAACATAGTATTAAATTAATTTGGACAAAATGAACACACCACAATAATGGGCACCCTGACAAAGAAAATGCATACTACCAAGCAACTCAATGCCACTATCAGTCTAACTATTATAACCATTATCCTGACTTCACCTGAAAAATTCGTTTGTAGTTAGGATACTTAGTGTACTTAAGAATCTAGAAAAAAGCCTCAGATTTCTTTGGTTCAGCATTACACCTGTGAGATTCCTCTGTATTGTTGCATGCTATGTACATCACTCATTATTGTTATATGTAAATTTTTATAGGCTGGTTTCCATTTTCATTAAACTTAAAATATTTTCTAGTTTACATTTTTTTTTTTTATTTGAGCTATGGGTTATTTGAAATACTGTGCTTTTGTTTCCAAATATTCAGGAAAGTTTCCAGATATACTTCTGATATTTATTTCTAATATAATTGCACTGTGGTCAGATAAAAATTGTGTTACGTAAGTCTTCTAACATTTAGTAAGCCTTCTAATATGACCCAGAATATAGTTGATCTAATAAATGCCATTATTTCCATTTTTTTGGAGAGAATGCTCATTATGCTGCTATTAAAGATTATTCTATAATAGTCAATTTGGTTGCTTGTTACTTTTCTTTGATTCTTCTATGCTCTTAGTTTCTGTTTTATCATTTTATTAAATATTTAGAAAGAGGTATTAAAATCTTATACTATAATTGTGAATATATTTATCATTGAATTTCTATGAATTTTTTCATATGTTTTAATATTATTCTATATGATGCATAAGCATTTAAGATTGGTATGTATTTTTGATGAATTGACCACTTTTTCCTTATGAATGACCAATTTTATCCATGGTTATATTCTCTCAGAAATCTACTTTATCTGATATTAGCAGTTTTATTTGGATTACTGAAAGCCTTGTGTATCTTCTTGTCTTTCTTTACATTTAATGTGGGCTTATTGTAGGTAATATATAGCTGAATTTCACTCCTATACAATGTAAGAATTAGTATAGATGATTTATATGAATAATAATCAATTTATGCTTAAAATTTTAGAAAATAATATAAGGTAATCCAGAATGTATTGACTTTGATAAGTAGAAATATAAAAGAAAAAAATAATATTGTTGAAACATTTAAAAAGTCATTTCATGTAGAAGGAACCCAGATAGGCAATAAACTTATGAAAATATGCTCAGTTTCATTATTAGTTTGAAAAACATAAAGTTAAAAATATGGAACAGAAGGAAATTTGGAAAATTCAAAACATGTAACTATTGAAAAAACACACTCCTAAGTAATCATGTTAAGTGATTTTAATTATTATAGTCTGAGATGAATAAAGATGAAAAATAACTTACCACAATTTATGGAGTACAGCTAAATCAATGCTTACAGAGAAATATAATATATAACTCTAAATGCATGCCTTAAAAAGTATCTTAAAGCAATAACCTCAGCTTTCATCATTTTTTCAGACTCTGAAAAAATGAGAATGAATTAAACATGAAGTAGTTACAGGAAGGAAATGATGAGAAATTAAAACAAATTAATGAAATGAAGAATAGAAAAATAATTAAAGAAAATCAAATCAAATATTGTTAGAAAAGATAAATAAAATTTAAAAGCTTTCAAAATTGAAAGTTTTCAATGGGAAAAGAAGGAAGTTTGAATTACAAAAGTTGGGAATAAAAGACAAAATCACAATCTACTTTACAGAGATTAAAAAGAAAAGACTACAACAGAATACTAAAAACAACAAATTAAATAATTTTGAGAAAACACCAATTACCACAAGTGCTTCAAGAAGAAATAAAGTAATTATTATTATTTTTTGAAATAAAGTAATTATAAACAAAATAAACACAGATAACACCATACTTAATGGAGTAAAATTGGGTACTTTCCTCCTACCATCTGGAATAAGATAAAATTCCGTCTCTTGCCACTTCTATAATCATTGTACTGGAAGCTTAAATTAGGATAATTAAGGAAAATGTAATAAAAAGCATTCAGATAAATCCATTTTGCTAGGTATGTGGTAAAGTATTGTTCAGGGATCTTAGCTGAAGACATCAGAAATTCACTGTAGCTAAGTTAAGCAGGAAGTAAATTATTAAACATACCAAATTACTGGAAGACCTACTGAAATACTTTACAAACCAAACTTTCAAGCATAATTCTTATTAGAGCCCAAAATAACTGCCCCAGTAAAAAGTTGTAGTTTCCAGTGATCCCAGAAACATAGCTTCTGCTGCTACATACAAGAAAAATGACTTTTTATTTTGAAAATGTTTCCTCCAAGAGAGTTTTCAAGGACATCTTTTATCATTTTTGTGAGCATGTAATATTACATATTAAAAACATAGGCTCCAAACAGGAAAATAAAGGTATAAAAAGGGGAATAAAAATGAAAGAATCAAGGGGTAGTTTGGCAGATAGAAACACAGGAGACCCCCATGAACCCAGGCTCTTGGTGCTTGTTCCATTCTGCAATCTTCTCCAGTTGAGTGCCATCACAGTAAGTGACTTGCCTCCAAACAGTAGAGGACAGTAAGTTCCATGTAACTTTTTTTTTCATTTATTTTTATTAGTTGGAGGCTAATTATTTCACAACATTTCAGTGGGTTTTGTCATACATTGACACGAATCAGCCATGGAGTTACATGTATTCCCCATCCCGATCCCCCCTCCCACCTCCCTCTCCACCCGATTCCTCTGGGTCTTCCCAGTGCACCAGGCCCGAGCACTTGTCTCATGCATCCCACCTGGGCTGGTGATCTGTTTCACTATAGATAATAAACATGCTGTTCTTTCGAAACATCCCACCCTTGCCTTCTCCCACAGAGTCCAAAAGTCTGTTCTGTACATCTGTGTGTCTTTTTCTGTTTTGCATATAGGGTTATCATTACCATTTTTCTAAATTCCATATATATGTGTTAGTATGCTGTAATGTTCTTTATCTTTCTGGCTTACTTCACTCTGTATAATGGGCTCCAGTTTCATCCATCTCATTAGAACTGATTCAAATGTAGTCTTTTTAATGGCTGAGTAATAGTCCATGGTATATATGTACCACAGCTTCCTTATCCATTCATCTGCTGATGGGCATCTAGGCTGCTTCCATGTCCTGGCTATGATAAACAGAGCTGTGATGAACATTGGGGTGCATGTGTCTCTTTCAGATCTGGTTTCCTCAGTGTGTATGCCCAGAAGTGAGATTGCTGGGTCATATGGCAGTTCTATCTCCAGTTTTTTAAGAAATCTCCACACTGTTTTCCATAGTGGCTGTACTAGTTCCATGTACTTTTAATCTTGTTCAATATGAAACAAAAACCACACGACTCTCTCTGATTTCCACAATGTTGTCACTTCAAAGTTACTGATGAGTTTTGTTCTATCTAACGTTTATCATAATATGCATTTTTTGGTTAAGAATGCCACTGCATCTTTTCAAATAGTACAAAATTTTAAGTTGTCACATTCAATTCAGTTCAGTCACTCAGTTCTCTCTGACACTTTGCAACCCCATGGACTGTAGCATGCCACGCTTCCCTGTCTATCACCAACTCCCAGAGCTTGCTCAAACCCACGTCCATCAAGTTGGTTATGCCATCCAACCATCTTATTCTCTGTTGTCCCTTGCTCAAGAAAATTATAGATACCAAGGGAACATTTCACGCAAAGATGGACAAGTACATCTTACTCACAGTTTATGCATCCATTTATACTGTGTGTCAAAATCAATAAATTGTGTCATACCTGTCATATGGTCATTTGCTAATTCCAACTTTGATTTAAATTTATGATTTACCCTTTAACTCTAAGAAAGAGTTCCCTTTTCTCCTTATTCATTTATTTGTTTTTGTATCATTAAAAGTACATATAACCAATCTTAAGGAGCCTTGATTTCTTTTAGTGGTGAATGTAATCAGAGCCCAAGTTTTCTGTGCTAATTTTGTTCCCAATGCTCACTTTTTCCAAAGACATAGTTAAAGTGAACACACACACACACATACACACAGATTACACTTGTTTTTCTCTATATAATGAAAATCAAAAGTTCATACTTTGATCCTACTCTGATTCTAATTCAATATCAGATGCTATAATCTAGCTTCTTCCCTTTTCATTTCTGTATCCCCTGGCTGTAGGGTACTATAGTGGGATTCTCCAAAGTAATTTTTTTTTCTAAGACTCTTATTAATTTCCAAAAACTTGAGCTTTTTGAATGCCTGATGTGCATTAGTCATCTAAACAAGACTTAATTTGAAATTTCTTTATGGTTACCTGTCTCCTTGCTCACTTTTAGTATTTGATATCATTCAACTTAATATTTCAGCCAAAACTTAAATATTGGTTTCCTGTTTTATATATATACTTTGGTACTGAAATAGTTAAAAATTATGTGTATCCTATGCTTTTTTTTAAAAAATAAAGGATTATGGTAGAACATTGAAAATGTTCAGTATAATAGTTCCTTAGTTTCTTACATTCTAAGAATTTAACCTTAGAATGTAATTCTATAAATACTCCTAACTGTTTTAGTGGAGTGGCATCAGATTACTAATAATTGTTTTCACCTTTCCTGTCCTTACTGCATGACATCATCTTATATAATTCTATGATTTGGATTTAAATTGGATCTGAGTTACAATTTCAAACCTCTTAAACTAAATTGATAAGGGAAGCAGAGCTGAGAGTTATTTTTTACCTGAATAAAAGGTGCAGAATGACAACTATGCAACCATACCAAAGAATAAGCAATTCATGTCTATATGTGGGAAAAATCCACAGCTGAATATGCTAATTTTGCCCTAAATCAATAAAAATGGAGGAAAATTCCTAAAATAAAAATAGCTATTTTTGAATTCTATATAATAAATAATAAAATATCATAAAAAATAGTTTTATTTTTAAAAATAATTGTCTATACTCCTAATATTTTAAAATGTATTTATTATAAATTTCTTTGACACTTATTACCATATATGTTTCATCATTTTCCAAAGCTTCACACAGAAAATTGTTTTTTGCTGTAATTAATTAGAAGTAGACCCATGGAAAAACATTCCTAGAAGATGCTTCTGAGGCAAATCACACTGTAATAGTCAAACTTTCAAAACAAAAATTGTTATAAAATTTTATTAAAGTTTATGTCATAGATTTAAAGTTTCAATAAAGTATTAATGAAAGAATATTTGAGAAAAATAGGATATAAGTGATATATATATATATATACATATATATGCAATGTGTATATATATATATATACACACACACACACACATAAACATTTGTATGGTGGACACTGACTTATTCTAACATTTTTATGTTTATCTTCCATTAAAAAATAAAAATAAATGTTAAGCAATTTTAATTAACTTGCTGCATGCATTATTCTTGAGTTATTAGAAAATGAGTGTCAAATATTGCTTTTTGAATAATTGCAGGGTCCAAACAGGCAGAAACATAGCCAAGAGATAATTTACTATGATCTTTGAAAGTACTCAGGGAGTGGTATAAATCTGAGAAACAATAATTGAAAGATTTACGAAATTGTAATCAGAAATGTTCCAGCCAACAAAAGCCCAGGACCAGATAGCTTCACAGCTGAATATCACCAAAAATTTAGAGAAGAGCTAACACCTATCTTACTCAAACTCTTCCAGAAAATTGCAGAAGAAGGTAAACTTCCAAACTCATTCTATGAGGCCACCATCACCTTAATACCCAAACCAGACAAAGATGCCACACACAAAAAAGAAAACTACAGGCCAATATCACTGATGAACATAGATTCAAAAACCCTTAACAAAATTCTAGCAAACAGAATCCAACAATATATTAAAAAGATCATACATCATGACCAAGTGGGCTTTATCCCAGGAATGTAAGGATTCTTTAATATCTGCAAATCAATCAATGTAATACACCACATTAACAAACTGAAAGATAAAAATCATATGATTATCTCAATAGATGCAGAAAAAGCCTTTGACAAAATTCAACATCCATTTATGATTAAAACTCTCCAGAAAGCAGGAATAGAAGGAACATACCTCAACATAATAAAAGCTATATATGACAAACCCACAGCAAACATTATCCTTAATGGTGAAAAATTGAAAGCATTTCCCCTGAAATCAGGAACAAGACAAGGGTACCCACTATCACCACTCCTATTCAACATAGTTTTGGAAGTGTTGGCCACAGCAATCAGGGCAGAAAAAGAAGTAAAAGGAATCCAGGTAGGAAAAGAAGAAGTGAAACTCTCACTGTTTGCAGATGACATGATCCTCTACATAGAAAACCCTACAGACTCTACCAGAAAATTACTAGAGCTAATCAATGAATATAGAAAGTTGCAGGATATAAAATTAACACACAGAAATCCCTTGCATTCCTATACACTAACAATGAGAAAAACAGAAAGAGAAATTAAGGAAACCATACCATTCAGCATTGCAACAAAAAGAGTAAAATACTTAGGAGTATATCTACCTAAAGAAACAGAAGACCTATATATAGAAAACTATAAAACACTGATGAAAGAAATCAAAAAGGACTCTAATAGATGGAGAAATATACTGTGTTCATAGATTGGAAGAATCAATTTAGTGAAAATGAATATACTACCAAAGCAATCTATAGATTCAATGCAATCCCTATCAAGCTACCAATGGTATTTTTCACAGAACTGGAGCAAATAATTTTACAATTTTTATGGAAATACAAAAAACCTTGAATAGCCAAAGCAATCTTGAGAAAGAAGAATGGAACTGGAGGAATCAACCTGCCTGACCTCAGACTATACTACAAAGCCACAGTCATCAAGACAGTATGGTACTGACACAAAGACAGAAATATAGATCAGTGGAACAAAATAGAAAGCCCAGAAATAAATTCATGTACCTATGGACACCTTACCTTCGACAAAGGAGGCAAGAATATACAATGGAAAAAAGACTACCTTTTTAGCAAGTGGTGCTGGGAAAACTGGTCAACCACTTGTAAAAGAATGAAACTTGAACACTTTCTAACACCATACACAAAAATAAACTCAAAATGGATTAAAGATCTAAATGTAAGACCAGAAACTATAAAACTCCTAGAGGAGAACATAGGCAAAACACTCTCCAACATAAATCACAGCAGGATCCTCTGTGACCCACCTCCCAGAATATTGGAAATGAAAGAAAAACAAATGGGACCGAATGAAACTTAAAAGCTTTGGCACAACAAAGGAAACTATAAGCAAGGTGAAAAGACAGCCCTCAGATTGGGAGAAAATAATTGCAAACGAAGCAACAGACAAAGGATTAACCTCAAAAATATACAAGCAACTCCTCCAGCTCAATTCCAGAAAAATAAATGACCCAATCAAAAAATGGGCCAAAGATCTAAACAGACATTTCTCCAAAGAAGACATACAGATGGCTAACAAGCACATGAAAAAATGCTCGACATCATTCATTATCAGAGAAATGCAAATCAAAACCACAATGAGGTATCATCACACGCCAGTCAGGATGGCTGCTATCCAAAAGTCTACAAGCAATAAATGCTGGAGAGGGTGTGGAGAAAAGTGAACCCTCTTACACTGTTGGTGGGAATGCAAACTAGTACAGCACTATGGAGAACAGTGTGGAGATTTCTTAAAAAATGAAATAGAACTGCCATATGACCCAGCAATCCCACTCCTGGGCATACACACCGAGGAAACTAGAACTGAAAGAGACACGTGTTTATCACAGCACTGTTTATAATAGCCAGGACATGGAAGCAACCTAGATGCCCATCAGCAGATGAATGGGTAAGGAAGTGGTGGAATATATACACAATGGAATATTTCTCAGCCATTAAAAAGAATTCATTTGAATCAGTTCTAATGAGATGGATTAAACTGGAGCCCATTATACAGAGTGAAGTAAGCCAGAAAGATAAACACCAATATAGTATACTAATGCATATATATGGAATTTAGAAAGATGGTAATGATAACCCTATATGCAAGACAGAAAAAGAGACACAGATGTATAGAACAGACTTTTGGACTCTATAGGGGAAGGTGAGGGTGGGGTGATCTGAGAGAATAGCATTGAAACATGTATATTAACAAGTGTGAAACAGATCGCCGGTCCAGGTTGGATGCATGAGACAAGTGCTCGGGCCTGGTGCACTGGGAAGACCCAGAGGGATGGGATGGGGAGGGAGGCGGGAAGGGGGATCGGGATGGGGAACACATGTAAATCCATGGCTGATTCATGTCAGTGTATGGCAAAAACCACTACAATATTATAAAGTAATTAGCCTCCAACTAATAAAAAGAAAGGAAAAAAAAATTGAGTTAGAATATAATAGGATCTCTAAGACATTTTGCAATTCTAAGATTTTCCAATATTCTAATTAAAAATTTGAAGTAGTGAATGTTTTAAATTTAAATCAAATCATTTATTACTACCATATAGTTCAAATAAATAAATGTATAATGAAAGTTTATTTTGTGTTTTAAGTGTTGTACAGTATTTGCCATAGTTAATTTACCAAGAAGTCTCATAGCGGGGATCTTATCTTGGATCAGACTCTATCTTGCATTTTTAAAAGACTGCTCTGGTATTAATATCTTCTTTCTAAATTAGACACCTATTAACCAGATCCACAGGAAAACCCAAACTGAAATGATAGAGTTGTCTAAGTGATTGTTAATCTTCATATTATTTATTGTTCAATATATCATGGATTCACCTGGCAGTCCCTCATTGGCCAAGTATATGTAAACAATTACCCTCGGGAAGGAAAAAAGAAAAAGAAAACCACCTCATGAGAACAATGAAGTGGCCCTCTGGCTGGCTTATCTACATATTTGTGATGCCCTTTCTCCGCTTTATTGGTCCACACGTGTCTCAGTGCACAATCCACAAGGCTTCTTGAGAAACCTCACTGCCCACTCGCTAATGCACTGAAAACCCCCAAATTCAGGTGAACAAACTGTTAAAAACTCAAAAAACTGAATTCTCAAATGTCCAAGATAAGTATGATTTTGTGAAGGAAAGAGCATCTCAACAATTTGTTATGTGTCTTCTTAGCTGGGATAACTGGCCCTGTTGAGGCTGCAACCCAATGCAACTCAGGTCGATGATCATGGAGTCACTTACTGCAGACATTTATGGTGACTATGATGGCTTTATTTCTGGGCACATGCTTGGGTACCACCTGTTCCAGGCAAGCTTGGAGGCTCATCAAATTAAGAACCCGAGTCACATAGGAACCATCCATCCAGAGAGACAGAGAGAGCTGGTTTTCTTGCTCCCAAGAGGGTAATTTTGTGGTGCCTTCTATATCTCTCTGAGCTTGGCAGCATGAAAAGCCTCATTCACTGACAGCAATAAGCTGTTTAATAAGGCACACTTTATTGGCTTTCTTCCTATCTTATCTCATTTTCCACTCTTCCCCATTTCTTCCCAATTCTTCTCAAATAAATGATTTGTACTCAAATCATTATCTCAAGGTCTGCTACTGAGGGAAACCAACCTAAGAATCAAGGTCATCCCATAAATCCCTCTTAAATGGTCCCACTGTTTTCCACTTATGCTATTTTTTCTTGAGATATACAAAACCTTATACCTGTAAGTTATATATCATGTCTCATTTATATGCACCTTTAATCATTATGCCCCAAATAGGACATTTCCTCTAGCATTTAGAAAAGATTGTTTCATTTTTGTGTTCATCATCAGAGGAATTAATTGACTTTCATTGCATAGATATATTATAAAAAAGGAGGTATCTTTAAAATCCGGGATCCCATTTAGCGTGGTGAAATGTTCAAACTTTCAAAACAAAGCATGCTGAGGGAACAAAACGTTAGAGCACCCTTCTCATAATCAGTTCATATAATCCTTTAGTGACTCTGGCAGGTTTATCCCCTGACTTTATTTCCTCCCTTCCTCATTTTAGGCCTACCAGTAGAACAAAATATTGGTTATCTGATTTGATCAAGCATCTAAAATTGAAGGACCTTTTTGCAATAGTTTCTTTAACAGTAGAGGGAGCTTTTAGCTAGTATGGAACAGAATATCAGAGAAATGAAACATTATGGTTCTTCCAAAATATGCTTTTAGAATAATTATACAGTCTCTGAGTCCATTTTCATGGATGACATGGTGTCTTTTAACTTCTTATAGTTAAACAACACGCTGGAAATAGAGTTATTGCTTTTTGCTGACTTTACTGAGGTGATTTGGCTCCTATTGTGTTACTAAATGTGGCTTATATCTTGCAACAGTATGAGACTATTCTAGAGCTCTTGTAACTAGGTTACAATGGTCTGCTTTTCATTTCCTAAGGAAATAGATCTTTGGAAAACAGTTGTGAAGAATGTATACAACAATGAGATATATAATTCAAAAAATAAATAAATAAGAAAGTGTGAATTAGCCTGATAGTCAAAGAATGAGGATTATAGTGATATGCATACACGTTTTTTTGTGTACATCCTGAAGGCAAAAACATTCTGAATAATTAACCATAAGTGAAAAGACTTAAATTCTATATCAAAGTTTACCTGATTTCTAAGATATTTCAGTGTAGAATGAGAATATAAATGCTTTCACATTCCAGTTAAATAATTTATTATTTCATTAAGCATCTAGATGTGAAGTTTTGTATGAACACAGATCCCTTAAATCATACTCAATGACCTGATAGTATAAAAATGCAGAGTGAAGCGGGGGAAAAAATGGATATAGGAGAATTGTTTTCTTATAGGAAGCCACGTCCTTTCTTTGACTATTTTGTGATATAAATTACATAATCTTTGTTTAGAGTCCCTCTGACACAGCATTCCTTTCTGACACTATTTATAGAGAGGAGTGAAAGTAGCACTGCTTTGCAGTAATAAAACCTAGGCTCAAACAGGAAGGATATTAACATTTATTGAATATATACTATATCTCAGACTTTTTATTAGGTATGCTGCATTTATTATACAGCTTAATTTAACCCTCAGAACAACATTATGATGCATCATAAATCTAGATACAAGTGTGCTTTAGAAATAGATTCTCTGGTTAGAATAAAAACTACAATTTCTGGGCTGTACAGTCTTGGGAAAGTCATTTAACTTCTCTGTGCTTCAGCTGTAAAACTGAGAAAAGAAAAAAACTGAAGATAATAATAGTATAATTACATTATAAAGTTTTTGTGAGGATTAAATATGTTCTTGTATCTAATGTGCTTAGTTTATTATCTAGCAAATAACAAGAACTAAACTGCATGGGTGCTTTAGTCCACCCAGTTTCATTTTGAAATGAAAAGATTATTAGGTTGATGGCAACTCTATAGGATATTTTTCCAATTGAAAAATCTTACATTAGTTAAGATTTGCTTCTGGATCTGTTTAAATAGGTATCCCTTGCTTTTATATTGGGCTTTTTTGGTAGCTCAGATGGCAAAGAATCTGCCTGCAATGCAGGAGACCTGGGTTCGGTCCCTGGGTAGGGAAGGCAGCCTGGAGAAGGGAATGGCTAACCACTCCCATATTCCTGCCTGGAGAACTCCATGGACAGAGGAGCCTGGCAGGCTCTTGTATTATAAAATCATGAGTCATGAAACTACCCAACATTCTAGAATAAAAAGAAGCAAAGGATAATTAGAGCTCAATGCCTGTGACAGAGAAGACTTTCAATGCATATTTGCATGGCAGATGAATGAATGCATAAGTTAATAATACGTCTGACTTCTGACTCTTTCCATTATATCAGTTTGCTTCTAGCTCAGCTGCTATGCATATCAATTGAAGAAAAGCTTTTGATCTCCTTTGACAAGTCAGATGAGTGTTATCATCTGTCCTGTCAACTGCAACCCCATTATGGGTCTCTCAGATGATAAATCAGGTGGATTATGGACAAAGTATTTTAAAAACCTTAGCTCACCATTTAGGGGCATGCTCTTATCTGAGAGGTAATACAGTGCATATTAAAAAAAACAATCCTGGATCTGAATCTTGCTAGGTTCGTGACTTTGTAATTATTTAGCCATCATAAACTTTGGTCACCTGAACTGACTCATTTTAAAAGACCCTGATGCTGGGAAGATTGAAGGCAGGAAGAGAAGGGGATGATAGAGGATGAGATGGTTGGATATTGATATTGAGCAAGCTCCAGGAGTTGGTGATGGACAAGGAAGTCTGGTGTGCTGCAATCCATGGGGTTGCAAAGAGTCCATCATCAACTCCTGGAGCTTGCTCAGACTCATGTCCATTGAGTTGGTGATGCCATCGAACCATCTCTTCCTCTATCATCCCCTTCTCCTGCCTTCAAACTTTCTTAGCATCAGGGTATTTTCCAATAAGTTAGCCCATTGCATCAGGTGGTCAAAGTATTGGAGCTTCATCATCAGTCCTTCCAATTAATATTCAGGACTGATTTCCTTTAGGATTGACTGATTTGATCTTCTTGCTGTCCAAGGGACTCTCAAGAGTCTTCTCCAACACCACAGCTCAAAAGTATCAATTCTTTGGCACTCAGCTTTCTTTATAGTCCAACTCTCACATCTATACATGACTACTGGAAAAGCCACATATGTTTATAATATATATAGTTGTTCAGTTTCAAGGTCATGTCCAACTCTTTGCGACCCCAAGGACTGCACCTCACCAGACTTCCTTGTCCTTCCCTATCTTCCAGATTTTGCTCAAATTCATGCCCAGTGCATCAGTGATGCATCTAACTATCTCATCTTCTGTCTCCCTCTTCTCCTTTTGCCTTCAATCTTTCCCAGTATGAGGGTCTTTTCCAATGAACCATCTCTTTGAATCAGGTGTATATAGTATATATAAATGGAATATTTTTCAGCCTTTACAAAAAAAACCAATTTTATGTATGCATCAACATAGATGAACTTGATAGATACTATGCTAAATAAAATAAGCTAGTCACATAAAGACAAATACTGCTTAATTTCATTTGTAAGAGGTATCTAAAATAGTCAAACTCACAGAAATAGAGAGTAGAATTGTAGTTGCCACAGACTGGAGGGAGGGGAGGGAGTACCTGTTTAGTAAGTAAAGTTTAAGTTACTCTAGACAAAAAAAAAAAAAAAAAAAATTCTGGGGCCACCCAGTCAGTGAAGAGCTAACTCATTTGAAAAGATTGTGATGCTGGGAAAGACTGAGGGTAGGAGGAGAAGGGGATGACAGAGGATGAGATGGTTGGATGGCATCACCAACTCAATGGACATGTGTTTGAGTAGACTCCGGGAATTGGTGATGGACAGGGAGGCCTGGTGTGCTGCGGTTCATGGGGTCACAAAGAGTCGGACACGACTGAGCAAGTGAACTGAACTGAACTGTACAGCATTGTGCCTATATCTAGCAATACAGTATATTGTACTCAAAAATTTAAGGTGAGACTCACGCTGTTTTCTTACTACAATAAAAAGTAGCACATATTAATTGACTTAAATAGTCATAGATATTGTAAATAAGTTACCAATTTTGAAAATTGCAATTTTTAAAATGCTCATGATTTCTTTAAATAATCCTGAAGATGCATTGTTCATGAAGAATTCCACCAGTAACTGTAAGAAAGTGATGACTTTAAAATGGTCACATTTAATCCTCTGATATACCTGCAAATATTATGTTTTTTGAGACTAGGAACCTGATGTTCAAAAAAAATGTTACAAATTCAAGGTCACACTGCAATTACATATTGAAACAAGTAATCTGAGCCTCATAACCAGTAAATCACAAAACAGGGAGTCTTTGTATAACTTAAGAATATCCAAGAGATGAAGAAAGCCATGTTTACTCACTAAGACTTGAAAATCCTGTCAAATGTGATATCCTTGTCTAAATAGTTTGATTTTTTTTTACTCTGCTTTCAACATTTCCTAACTTTAAAAATAATTTAACAACTATTTTAATAAGCATTATGACTACTTAAGTTACAATCTAATAATGAGATAAAATTCATATTCTAATGATTATAATACAGGAACATGCCATAAATACATTCAACTAAGACAAAACATTCTAAAATAATTCAGAACCAAGAAAGGTAATTTCAGCTTATCTGATCATAAATAGCTTTATATATAAAGTGTTATCATCAGGGAGCTCAGATGTTGTTTAAGGCAAGAAAGAAAGAAGGATTATGAAACAATGGTGTGTACTTAGCTTTACTAAAATACTTAGATTCATACTGCAGAGTTTTGGGAAAATAAAAGTATATAAGCAAGTTAAGGATAGACTGGGTACAGTTCAGAATTCTAGGCTTTGATTTTAGATTTTGTGGTTGTAGCTGATACTGTGTTGAGCAGTACACACTCACCATTATGAATGAGAGTTATGTTTCCATCTGCTGGGGGTGCTGGTGGCAGACAGTACTCATCCATCCATCAAGTTCTTTTCCAGGGGCAACACTGGTCCAGTGACTGGTGGGTTTGGCTATACAAATTTGGCTTCTTTATCTTATGGCAGAAAGTGAAGAGGAATTAAACAGCCTCTTGATGAAAGTGAAAGAGGAGAATGAAAAAGCTGGCTTAAAACTCAATATTTAAAAAATGAAGATCATGGCATCTGGTCTGATCACTTCATGAAAAATAGATGGGGACACAATGGAAACAGTGAGAGACTTTATTTTCTTGGGCTCCACAATCACTTCAGATGGTGACTTTAGCCATGAAATTAAAAGACATTTGCTCCTTGGAAGAAAAGCTATGACAAACCTAGACAGCATATTAAAAAGTTGAGATATTACTTTGCTGATGAAGGTCCATCTAGTCAAAGCTATGGTTTTTCCAGTGGTCATGTATGGATATGAGAGTTGGACCATAAAGAAAACTGAGCATCAAAGAATTGATGCTTTTGAAATGTGATGTTGGAAAAGACTCTTGAGAGTCCCTTGGACTGCAAGGAGATCCAACCAGTCCATCCTAAAGGAGATCAGTCCTGGGTGTTCATTAGAAGGACTGATGCTGAAGGTGAAACTCCAATACTTTGGCCACCTGATGTGAAGAACTGACTCATTGGAAAAGACCCTGCTTCTGGGAAAGATTGAAGGCAGGAGCAGAAAGGGACAACAGAGGATGATATTGTTGGATGGCATCACCAACTCTATGGACACGAGTTTGCGCAAGCTCCAGGAGCTGGTGATGGACAGGGAAGCCTGGTATGCTGCAGTCCATGAGGTCACAAAGAGTTGGACATGACTGAGCCAGTGAACTGAACTGAACCACACTCCAGGGTAAAGCTGATGAGTTTAACTCAGCTGTTGTGATTGCATGGTGGTCTAACTCACTCTGCTTAGTCTTGTGTATGTCGCTTCTGCCTCAGGTGTTTATCTGGGAGTGTGCGCACACACACATGCACAACTCAGCTTAGTTTCTTAGGTCCAAGTAGAATGTCTTAGTTCTGAAGTATTTCTATATATATACAACAAGTAGACACCGATACAGCTTTTTCTCAGATCTATACCCTTAATGCATGGGTGTCACATGCACACTCTAAGTTAGGTATCATATACACATTGTAAACTAAAGGTAGAAGCTATGTCTTTTTAAAATGACTTGTGTGTGTGCTAAGTCACTTCAGACTCAGTGCAACCCTATGGACTGCAGCCTGCCAGGCACCTCTGTCCATGGGATTCTCCAGGCAAGAATACTGGATTGGTTGCCATGCTCTCCTCCAGGGGATCTTCCCAACCCAGGGGTTGAACCTATATCTTTTACATCTACCAGCATTACATCTACCAGCATTATCTTTAGCATCCCCCAGGAAGCCAAGTCTACTTATATCTCATTTACTCTAAGATAACTTGTCAAGTAAAACTATTGTATTATCACTAGAGCAATTCATCCATTCACTCAAAAATCTATGCCCTACTCTGTGTCAGATATTAAAGCGAGCATAGGAATTGAAGTTAACAAACAGCTTCTATGTTCATCAAAGAGTGTGTGACCTGGTGTCACTGATGGCCTGGTCCTTATAATAGCACCCTGACATGCTAGTTTTCAGGGATGAGTGGGGATAGAAAGGAAAAAGCCGAAGTTTTTCCTTGCATAGTTTTAGGAGTTGTTCCTATACCTTCTCATATTGACCCTGTAGTAACTCCTACTGTGTAGTGATAACTCATGGATAGCTGATGGTCAATGTGTGGGAAGCATCTTCATCAGAATTGGTACCAGGAAAAAAAAAATCTAAGAACTTTCTGTTTGACATTTTCATTTGAGATTTATGGCTAACAATCATGCTTACTCCCTTTTAGTTTAGAAAGTGTTGATCTCAGGGACATTCTTATTGTATTCTTAACAGGAGGAAGAGAAAGTATCAACATATTTTGTTCCTGAATGAGACCTGTCTGCTTTATATTCAGTCTCTTTGGAAGCTCCAAAGAGCCCTCTGAGATTAATATCTTATGCTAATATCTCATTACAGTGGTCAGGTCATGGGGTCTAAATTTATCATGAGATATTAATAAATTTGTCCCTCTGCTCTCTATTGAATTTGTGAACTGTGAGTTTGTTTCTTCTTCTGTAAAATGTGATGGATAATAAAATGTGCTGAGTACAATGCATGGTTTTAAGTAATGAGAAAATTTATTCAAGGCCCTAGTTCATAGCCTAACATATATAAGCTCTCAAAATGTCAGTTTTGGCACAATTCTTATTTTAAAATGAAAATGAACTTTGGAACAATGAAGAGATTTATGAAATTAAACAAAAACTAGTATCACAGTCCAGTTGAATTTCAATTTCCTCCTTTAGGTTTTGAATTTGCTTCCAAAGTTTTCATTATTTATTTCTTAGCTCAGAGAAACTCTCATCTTTTTCTTTAATCAGATTTAGTATTCTCAAACTATGATTTACTGTTTAAAGGTTGTGGTAAATAAAAGAGTAATAGTCTGCAGGATATAATGCAGCTCTACAATCCTGGGTACAATCAGTCAATACTTGTAATCTTAGCTTTATGGATTAAAAGATGAAATCTATCCTATACATATGAAAAGTATTTAGACTCTTCTATGTGTTGGATTTTAAAGTCCTGAGAATGTGTCTAATGTATTATCAAGGCCAGCATGAGCCATGGCATGTATCAGAAACTCAATAAATATTGCAAAATAAGTTTGGACTCAAGATAACACATTAATTTGGGCAATATAATAATTTATGTCTATGGCTAGACCATCAATTTGATGATGGACATTAACAAGGTCATTATCACAGCTATAATTTACCAATTATCTTCTCTGCAATATTATAATATCATCAAGTTTGAATTATTCTCAGATAAATTATTTTAGCTCTAAAATTACTGAAGGAAAAGATTTTCAGGAGAATGACTGATGTGGATAACCATCCAAATAAATAATGAGGAGAATTTTTCCCATATACTTGGATAGTCGTCTATTTCAGGGGAAAAAATGATTTATGTGAGGAAGTAAATATGCAATCCTTTGCTGAAGTGGTGATTAGCATGAAGTAGAACATAATATTACTCTACTATAGCTAGCATTGTGACATAAAATTGAGGTTTAATGTCTGTCCCTTTTTTTTTTTTTCAAAGGTAACCTTGATTCGACTATCATATAGTATGAAGAACATCAAATGATTCCTACAGACTGATCCTTTTAATCATTTGTAATTCTTTTTAGCTAGTTAAGATTCTGAGTATTTTAAGAATATCAGCAATCATGTTTGATTTTTAGTAAGACTTGTTTTCTTATCTTGACATGATTTTAATGATCATATGTTGTATTTGAGATGGATTGTACAGTTTCTGGGCTTGTCTCATGGTTCAGATGGTAAAGAATCCACCTGTAGTGTGGGAGACCTGGGTTTAATCCCTGGGTAAGGAAGAGATCGGGAGGAGGGCATGGCAACCCACTCTAGTAATGTTGCCTGGAGAATCCCATGGACAGAGAAGCCTGGCGGGCTACAGTCCGTGGGGTTACAAGGAGCTGGACATGACTGAGTGACTAAGCATAGCACATGTTTTTTCTGCTTAAACAACATTCTGGTTCATTTCTGACATAAAAACAAGAAAATACCTTACAACAGCATGGCAGAATATGTAGTTTCACAGACAGGTAATGATAGATCTAGAATAATCAGAGTAGACAGACAGATCAGTCAAGATATCAGCCTTTAAAAGTATACAATAGACCCAGTGACACAAGCCTGAACTGTATGAATGAGTTTGGCAATTTCTCCCTCTCTCACACTCTGCATCTGAATTTTCAGAGCATTTTGAGTTGTCTGCAAAATTTCTCTCCAATGCATCTGTGTCTATATTATTAAACTAGAACAGGCTAAAATGTCTCTTGGGTGAAAAAACTCCATATGCACTCTTGTCTCTTTCTAGTATATTTCATGAATGAAGTGAAGTAAAGTGAAGTGCAGTGAAATCGCTCAGTCGTGTCCAATTCTTTGAGACCCCCTGACCTGTAGCCTACCAGACCCCTCCGTCCATGGGATTCTCCAGGCAAGAGTACTGAAGTGGGTTGCCATTTCCTTCTCCAGGGGATCTTCCCAACCCAGGGATTGAGACAAGGTCTCCTGCCTTGCAGGCAGACGCTTTACCCTCTGAGCCACCAGGGAAAAGTGATATTTTAAAATGGAAATATAAATATTTTGCATCTGGCTTTGTGCTGAAAAGCATTCAGCAACTTCCTATTTATCTTAAGCAAATGCACAAAATGTTTGCTGTGGTCTTTGAGACCTTCAATAATATGACCCCAATTCTCTTTATAATTCTTAGCCATATCATTCTCTCTCAACTCTCTTATGTGTCTTTAAAGTTTCCTTCAAATAAATATGATTTCTGTCATCAGAGAACATTGAAACGTACTCCTTCATTTGCCTCAAATACTCCTCTCTGACACAACACATTTGGCTAGATAGAATAATACATAGTTCTCAGCTCAATTTTTGTTTCCTGCTTGAAGCTCTTTTGAAATCTAGTAATACTCTATCACATAACTTATATCACTTAGTATTTTTATTTAACAATATTTTAAAAATTATTCACATATAAGTGTGTTTGTGCAAGTGCTTAACTAGTGCCACTCACTGCACCACTGCACTTTTGACTTCTTGAAGAAGAAACCATGTTTATTTTTCTTACTTTTATATCTTTAGTGCTTTATATTATACTAACCATATAATAGCTCTCAGTATATACCTGGTTTCTAGTGAAATGACTGAATGGATAGTTGAACAAGTGGGTAAATAAACTAATGCAGTAGAAGTAAATATTATTTACAAATTATTAATATACCCTTTGTTATAAGATTGGCTTTGTCTAAGGAAATATTGCCCTAGAATGTGTATACACATGCAGTAGACTTGAACTCAACCCACAGCTTATAGTTGATTGACTGATCTGAGTTGAGCAGATTCAGCAGATGCAGAATTGGCCCCACACCTATATGAGTGAGAAATAAATTCTTTGCATAAGCAACTTGAAGTTCAGGTCATTTTCAGTAGCAGCTGATTTCAGTAGCAGCTGAATGTGCAGTCATTCAGTCATGTCTGACTCTTTGTGACTACATGGACTGAAACATGCCAGGCTTCCCTGTCCTTCACCAACTCCTGAAACTTGCTCAAACTCATGACCATCAAGTCACTGATACCATCCAACCATCTCATCCTCTGTTGTCCCCCTCTCCTCCTGCGTTCAATCTTTCCCAGCATCAGGGCATTTTCCAAGGAGTCAGTTCTTTGCATCAAGTGATCAAAGTATTGGAGCTTCAGCTTCAGTATCAGTCCTTCCAATGAATGTTCAGGACTGATTTCCTTTCAGATTGATTGGTTGGATCTCCTTGCAGTCCAAGGGACTCTCAAGAGTCTTCTTCAACACCACAATTCAAAAGCATCAATTCTTTGACACTCAGCTTTCTTTATAGTCCACCTTTGAAATATGTACACGACTACTGGGAAAACCACAGCTTTGACTAGATAGACCTTTGTCATTATAGTTGGTAACAATGTCATTAATAAAATTAATAAATTGCAGTAATCTAATAATTTTGTATACTATATAAACCATATGCAATTATACTATATAAATATAATTATATATTGTCATTATAACATACATTTAATTGCATCTTGATCTCTAAATAAAAAAAATTATTCTGATACTCACTAAAAGATTCATTCAAGTTTATAATGAAGAAAGTTTGTTGAATTCTTTTGCACTTATCAAGAAGATTACCTTCCTTATTTTAACTCTATACTTTTTCAAGTTACAGCCATACTCTACAGTATTGATATATTCTTTGTAGCTAAGTATATGCACTAAGAATTGTATAGATTCCTTTAAGTTCTTGATTTCATCTAAAAAATATTCTTTGTTTGGCAGAGAAATGTTTCTGAAACAGAAACTAAGTCCAGCTTTTATTCTCACTAGTTCCCTTCTTAGAATTGAAGAGTAATTGGAACAATAAGCTTATATTCTATAGCATTCACTGTACTGCTTAAGCAAATTGCTGTTACTTCTCAGAAGAAGGAAGCTTGTAGAGTGATAACCCACAGGGCATGTGTTTCTGATGAATGGCAAGTGTGGGATGCCTCAGTCATTAAAAACTCCAGGCAGAATCTATTCCTAGAAACACATGCTGAGGCTCGCAGGCAGTGGTACATAAAAGTAAGAAACGAATAGGAATTATCATTTTTTAAAGCACATACATTTCAAGTTTTCCAGAAGGATGTATTTTAGGTTCACTGGTTTCTGAATGCTTTGTCATATCAACATACAGTTTTTTTTAGTCTCTTTGTGGACTTCAAACTTTGAGAAATATTAAAGATTATCTAATCAAGTTTTCTAAAAGTTTTGAGGACTTAAAAATATACTGGTGCCCAAACCTAACCTAGATAAATTCTGGTTATTGGACTCTGGCATAAATACTTTAAAAAAAAAAAAAAACACTCCTAGGTTCATTTTAACATGCATTCAAGTTTAAGAATTTTGATTTTAGTTTAATTCCTTAATGTAATAAGGGTGGGAATTGAAATTCAAAGAGGTAGAATGATTTACCCACATTGACTTAATAAATTAGTAAAACTGTTAGTGAGACCCAGTCAGTTCCACAGCATAATATTTTTTCTAACAGAAGGAGAAAAACCTCCTCTTAATTGGCATTCTTATACCTATAACTTCATTCATTCATATTAGCAGATATCATGCTGAAGTTG
The DNA here is from genome assembly GCA_020226075.1 of Hydropotes inermis. Lineage (NCBI taxonomy): Eukaryota > Metazoa > Chordata > Mammalia > Artiodactyla > Cervidae > Hydropotes > Hydropotes inermis. The sequence continues at coordinate 19,026,858 of CM035283.1, read as the reverse complement.
AAATTCAAGCTCACAGTACTGCTAAAAACATGCTCTATTATTTTCCTTTTATATAGATATTTGTAATTTAAGATAGAAAATGTTATCTTGGAAATATTAAGGCCAAAATAAAAATTATTTCATATCTAAGGTAATATAATGACATAATATGCCTGACCGGCACTGTTTCCACTAGATACAGACCAGGAGTTGATTTTTATACCTACTGAATAATTAAATATCCCCATAATAGCTGAAAACATTCATAAGCAGGTCATTTAACATTTCTTTTACATATGATGAAGAGTATGCAGAGGACAAGTAAAAGAACAAAGAATTGCTTGCAAATGTGAAGTAACAGTCAAACTGGTGTGATTCTTAGTGAAATGTATATATATAGAAATGTTTATAGAAATGAATGTGAGTAAATACTGAGTGGGAGCCCAAAAGGCATACATATTGTCTTTGTAAACTAAACTTTTATAGATTAACATAGTTATAATAGGTGGTGAATTAAAGTATTTTGAATCTTTTTTTACCAAATCTTGCTATTGATAAGAGTTATATTATAAATAAAGCAAACATCTTAAAGAAATGGCAGGCCACTCCAGTATTCTTGCCTGGAGAATCCCACGGACAGAGGAGCCTTGCAGGCTACAGTCCATGGGATAGCAAAGGCACGGACATGACTGAGCGACCAACACATTTGACCTTTGACCTATGGAAACATAAAACAAAGAGGATTAAACACAAGAATCCACAATTACTATTTTCAAAACTTCTTTCTCTTTCAAAAGGAAAGAAAGAAAGTGAAGTCACTAAGTCGTGTCCAACTCTTTGCTACCCCATGCTCTGTAGCAGACAAGGCTCCTCCATCGATGGGATTGTTTCCAGGCAAGAGTACTGGAGTGGGTTGCCATTTCCTTCTCCAGGGGATCTTCCTGACCCAGGGATCAAACCCGGGTCTCCCGCACTGTATGCAGACACTTTACCGTCTGAGCCACCCACGAGGTCAACATATTTTAATTCTGCATAGTATCTTTCCATATATCATATTATCATGCAGACTTGTGTTTTCCATATATCCGATTCATGCACACATTTGTCACAATAAGGAGTAAAGACATTGACATCACAGGATAATGAATATCTCTGCTAATACTAAAATGCTCACTGGCCAAAAGCACCTATTTGTATCTTTGGCAAAATGAATCATATTATTAAAAATGATAATGTTAATAACACCGTCAGCAGCTAATGTTATCTAAGTCATATGGTTTCTTCTTCTCTCTCTCTTTTTTTTTTTTTTTTGCTGTGTTTCTAAATGTATCTCTGTGAAAGCAGAGGCTGCCTAATGCCCATTTCTGTGAAACAAGGTCATTTTTAATGAACAAAAGTTAATTAGGCCCAAATGTATCTCTTTTGGTGCAACTGGTGCTATCACAATTTGAAAAGCCTCAGACTGCTGGGCATAGGGAGGAAAAATTAGAAGTGTATCTCACTAACAATGTCAATCTAGTGGTTTTAATGAAAGAAATTCCACTGGGAGCTAAGAAAAAGAAATATGAAAGACCTAGAATTTATTTAAGGAGAAGGAGGAGAGGAAATATGCAAAATGAGGATAAGCAAACTATAAACTAGAAATAGAATGTATAATAAAAAATGGTTATAGAGCGTAATTGAATATAAATGTTAAGCAGTTTCTACAACATCACTAAGAGCAATAGTTAATATACTAATTAAATGCATAGCACACACAGGTATGCACACATACAATACTGAAATAGAAACTCTTTGACAGTCTCAGTTAATCCACATATCAGCACAACCTGGGTCTGATTCAACCAAGGATTTTTGGTTCACTTATTACTGCAACATGTTAGAAAGATTTCCTTTCCTATTTCTTCTCAATGTTGGTTATTTTATTTTTCAGTTGAAATATTTTTAGATTAACCTATCAGTTTCTTGCCATAGGAATATAATCATCCATTTTTAGAGAATAAACAGAATGAAAATGGATTTTTACATGGTATAATAGATGTGGGAAAATGAGTGAGTTTATTACCATAGGTTGAACTACGTAAAACTGTTTTGTGTCTGTCAAAAATTTTAAATTATCAGCAATTCCATGTAATTCAGCCATGAGAGTTAAATGTATTTGAGAATGATAGAAATACATTGAAAAGCATCTAAATCATGATATTTAATTCAATAAGACAGACATAAACTGCTTGCCAAAAATAATTTCACAATAAGCTTTCTTTCAAACAAGTCCCAAGCAGTCTTTCTTATCCTAACTCTGTTGCCTGTAACTTATCAAATTTCAAGTATTCTCTAGATTTATTTGAAGCAGCATTTAGTACACTGCCTCTGCTTTCTCTGTCTGTGGTCCTCTATGGTCATTAAAAAGTAATTCTAGCAGCCTGTTCTCATGAAATGTCTGCCTTCAAGAACAGACAAATGGTTCACTCATTATCTCTGAGAAACTTCACCTATGAATTCTTGTATGCTGGTGTTTCTCCTATCCAAAGCAAAAGAGCTATTTTGAAGTCTACTTTCAAAACAGAGTAGAAATTTAGAGAAAAAAAATCAAAAGTACTCAACTGTAGCATGTGAACTTAGAAATGTGAACTTAGAGATTTGAAACAAGGTTCATTTAAGACTCTAAATGAGAAAGAAATGGCAGCCCGCTCCAGTACTCTTGTCTGGAAAAATCCCATGGATGGAGGAGCCTGGTAGGCTACAGTTCATGGGGTCACAAAGAATCAGACTCGACTGAGTGACTTCACTTTCTTTTCAATATCCTGGCTCATTTTACAGTGCTCTTTAGACTTGACATGAAAGATGAAGGTAAAGGTTGCAATAAATATGGAGAGTAGACTAGACAAAATAGATCAATTGAATATTCCTTTTTTAACATTTAACATAGTCGCTCAGTTATCTCAGACTCTTTGTAACCTCATGGACTGTATTCCACCAGGCTCCTTTTTCTGTGGAATTTTCCAGGCAAGAAAACTGGAGTGAATTGCCATTTTCTTTTCCAGGGGATCTTCCCAATCCAGGAATAGAACCTTAGTCTGCTGCATGCAAGCAGATTATTCACAGTCTGAGCCACCAGGGAAGCCCCCCAATACATACATACATACATACATATATATATATATATATATATTTGAAAATCAATATTTAGAATAAGAATGGAGTTATACTTTTAAGAAAGAACTAATTAAACAAATATGTCTAGGTATTTCCTTTATGTTTTCCTTATTAGCAAATGAAAATAAAATGATAGAATGCTGAACAATACAAAGTATATGAAAAAGTAATGTAGGAGGGCTTGCAATATTCACTAGCTTACACAAGTGATGATTTTACTTTCAGTATCTATCTTTAGGTAAATAATTACCCACAAAGTCTTAATGAGGATGCGATATCTAATTAGATATTGTTGCTCTGAACTGCACCAACAGTGAACTATTAGTTTTTATTAAGCTCTATCACTATAAATATTATAAAAGCATTCCAAGTTATGATTCAGGGGAAATGAAAGGAAAGAAAAGGATTATCTGACATGTTTTAAATAATTTCAGATTTGACTTAGAGTTGGGGAAAGTAGTGAGATATAATACTAGGTTACAGGATTGCATTTCTAAGTCAGAATTTCTCTGCCTTTGTTGGTTCATGATGGTAAATTTAAACACATCATTTAACCTCTCAGTTACCAGTTTCCTCATATGTATAGTGAATATGCCAAAAATCCAAGACTCTGTTGCAGCTCATAAATTTTAACTACTACTCTAAGCTATTCAGGCATATCTTGTTTTAGTGTGCTTTGCTTTATTGAGCTTCACAGTTTATTATTATTATTATTGCAAATTGAAGGTGTATGACAGACCTGTACTGAGCAAGTCTATCAGCCCAAGTTTGCCAACTGCCTTTGCTCATTTCCTGTCTCTGTCACATTTTGGTGATTCTCACAATGTTTCAAATTTTCATTATTATTGTATTTTTTGTGGTAATCGAGGGTCTTCCATGTTGGCTCAGATGGTAAAGAATCCACTGCAATGTCAAAGACCTGGGTTTGATCCCTGGATCGGGAAGATCCTTTTTAGAAGGGAATGGATTACCCATTCCAGTATTCTTGCCTGGAGAATCCCTTGGACAGAGGAGCCTGGTGGATGCAAAGAGTCAGACATGGCTGAACGACTAACACTTTAACACTATGGAGATCTATGATCAGTAATCTTATTGTTACTATTGCAGAAAAATTACAATTCACAAGGCTCAGATGAGGGACAGCATTTTTTTAAGCAATAAATGCTTTATAATTTAGGGGACATATATTGGTTTTTTAGGGCTTCCTTTGTGGCTCAGCGGTAAAGAATCCACTGGTCAATGCAGGTCATCCAGGTTTGATACCTGGGTTGAGAAGATTCCTTGGAGAGGGAAATGGCAACTTACTCCAGTATTCTTGCCTGGAGAACCCATGAACAATGGAGACTGGTGGGCCATGGGGTCACAAAGTATCAGACAGGATTTGGTGGCTAAACAACAGCAACAACATTGCTTTTTATTTATTTATTTTTTTAACAACATTGCTTTTTAGACATAATACTACCTGGTGCACTTAATAGACTATAATATAGTGTAGGCATAACTTCTATATGCACAGAGAAATCAAAAAGTTCATGCAATTCACTTTATTGTAATATTCATTTTTTGAGGTAGTCTGGAACCAAACCTTCAATATCTCCAAAGTATGCCTGTAGAAGTATGCTGTTTTCAATTATGCACTGTTGTTCCTTTGATCAAGCCTAGATTGAAAAAAAAAAAATTACTGATATACGTTTGTAAAGAAATTCTAACAATATAAAATAAGGAACTTAATAATTTTCTATTGATCATTTAAAATAAGTAACAAGTTGGGTTTCTCAGAAAGACTCAATATTAATAGCACATCAGGAAGGAAAGTAATCAGTGAAATTTTATATTGAAAGTTACTGTCTGTAGATATGTAATTATTTGTTTCTCCACAAAAGAACATGCTAATATTTATGGTTCATAAGTCAACCCGCTGTTAGAAGATATAATATTCTTTATAAATCCAAGTAGAGAATCACACTTAATTCTCAATGTATACTAAAGCTTTTATAAACTTCATCTGTTATTTATTTTCTATCTATAACAAGAGACAGAGTAGAGTGGTCAAGTATCTTGGGTAGATTTTATAGCCTGTTTTAATTCATATGAATTACTGAATTCTCAGCATTTTAATGGAAAAACCCTTATGTCTAAGACTCCATGCTTGATACTTTGCTGGTATGCCACACATCTTGTTCTTTTGTGATGGTGAGAGATACAAGAAATAAATAGTCATCTATCTTTATGGAGGTGGAAGGGATTGATTCCAGGACTTCCTCTGGATGCTAAAGTCCATGAACACTTAATTCCCATTTTTGTCCCTCCTGAGGTTCAGAATGGGTGACTCAACCTTCACTTGCCCTCAACAAATCCCACAATCCACAGCTGAATTCCCTGATGTGGAACAGTGTATATTGATGACCCACAATGATTGCATTAGAGTTCTCACAAGAGACTATTAAAATGTAAAGGAAGAGAATGTCATGGGCAAAAGTAATAGGATCAGACTTCAGAAAGATTGCTGAACTTGGTCTTTAAGGACAGGAGTTGGTGATGGACAGGGAAGCCTGGCTTGCTGCAATCCATGGGGCTGCAAAGAGTTGGAGGGGTCTGAGTGACTGAACTCAACTGGATGCATGTATAAGGGTTAATGGGGAAGGGGTGCATGTAAATATAGTACACACTATTGTGCTAAGTCACTTCAGTCGAGTCCAACTCTTTGCAACCCTATGGACTGTAGCCTGCTAGGCTCCTCTGTCTGTAGGATTCTCCATGCAAGAATAATGGAGTGGGTTGCCATGCCTTCCTCCAGTGATCTTCCCGAGTCAGTGAGCGAATCCATGTCTCTTATGTCTTCTACATGGCCAGACGGATTCAGTGCCCCCAGAGGGAAGAATAAATGTAGTACAGTTCCCAACAAATAAGCATGCAGAGAAAAAACCCTAAGATGGAAGGCATCGTAATGCAAATAACAATACAGACTTGACACAGGTATTGTTCAGTCACTCAGAACAAATCTTTGTGATCCCATGGACTGCAGCACGCCAGGGCTCCCTGTTCTTCACCATCTCCTAGACCTTGCTCAAACTCATGTCCATTGAGTCAGTGATGTCATCCAACCATCTCATTCTCTGTTGTTCCCTTTCCCTCCTGCCTTCAGTCTTTCAGCATCAAGGTATTTTTCCAATGAGTCAGTTCTTCACATCAGGCTGACAAAATATTGGAGTTTCAGAATCAGCATCAGTCCTTCCAGTGAATATTCAGGGTTGATTTCCTTTAGGATTGACTGGTTTGATCCCCTTGCTTCCCAAGCATCTCTCAAGAGTCTTCCCCAGCACCACACTTTGAAGGCATCAATTCTTTGGCTCTCAGCCTTGCTTATTGTCCAGCTGTCATATCTGTACATGACTACTGGAGAAACCATAGTTTTGACTATTTGGACCTTTGTTGGCAAAGTAATATCTCTACTTTTTAATATGCCATCTAGGTTTGTCACAGATTTTCTTCCAAGGAGCACATGTATTTTAATTTCATGGCTGCAGTCACCATTCACAGTGATTTTGGAGCCCAAACAAATAAAGTCCATTATTGTTTCCATTGTTTTCCCATCTATTTGCCACGAAGTGATGGGGCCAGATGCCCCATGATCTCAGCTTTTTGAATGTTGAGTTTTAAGCCAAGTTTTCACTCTCCTCCTTCATCTTCATCAAGAGGCTCTTTAGCTACTCTTTGCTTTCTGCCATAAGGGTGGTGGCATCTGAATATCTGAGGTTATTGATATTTCTCCCTGCAACCTTGATTCCAGCTGGCTTCAAATCTTCACTCTGATCTTAATGCTGGTTAGATAGCATAACTGACTTAATGGACTTGAGTTTGAGCAAACTTTAGGAGGTAAGGAGATAGTGATGGATGCAAGAGCCTAGAATACTACAGTCCATGTGACTGCAAAGAGCTGAACACGGTAGTGATTGAAAAACAACTGGTCATAATTATGGCATTGAGCAGGTTTTTAACTTCATATATTTCCTTTGCACAATAATGATGATAACACTGCTTACCTTGTGAATCTATTATGACAAATTTAATCAAATTATAAAAGCAAGGTGATTAAATAGTCTGACACATAGTAATTACTATTATCATAGGCATTTCATGGAGCAACTTAGGTGAGATTTTCTGGTGAAAATGTTGAACTACTAGGCTAAAGGATTTGATACTTCATCAAAAGTGCCTATAAAATGAAATTTGGGGTTTCAAATAAATGCATTATATGGGAAAAATTTTTTGCTAACCTAAACAAGGATGTAATCTTAGGCAAGCACAAATTAAAATAAATTGTTTTTTTTTCTTTTTCAGGAATAGCAGCAGAATTAAAATTCTCACAGCACGTAGTGTTGCCAGCTACACTCTAATCCATTGAGGTTTGGGGGCAGTCTGGATTTATGGACAAGGAGGGAAAGATACAGAAGTTTAGCCAGAGCCCAAACGGTAAGTCGATTGGCTTGAGGATGAGGAAGGACTATCAGTCTTCTGTAAATCAGACATTATAGAAAATCAGTCTCTCAGCTCTTAAGTTCCAGTCTCATGAACCTACATGCGTGAGATTTTCCATGTCACGTCCTATGGTCCCATTTTAGATTGAAATCCTTTTCCAAGTTTAAAAACTCAGACATTCAAAAGCGAGATTTGTATGCACAAACAATGGTGATATAACCTTGATGGAATAATGGGGATGTTGATTCTGTGGTTTTTGTCCAAGACTACTAATGCAAGTTTTTTAGACACTCTTTTGGTGATTCTCACCCACCAAGAGAATGGAAAAGCACTGTGTCCTGTGAAGAGGGAAACCTCTCAACCTAAACTCCCTGTATTTCCATTCTGGGTTGACTGTTCCAGGAAAAATACCATCTTCCTCAAACTATGTGTTGTGCCAATTACCAATGTATGACACAGGGACATGAAGTGCAGAGATGCTGCTGAAGAAATGGCACCAATGGACTTACTACATTCAGGGCTGCCACAAACCTTCAATTTATAGAAATCACACTATCTGTGAGGTGAAATAAAGCAAAGCAGGATAAACAGAAGTACGCTTGTATAGACCTTATATGCTGACTAACTCTAATTTTAAAAATAATAGTATTACTGCTTGCATTTCATATATAACTCAGTATCTGGCACGTAGTGGATATTTAAGCCACATATATTGTTACACGGAGAAGTGCAAAAATTATGTGTTATTAGCTGAAAAGTCTCTGGCATAAACTTGTAAATCAAACACATATGTAACCAAAGTAAATTTTTAAAAAGCATACTTTCTAATTTATGTGTCATGAAAATGTTTATACATGTAGGCAAAAATAGAATGTTAAAAAAAAAACTAGCTAAACTTGCCTAACTGCTGTGTATCTACCTTTAATTCTACAATTCAAAGAAATTTAATTATACCCACCCTTATATAATATTAACAAAATATTATTTAATAATTAAGTCAAGTCAAAAAATCTTTGTGGAGTTTGTGTCATATGCAGAAATAAATAAAGCATGCTTTCTATGTTCAAGGCCCTTAGGACATAGATGGTATTCAAATTTTTATAATATACCAAAGATAGAGATACAAATCATACACATATAGATGTCTATATACTCATATAAATAAATGCATTTATTGGATTGCCAAATCATATATACCATCATTCATTTCTTAATCTATCATCATACATGAAAGTGAAAGTAAAAATTGCTCTGTTGTGTCCAACAGTTTGCGACCCCATGGACTATAGAGTCCTCAGAATTCTCTAGGTCATACTACTGGCTTGGGTAGCCTTTCTCTTCTCCATGGGATCTTTTCAACTCAGGAATCAAAACCCAGGTCTCCCACATTGCAGGCGGATTCTTTACCAGCTGAGCCAGAGGGGAAACCCATAATCATACATAGCATAATAGAATTTAATATTCCATGTTTGGTATTTTCCTATTTAACTATCAGCTCTTAGATTTGCCACTCCTTAGGAAATAACCACTTCTGTTTTGCTTCTAATGGACCCACTTCATAACCATTCACAAGGAGAAACATTTGGGGTATAAAATAATATTGAATTCATTATCATCGTCATTCTATAATCTTAAGCAATCTTTGCTTCAACATTGCTAACACTGGTTTTAGAATTATGCTTTATGACAGAAGTCTTCAATGTTTTGAAAATTCCCTACTGGCTGAAAACAGCTGAATCAACCCAGAAACATTTATATTACCTCGGGGCCTCTCCTCTCAGCCTCAATTCTAACCACCTAGAGGTTTATGATTTTGAAATGGCACTTCATTCATTTCAGATACTCTGATCTGTTTTTTCTTTTCTTATTGACTATTTAAAGATGTGTTTGTTTCATGACTTGCAACTGCTGTTTTGGTAGGTAATTGTGAGAGAAAACATTCATACAGCATAAAGGTAATATTCTGACTTTCTAGAGATTATATTATTAATATATTTTCAGAAAAACTTCACATATTTTAATGTCTTTTCTTGTAAAAAAGGATGCTTTTGCAGCAAAATTTCAGCACTTACATTAAGTGTGCGTGTGTGCATGCACTCAGTTGTACCCAAATCTTTGCGACCCCATGGACTGTAGCCCAGGAGAGTCCTCAATCCATGGGATTCTCCAGGCAAGAATACTGGAATGGGTTGCTATTTCCTACACCAGGGGATCTTCCCAACCCAGGGACTGAACCGGTGTCTCCAGCATCTCCTGCATTACAGGCAGATTCTTTACTGCTGAACCACTGGGGAAGCCCCTTTTAATGAATAAACAGAATAAAATTTAAAACTTGTGTCTCTGAAGTATTAGATTAGCAAAAAAGTTATTTTTGAGTCTTTCGGTAACATTGTATGAACACCTGGAGGAACATTTTTGCCAATCCAGTGCCTTTTTGGAGAAGAAAATGGCAACCCACTCCAGTCTTCTTGCCTGGAGAATCCCATGGACAGAGGAGCCTGGGGGACTACAATCCATGGGGTGGCAAAGACTCGGACACGACTGAGCAACTGAAACGCCACCACCACGACTACCAGCGCTTCCTTGGTCATTCAGTGGATCTGGCTACACACAGATGGGATCTCAGTTTGGACAGTGCCATCATCTTGTGACAGAATAATTTCTTTAAGAACCACTTTTCCCAGTATGGCCTGTTTCTCACAAGTTTTGTACAGCCTATGGATGCTCCCAGTTTCCACCTCTCCATGTGTCAACAGTTCTTGAGCAAATATTTTACATGGTATTTCATTTTATTGAGATTGTGTTTGAATAAAGATAGAGAAGGACCAGCCAATTAGAAGATACTTGTGATTACCCAGGGGCTTTCCAGGTCGTTCAGTGATAAAGAATCTGCCCGCCAATTCAAGAGACAGAAGATACAGGTTTGATCCCTGGGTTAGGAAGAGCCCATGGAGAAGGAAGTGGCAACCCACTCCAGTATTCTTGCCTGGAAAATCCCATGGACAGAGGAGACTGGTGGGCTACAGTCCACAGCAGTCACAACGAGTTGGACGTGACTGAGCATAGCACAATGATTATCCAGATAAAATATGGTTAAAAAAAACTGTTTTAAAATGCTAGATTTGTATTTAGTAAAACTTATTGATGACCTCTGTGCTGAGCACAGTTCTAGGTTTTAGGGATGCTCATTAAATACAAACAGGGAAAAAAAAATGGCATTTCCAGAGTGCTTGGTTTCCAGTAGATATTTATATACAAAAAATGAATCAAGTGAGTTATACAACATATTAGGAGGTGATGAGTGCTAAAGGGTAGAAAAGTGAGGAGAGGCTTGTAATATTCAAAACTATGATCAAGGAGAGTGACATTAGAAGGAAGCTAGAGGCGAGAGCAAGATACCCTCATCTGGAAAGAAAGTTGGATGAAATGGCTGATGGACTCAGAGGAGAGGTGGTAAGAGATTAGTTCAGGGAATTGGGAGTGGAGAGACAGATTATTCTGAGCTCTGTATCCTCTAATTCAAAGGATTTTAAATTAAATCTAAGTGAGAAGTCACTGAAGTCTTGTCTGAGGATTTGAAAGGCTGGCACTTATATGGTTAATTATATGTTTAAAAAATTACAAAAATTTTGACAAGATTTTGGAAATGATTGAAGAGTGACCCTGAAAACCTGTGTAGGCAAGATATCTTATTAACAGTGTAAAAAACAGCAACAACAACAAAAAAAAAGCTTAGACTTCTTGTTTAATGTTTTATGAAATAGCAAAATGCAAAATATCCTCTTTCATCACGAAAGCACTTGATCTTCCTCCTATGGTGAAAAGCAAAAATATCTGGAAACTATATGGCAATAAAGTAAAATGCAATTCTTTCTCAGCAAATACCACTTTAAAAGTAATTGAAAATATTGCTGCAACTTTAAAGAGAAGAGCATTAGAACAAAATAGAATGTGTGGGAAGTTTGCTACATAGCAGATGAGAGAACAGATATTTATAAGATGGATCAGCCTAAGTTAGTTACTGGGTTCTCCAATAATAAAACAAAATTAAGGACCACTTTTTTTATAAACTAAAAAAAAAAAAATATATAATATATATATTTATATATATATATATATATATATATATATGTATATATGCACACATATATATAAGCTCCACACTAAATGACTTCTTCAATAAAACTGTATTTTAGAAGAAAACTGTATACGGTGAACCACTGATGAAATGCCTACATGGTATGAATGTTTAAAAGGAAAGATACATTAAACACATATTGCATGAAATAAAAAGAATTATGACTTTCCTATTTAGTGCTAGAGACTGTCTATGCATTTTGAGTTGATATAAACAGATATAAATAGCTTTTTATTTAACAAGAGTCATGCTTTGGATAATCTCCTTTAAGCAGACTTTAAATCTGAGTTTAACAAAGAACTACTTTTATGTTAGCTGGTGGATTTTACTTATTAAGCCATGCTTTATAACATGTAAAAATAATAGGTCTCTTGCCATGCCCTGAGGGTCAGTAATTCTGACTCCATAGGACAAATTGAGGGATAATATTATACAGCTAAGGATACCCTATGGTGCATTCTACATTCTCTGAGACATAACTGTAAACAGTAAAGATTTTGTGCTAAAAATGTAAAGGTATGTTCTAGACATGTAGTTAAAGATAATGTGTGACTACTTTTGAATGTTTTTAAAATCAATTTCACATCATGAAAAGGCTAAGAGGATCTAGTTCCTTTGCTAACATTCAAACATAATAAAGTTAATACCCACATGCATATAAATTAATACACATTGGAATGGTCATTCAAAATCCCCCTTTCAAGATAGCTATCTCAATATCTTACCTTTAACATGATTTTTTAAACTGTTATAATCTGAGCTTGACTTTCTTCCTTTGTTTCTTCCTCCTCCCTTTTTACTTTCCTTCCCATTCTCTTGCTTTTGTTCATTCCCTATCTACCTTCTGGGTTTGTTGATGTATCATCCAGAATTTAAGGAAAAAAAAATATCTAAAAAGATCTAATGGAAGGGACACATGGTTTTCCAGAGTAGGAGTCCTCAGTGTCTGCCTTTGCCTGGCAAAGAAATAAAGCTATTTTTTTTTCTACTTCACCCATAAAAATAAATAAAAAAGTAAATTAAAAGACTCCATGGAAATTGTTGCAAAAAGTGGTAGGCTGAATTAAACTTACCTTTTTTCCTGCTCCCCAAAAAGAAAACATGTGTGTCTGCTCAGTCATCTCCAACTCTTTGCAACCCCATGGGCTAAAGCCCTAGAGGCTCCACTGTCCATGAAAGTTTCCAGGCAAGAATACTGGAGTGAGTTGCCATTTCCTCCTCCAGGAGATCTTCTTGACCCAAGGATCAAACCTGTGCCTCCTTTACTAGGAGACAGATTCTTTAACACTGAACCACCAGGGAAGCCTGCAAAAGAAATCCACCACCCCTGGAACCAGTTAATATGTTTACTTTAAATGCTAAAAGGGACTTGGAAGATGTGATGAAGGTAGGGATCATAAGTTAGGTGGTTAGCCTAGATGATCACAGTTGTCCCAATGTAGTCACAAGAGTTTGTGGAAGAGGCAGGTAAGAGGATCAAATCAGAGAGAAGGAGACCTGATTACAGAATAGGTTAGTTAGATTAAGGAGGGAAGACACAGGACACAGAAGGCAGATGGCCTCTGGAAGCTGGAAAAAGCAAGGAAACTTTCTCTCCTAAATCCTCCAGTTAGAAGCTCAGTCCTCCAGAACCTTGATTTTAGGACTTCTGACCTCAAGAAGGATTGCATAACATGTGTGGGTTGTTTTGAGCTATAAATTTGTGGTAATATTATAGCAGTAACTAAAAATGAATGCCCCATTACCTCATGGCAAATAGATGGGGAAGCAATAGAAACAGTGACAGACTTTATTTTTGGGGGGGCTCCAAAATCACTGCAGATGGTGACTGCAGCCACAAAATTAAGACTCCTTGGAAGAAAAGCTTGACCAACCTAGACAGCATAGTAAAAAGAGACATTACTTTGCTGACAAATGTCTGTCTAGTAAGGCTATGGTTTTTCCAGCAGTCATGTATGAATGTGAGAGTTGGACTATAAAGAAAACAGTGCCGAAAAACTGATGCTTTTGAACTGTGGTGTTGAATAAGACTCTTGAGAGTCCCTTGGACTGCAAGGAGATCCAACCAGTCCATCCTAAAGGAAATCAGTCCTGAATATTCATTGAAGGACTGATGCTGAAGGTGAAACGCCAATCCTTTGGCCACTTGATGTGAAGTACTGACTCACTGGAAAAGACCTTGATGCTGGGAAAGGTTGAAGGCAGGAGGAGAAGGGGATGACCAAGGATGAGATGGTTGGATGGCCTCACTGACTCAATGGACATGTGTTTGAGTTGGTGATAGATAAGGAAGCCTGGCATGCTGCAGTCCATGGGGTGGCAAAGAGTCGGACACGACTGAGCCATTGAACTGAACTGAAAGACAAATGCAGAGAGTGACTTATGCAAATGTATGGCACTCTGAGAATTTAGTAGCAGCTGAATGTGTTGAGAAATTGAGTAGAGCTAGAGTACTTGCTGCATGCAGAAAAATAACAAGTAATTGGGTGTAATTTGTACCTTTCTTTTTGGATTTGGCTGAGCCCTTCTGCTTTGGGCTCACATATACAATTTTCACACCTTATTTTATTTAACTGTGTATTATTCTGTCTCCTCTGATTTTCTGTAAACACAGTGTGGATGCAGATCAGTGCTGTTTTCCTCACTGTTTAATCCCAGCATCTGGCACAAGGCATCAATTAAGATCACCTTGATGACTGAGATGACTTGTGATTAATTTGATGTTGGAGTGTGGTCAAAATATCTACAATTTATGTCAGAGGTACAAAGATGTGCGTTCTTTCCTATAACAGATACCTTTCCCCAGTGATAATGAATACATTAGATCTTGCAATGAAAAGTGTCTTCAAGATATATTCTTCTTCTTGTTCAGTTTCCTAGGCATGTCTGGTTCTTTGCAACCCCATAGACTGAAGCTTGCTAGACTCCCCTGTCCTTTACTGTCTTCCAGAATTTGCTCAGATTCATGTCCATTCAGTTGGTGAAAGAAAGTGAAAGTGTTAGTCACTCAGTCATGTCTAAACCTTTGCAACCCCATGGACTGCTGCCCACCAGGCTCCTCTATCTCTGGGATTCTCCAGGCAAGAACACTGGAATAGGTTGCCATTTCCTTCTCCAGGAGATCTTCCCAACCCAGATATCAAACCCAGGTCTCCTGAATTGCAGGTAGATTCTTTACCATCTGAACCACCAGGGAAGCCCTAGTGAGTAGGTAATGCTATCTAACCATTTCAACCTTTGTCATCGCCTTCTCATCCTGACCTCAGTCTTTCCTAGCATCAGGGTTTTTCCAATGATTTGGTTGGCCATCAGGTAGCCAAAATATTGGAGTTTCAGCTTCAGTATAAGTCCTTCCAATATCTTCAGTGACTG
>CM035283.1:18887644-19001734 GCA_020226075.1 Hydropotes inermis | reverse complement strand
CAACATTGTTTATGTGAAACATTTTACTAAAGTGAAAAGTCTACAGTATGATGTCTACTAAGACTTTCCTTAACATGGCATTATTTTTTCTTCAAAAAAATAAAAGGTCAAAATTATAAGTTACCCAATATTTTACGGTTTCTTACTTCTCAGGAGTCCTTCTCTTGTGAACCACCTTCCAAAGTGGCACTGGAGAGTCTGGATTTTCTTTTTTTTTTTTTTTTCTTTTTTAGATTTTCTCACAGCACTAAAATGTCACACTATTTCACATTGCCCCCAGGGCTCCTCTGTGAGCACAGCAGAAGTTTGGCTCATGTAATAGGGAGTTTGTTTTCTCCTCCCACCTAATGCCTAATGGTTTCCTTGTGCTGACTCTCTGTGGCTGCTGTGAGTATAACTCTGCTTCTATATATTGTGCTGTGCAAAGTTGCTTCAGTCATATCTGACTCTTTGTGACTCTAGGGACTGTAGCCCACCGGCCTCCTTGGTCCATGGGGTTTTCCAGGCAAGAGTATTGGAGTAGGTAGCCATTTCCTATTCCACTGCTTCTGTACCCGCCTTGTTTGTCCACGTGGCTGTATACTCATTCTTCTCCTTCCATTCAGCATCCTCCACTCTTTTATTTTTGCCTCATGGGGGCATGCTGGAAAGAACTATTGTGTGTAGTCTGAGGAGAAACAGGAAAACTACCTCAGACCCCACTATGTAAGTACTTTCCTCAGCAGCTGCATTTTTACGCTCAGGTATCATGTTAGACTTAATATTAGGGCAATGGCAGGATTCTCCGAGACACCCAGAGCCTTTCAGCACTGCAGGGACAAAAAAGAAACATAAGACTCCTAGTCTTACAGTCAAGTACCTTGCAATCTAACTCTTGTCTAGATCCAAGACAAGATTCATATCTAAGCACTTGTCTTTTATTTTTTTTCCTAACTCGCCTCTCATCTTTACAAAAATACATGATACCCATTTACCTCTTCTCTCCCAATGTAACATTCTTGCTACTCTATAATTTTCTAGTTGCCTTATAGACTTTTTTTCTCAATGACAAAACAAAAGAAATATCAATATCAAAATGCATTTGATTTAGGACAACCAGGTTTGAATCCTAAGATATAAAAGTTCCACATTCAGAATTATGATAAATCCCTTTCCTCTCTCTTCCAAGCAAAATGATCATAAAGAGCACTTTTTTTAGCTTGTTTCTCACCTAGGATTTTATTACACGAATATCTTGATATTCATAGAAAAGAAAGCATCATTATCAGCCAGTTCTACTCTCTTTGTAAAGCAGGGGCACCTTTCGCTTTATGGCTAAAGAAGGCTTAAATCAGGTAGGATCTAGAAATCATCTGGAACAACAACAACAACAAAAAGTCTTGATTGAAAATTTTCTACTATATACACTTTATTTTGATCGTGGTTGAGAGTCATTGAAGGCTATTGAGTCAGGGAATGATGCAGTCACAACTGCTGGTTTGAAAGTCACTATCAGTGGTTTACTTCACTGACTACACCAAAACCTTTGACTGTGTGGATCACAACAAACTGGAAAATTCTGAAAGAGATGGAAATACCAGACCACCTGACCTGCCTTTTGAGAAATCTGCATGCAGATCAGGGAGCAACAGTTAGAGCTGGACATGGAACAACAGACTGCTTCCAAATAGGAAAAGGAATATGTCAGCTGTATATTATCACCCCGCTTATTTAACTTATATGCAGAGTACATCATGAGAAATGCTGGGCTGGATGAAGCACAAGCTGGAATAAAGAGTGCTGGGAGAAATATCAATAACCTCAGATATGCAAATGACACCACCCTTATGGCAGCAAGTGAAGAAGAGCTAAAGAGCCTCTTGATGTAAGTGAAAGAGGAGAGTGAAAAAGTTGGCTTAAAACTCGGCATTCAGAAAACTAAGATCATGGCATCCGGTCCCATCACTTCATGGCAAATAGATGGGGAAACAGTGGAAACGGTGTCAGACTTTATTTTGGGGGGATCCAAAGTCACTGCGGATGGTGACTGCAGCCAAAAAAAAAAAAAAAAAAAAAAAAAAACTTGCTCCTTGGAAGAAAAGTTATGACCAATCCAGACAGCACATTAAAAGGCAGAGACAATACTTTGCCAACAGAGGTCTGTCTAGTCAAAGTTTTTCTAGTCAAAAGTTTTTCTAGTAGTCATGTATGGATGTGAGAGTTGGACTTATAAAGAAAGCTAAGTGCTGAAGAATTGATGCTTTTGAATTGTAATGTTGGAGAAGACTCTTGAGAATCCTTTGGACTGCAAGGAGATCCAACCAGTTCATCCTAAAGAAAATTAGTCCTGAATCTTCATTGGAAGGACTGATGCTGATGCATCCAAGAATGCATCCAATTCTTTCACCACCTGATGTGAAGAACTGATTCATTTGAAAAGACCTTGATTCTGGGAAAGTTTGAAGGCATGAGGAGAAAGGATAGACTGAAATGGTTGGATGGCAGCACCCACGCAATGGACTTGAGTTTGGGTAAGCTCTGGGAGTTGATGATGGACAGGGAGGCCTGACCTGCTGTAGTCCGTGGGGTCGCAGAGAGTCGGACATGACTGAGTTACAGAACTGAACTGAACTGAATCAGTGGTTTGAAGCTTTTGCTGAAATCCTAGAGGCAGGGAGATCCATCCATTGCTGGATAAGCGATGAAAGGTAAGTAAGATGTGATTACTGGGACTTTAGAATACGATGACTGGGACTTTAGAAGATGGTGACTGGGACTTTAGAACATGACACTTCAGATGGAAAGGAGAAGATAAGTTTGTGATATAATTTAGAAACAACCTTGTGACTTGTTGGATGTGGCAAGAATCAGTGGAGAAGGAAGACCATGTTCTAAGAAAGTTATTATCATCCAGTATTCTTTCAAGATGCAGATTACCAAAGTGGGAATGGAAATCCTGATGTAGATTCAGGAATTGAATTTCAAGCAGGTGATAAGAAGCTTTAGAAAATGTAAACAAATGGATAAGACAATTTAAATTTAAGGGAAAACTTCATAGGATAAACTGAACTTTTATCAATCCTCTTTTTTTTTACATATAGCATAAACACTAGTTCCTAAGTGGAAGAAGTCAGTGACATAGACATATTAGACATAAATTCTCTGCATATTGTAAAATAAGTTATCATTTTATGTGTGCCCAAGTCATTATGGGAACACTTATTTTTTCTTTCTATATATTTGCTTTCCTTTGGATAATTATCATAGCTTTTTTATTCTCCATTGCAGTTTTCTCCCTTCACTTTTCTCTTAAAAGTCCTAAGGACCCATAATACAGGCAAGAGTAACATGTTAAGCAGTATTATAATTAAAAAATATTACCGCCTCCCTCACCCCTTACTACCATTACACTTATATACATTTCAGATTCACTGACGAGGCTAGAAGTCCGAAACTCTAAGGAAACTTGTGTGAAGGTTTTTGTCTTGTTTTATCACTTTTGTGTATGCAACTGGACATCATGTAATTACAGTGGCTATTAAATCCAACATAAGAGACAATTTATGGCCTTTTTGGCCATAGTTTACTAAAAGTAAACTATGGCCAAGTTTACTAAAAGTATTTGTACTTATTAATTAATGAGCATTCATTAAGATCAATATATATGAAAACAAGTTAGTGAAGTAAAGTTGCTTAGTGGTGTCTGACTCTTTGCAACCCCATGGTCTGTAGCCTACCAGGCTCCTCCATCCATGGGATTTTACAGGGAAGAATACTGGAGTGGGTTGCCATTTCCTTCTCCAGGAGATCTTCCCAACCCAGGGATTTAACCCGGATCTCTCGCATTGTAGACAGACGCTTTACCATCTGAGCCACCAGGGAAGTGCCACACTTTAAATAGAGAGAAATCTGGCACAAGATTGCTTCTTAATTTGATTCATACATTGGAAACCAAAAAGGGGATAGAAGGCAACTTCTTAGTTTTTAATATCTGTAGCATTAACTTTAACACTGAACATGTTTGATGATTGCGTATTGTAATTAATTTTAGTGTTAGTCAGTCAGTCATATCTGATCCCTTGTGACCCCCTTGAACTATAGCCCATCAGGCTCCACTGTCCATGGAATTCTCCAGGCAAGATTACTGGAATGGGTTGTCATTTCCTTCTCTAGGGTTCTTCCTGACCCTGGGATCAAACCCAGATCTCCTGCATTATAGGCAGATTCTTTACCATCTGAGCCACCAGGGAAACTATATTGTAATTGGATAAAGGAATATTATTATTTCTTTCCCTGTAATACAATTAGTATAATTTCTGATAATACTTTAAATGAGTTATTTATAATAAGAATCAATTGGGGAAAAAAAAAACAAGAAGCAGATCACATACAGCAGATCACATTTTTTCATATTAATGAAAAAATGGAAGGACATTTTATGCTTTAGTTTAGAGGAAGCATAATTTGATGACATTTGTATGCTCCTTCTTTTTAGGACTTTGTCATGAAAATTACCCTTATTTCCTTTGCACATTAAATGTTCTTTCAGAAAAAGAAACAAAAAAAAAAATGTAAAATATTCCTGGATAAGTTCCCAGGTGCTGTTAAAATAAATCCTTTCTGCCTTGCAATTTGTACCTCTTTCTCTCATATGGTGTTATTTACATTATCGATGCATCCATTCATTTTCAGTTGTAGGTTTCCTGTCTTTGTAAATTCTTTAGATGATCCTCTTTGTAATTATCCTTATGCTGAGCACTTTCATTGTTACTTGAAGAAAGTTTTATAAGTTGCATTATGCATACACAACAGCCTTGTTGTGTGTGGATTCTATCCTGCTCTGTGTCTGAGGCCTCATCTGAATGTTGAAAAGAGGATCAAGAAATGATCAGCGGCCAATTTATTTCCATATCTGTTCTCTCTGAAGGTGATATCAGAGAATCTTTTCTATCATGTTTAATAACCTCCCTGGAACAACCTCATTGCTTAGGGGAACATTCATCCCTGTCTAATTTGCCTTAAATATTGTGAATTGATAATCCAAAATTGTATGCGGATATCACTGACATTTGCCGATTCACCATATCTGGAATGATGAGCTTCATGTGTGTATTATCCACTCAGTTTAGCAGAGATTTTCTTGTTTTACAACTTTTATAATCTGTTGAAATGCTCCCAGTTTAAAAAATCATAGGACTTGCAATTTATTGATCAATCTCACATATTTATATAATGTCTATTAAATTTATATTTTTTTTCCTATTTGAAGTTTTTAAAAAAATACTTAGTTGGTGGTTCTGAGAAGCCCAGAATTCATCTCTTGGTGTCTTTACAGTTTAAGTTACTATAACTCTAACATCTTTTATCCAGGATACCCCAGAAGGAAGCTCATTGTTGACTCACTCTCCTGGATGCTCAGGATATAAGCATGTAGAGACTTTAAAATGTGTTCCTTACCTTCTTTGAGTATCTAATGAAAAACTAAAATAAAGAATAATTAAAAGAGGATGTCCTGACTAACCTAATTCCATTATTTCAGCAATAATGTTTTTTTTTTTTCATTTATTTTTGTTAGTTGGATGCTAATTACTTTACAATATTGTAGTGGTTTTTGTCGTACATTGACATGAATCAGCCATGGATTTACATGTGCTCCCCAGCCCAATCCTCCCTCCCACCTCCTTCTCCATCCCATCCCTCTGGGTCTTCCCAGTGCACTAGCCCTGAGCACTTGTCTCATGCATCCAACCTGGGCTGGTGGTCTGTTTCACACTTGATAATATACATGTTTCAATGCTGTTGTCTCAGATCATCCCACCCTCACCTTCTCCCACAGAGTCCAAAAGTCTGTTCTATACATCTGTGTCTCATTTTCTGTCCTGCATATAAGGTTATCATTACCATCTTTTTAAATTTCATATATACATGTTAGTATACTGTATTGGTGTTTATCTTTCTGGCTTACTTCATTCTGTATAATGGGCTCCAGTTTTATACATCTCATTAGAACTGATAGATTGGAAGTGATACTTGACAAAATTGTGCTTAATATTGTCTTAGATATTCCAGCATAAGATTGATTCTGCTAGGTATCATTAACAGAAGATAAAGGGAAAGAAGCCTTTCTTAGTGGAATATATCTCAAAGACCATGGTAAATACTTTATTTATTTATTTTTATATTTTAGGAATTTTAGATTTCCTTAAAATGTTTAAATATATTAAGCTTCCTTGATGGCTCAAATGGTAAAGAATCTGCTTGCTAATGCAAGGGACCCAAATTCAATCCCTGAGTTGAGAATATCCACTGGAGAAGGGACTGTCCAGTGTTCTTGCCTGGAGCATTCCATGAACAGAGGAGCCTGGTGGGCTATAGACATGGGGTCACAAAGAGTTGGACATAACTGAGCAACGAACACATACATTCATATTGTGATTAAATATTTATCCAAATTAGTTGATATTATAATATTTCAAACTATTTTTGAGAAGATACTATTTCAATGACTCATCTGGAAAGAACACCAATATATAACAATCTCCAGCTTTAAAGAAGAAAAGAACTGAGTTCAGAGATGTTGCCAGACCTTGGAGATACTGACACTTTAAAAAAGAAAAGTTAAGAGAGAGAGAGGAAGAGACTGCATTGTTCCACTTATCACAGAGCTTATAGAGTATGGTGAAGGATGTGGCAAGTTAAAAGGCATAGTTTTTTCTTGTTGCTGATGTAAGAAGTTACCATAAAATTAGTGACTTAAAATAACCCAAATTTATTGTGTTAAAAAGTCAGAAGTCCAAAATCAGCTTCATTAGGTTAAAGTGCTTCCATTTCTGAATTTCAACATTCAGTCTCTGCTTAACGTAACCATCTCCACTGACTCTGATTCCTTCTCTGTCCCTCTTATCAAGCTCATTGTGATCATATTGGGCTTCCCAAGTGATATCAGTGGCAAAGAACTTACCTCCCAATGCAGGAGATGCAGGAGACATGGGTTTGATCCCTGGGTCAGGAAGATTCCCTGGAGGAGGGCATACAAACCATTCCAGAATTCTTGCCTGAAGAATCTCAAGGACAAAGGCACCTGGTAGGCTACAGTCCACAGAGTCACAAAGAGTAGGACACAACTGGAGTGACTTAACATGCACACACATGATCAGATCAGGGCCACTTGGATAATCCAGGATTTTCCTCTCAGCTCCATGAAATTCAAACACCAAGGTGTTTGAATCATAGCAAGATGTTAGTTTGTTTTCCCATATAATATTAAGAGTTTACAGAAATTAGGATTTGTAGATATTTGAGACAGAGATATGTATCTATTTATTAAGATGTGTATATATACTTATCAAGACATGTATGTGTGTGTGTATATATATATATATATATATCCATTTTATTACAAATGGTAGGATTTCCTTCTTTCTCATGGATTTATAACTCTCCACTGGATATATATATACAACATCTTCTTCACCCATTCATTCACTGACAGACACTTAGTAATTTAATATATTACTGCTGCAATAATGCTGCAATAAACATAGAAGAGCAGATATTTCCTCAAGATTACTATTTTATTTCCTTTGGATATATGCTCATAAGTATATATGTATTTTTGAACCATCATTCAGGATTTATTCATCTTACTGTTTTTCAGAAGACCTAGTATAGTATTAAAAATTAGGAGATCACAAAATAGATTGATAGAATTAATTAATGATACATAGGTTAGTCTCAAATTACACTAAGATTTCTTCCAAAACGGATTGTAAGCAAGTAAAGGTAGTTAACAAGGGGCAAAGTAAAATGAATAAGAAATTGTTAATGAAAGCAAGAGAAAAAAATGAATGTGGATACCAAATTAGATCAAGAATTAAATGATCAAAATGAATTCCAGAGGTTATTATAGTTATTAGTGATAAGTAAAAAAAAAAAACTCATTATGATATAGTGTGTCTATCAGGCAAGGATTCAGGGTAAGATGGCATGGACAGGGATGGGGGAAGATTGAAGGTTTGACTGATGCAGTGTATTCAACAGATCCAAGCAGAGTTAGGCTGGTAAGAAGATGATTGCATCAAAACCAGAAACTTTTGAAGATGTTTTTTGTTGGGGGTAGTTTTTTTAGCTTTTTTTGTACATACATAAAACAGACACTAACTCAGTGGCACATACATGTGTGCACATCTTAGTATGCATTCACTATAAGTGTTCTCCTAAGTAGTATATCTCTTGATACCCAGAATAAGCCTCTTAGATAAATACACATTGGAAATGGCAGAGAAAAACTGAAATCTCTCAATATATTTTTGCATCTATCAACTTAATAGGCAAAGAAACATGCAATACAATAGCATATTTTAAGATGCAACAAAATAATAGATATTTTATATCATTATATGAATTGCAATTTGCTACTTTATGAGCATAAAGTAGTAAATTCTGCTTTTCCCAGGTGGTGCAGTGGTAAAGAATCTGCCTCCCAATGCAGGAGACGCAAGAGATGCGGCTTCAGTCCCTGTGTGGGAAAGATTCCCTGGAGTAGGAAATGTCAACCTGCTCCAGTGTTTTTGCCTGAAAAATCCCATGGACAGAGAAGCCTTGTGGACTACAGTCCATGGGTTGCAAAGAGTTGGACATGATTGAGTAACTTAGCCCACATACTTTATGAGCATAAAATAATCTACACTTTATAAAATATATTTGTACACATTCGATTGTCACCTGAATAACATATGCAAATAAAAGAAGCAAGAAAACAATTCACTTTCAGTAATCTGGTGTTTAAAGGAAAGTTTAAAACGCTTTTAGAGGAACAAATGACTTAAAGACACCAGAAAAGGTAAACAGGCAGATAATAGCTACAAATAAATCAAATTATCTAATATTCACTGGTCTCCAGGAGTCACACCAGTGTATATAATTAGCAATTTGGAAAAAAAGAAAAAGAAACCTTTACTCGCTGAGACAATTCTGATTATATTCAAACACATTCAGATGTGATGAAGTATTCATTTAGATCATAAGGGACAAAACAAATATCTATAATTCTTTTCTCACAAGGAAACAAGCTTAACTACAGTTATTAAATCCGTGGGCTATTGCACCAGAGAGGGTAATGCCAGCTGATTAGTTCTAGAAGTTCTAGTACATTTGTCACCAAGAGTCCACTTAACAGTGAGGGACTTGGTGATTTATCTGCATGATAAACTGATATATCACAGTTGACCTCGGAATATGCTTGGTAAACCTAATCAGCCTTAATATATGAGAAATTTGTAGCTTCAAAAAAAGACAGAATACCAGTACTCAAAATGTATCAGAAACCTTTAAAATACTGTTATGAGAAAAAAAGAATATATTTTTTAAAATTATTGGCAATAATTGATCTATGATTTTTAAAAATGACTTAGATAAACCTCTAAGGTAATTAAACATAAAGAACTGAAGCTATAGGCCTGATCCTTTGAAGAAGACAGAATCAAAGAGAAGTTAAAATATTATGCCTAATCAATTTATCAGGATTTGAGAATAAGGAGGAAAAAGATAAATGGAAGAAGTATAACAGGCAACACAGCTGACCTTCAAAGAATAACCAAAAATAGAACTGTTTGTAGGCAGATAACCAAAGGAAGATCAAATATATTATTTTAAAAATTTCATGCTGCTTTGTGGCACACCTCTTCTACTGCTCTAAACTTTCATTTTTATTTGGCATATATATTAATGTTTTGTGTCATGATAATATAGTGGTAGTAATAATAATAGTAATAATAATAAAAGATTGAAGAAAAAAATTGTCTTATCTAGGTCATCTTGGGGCAGATAAAGAAGGGTAGGAAGTGAGTATAACCACCTAGCTCTACTAGGATATATACAATTGTTTAAAAATGTATATTATAAATACATGGTTGCATTTTCCCATGATAAAAAGTATCACTTTTCTGCAATGCTCTATGTCAATGAATGGCACAGCTCTCATCCTGTATCAAAAGTTATGTTAGACTCTTCCCTTTTCCTTATGTACATATCCAAAAGTCATACGTCTACATTTATATTTCCTCACATTTTGTTATATTTATGCTTTGCTTCCTCTTAAATAGTCTGGTTCTAATGAAATATTTTGTCATATATGCATGAAATAATGAGATGAACTGTCAAGACTGTTTTCATATAGTCTTTTCAGATTCTCCCTTCACACTATGGCCAAGGGACTGTTCCCAAGTGGAACAACACCCAACATCCTCTTCTGCTTAGAACCTTCTAGGAATCAACCATTTACAACTGTATCATTAATTCTCCACTGGGGTGTACTACTAGTTAAGTAAAATGAGAAATGTTTATCCAGACAAAAGTTTCCATTTCTCTTTGGATTTCAGAATTAATATAAATGATAAGTTTTCAGGTTTTGATTGCATGTCACATTTTACATCATGTGAATGATCAGTCAGTAAAAACGTAGAAATAGAGCAAATGCTTATGCATGGAACCCCTTAATTTCCCACATGTTGCTGTCACAATTAATACCATGTGGATTTGTGCTTACAGAGACATTGTGGAAATATGACCTGGACTAGAGTATAAATTTAGTTACTTAGAATGACACAAAAGACCATAATCTTGCCTTTGGCTAAAAATCCAATTATATCTCCCTTTACTCATAACCTTATAATTTATGCTTTATTAATAAAAAATGGTTTTAATTTTTTGCAAAAAAAAATGCTATCTCATAAACTCTTGACCTCTTCTGTCCCTTTTCTCTTACTAAACTAGCTCAATACTAATTAAACTTTCTTCAAGGAAATGTTTGATATCTGCCCAATCATGGTGATCATGAGCTATATATGGCTATTGATTGAGAACATGGAGAGTGGATGATTATCTCTTGGACTGAGATTTGAATTGTTTTTAAATGATTACTTAATATAGATTAAAATAGTCCCATATGACTGGTGTTCTTAGTAGGCAGTGCACTTCAAGTTGTTTCATTAAACCTGCTTTTGGCGATAAACTTTTCCTGACCACCTCCACCAGCTTCCAAGTTGGAGATGACCTTTCTCTCCTCTATTTTCTCTTTCTTCAGTGTATCTGAGCACTTCCTTCAGCATTTGTTTTAATCCTTAAGCTTCTGTCATCATTTTTTTTTTTAATTAAAATTCTTTCCACTTTTAGAAAAAGGTTTGACTTCTCAGCCTTCTTAAGCCTTAGGTTCTTCAGGTTTTGGCTCAGTGGAAATGGAGCTCCTATGTTGCCCAGAATCTGCTGACTTTGACTTTGGAGGGGGAAGTTAGGGGCGAGGTGCAAATATGGCTAGTGCTGCATGCCTGTTCAGAGGTCACAAGGGCTAATTTCCTTACTTGGGAATACAAGAGAAGCATTTTAACTTCAACTCTCAAAGCCACCCCAACAACAACAAATTATTTTTCCTATACAATGTGCCCATTTCATCTTCACATTCTTATTTTTAAAAACACCATGGAATTATTATGATTTGTAGCACTTGATGCTTCAGTAGCTTAACACACTTTATTTGAGTCAGCTCATTAATTCTAGAAGCTCTGTCTTGTCATAGAGGAGAGTTGGCACATTTTGGTGCTTCAATTCCTTATTGAAAGAAGGATGTGTGAACAATAGACCCAGTGCTTAAGAGGGAAGGTGTCTAAGTTCCTTCCATTCTACTTCATGAAGAAATGCAATTTGACGCAAAATAGTGATTGGAATTAAAGTCAAATGGCAACCAAATCCCTGGAGGCAAAATAAAAGGATATTTGATTCCTAAACCCACATTGAAAATAGGAAAATAGATGTGACCATGATAATATTTTATGGGCTGAAAACAAAGAGAGAAAAATAGTTTCTAAATGGTAATTTAACATCTTACACACATGACACTTCACAATATTTTAAATATCAGTTTTTGTTTTTTTTATTGTCTTCTTTGAATAACTATTAGTATAAGCACCATGAAGAAGGCATTTTTTTTTCGTTTTAGTGTCTGTATCTTCTAGGCTTACAATACTGCCTTACCTTATAAATGAAGAATAAGTTCTCATCTTCTGTTAAGAAAAGTGTTCATATTTTTTTTTTATGAGTGAGTACCTCCTAGACCTAACTGATTTAAAAAGCACTCAAACTTGACTAACCTATAACAATTAGCAGAACTGACGGAAGTATAGGCTTCAGAGTATATTTTAATCTAAAGGTAGATTTCTTGATGTCAAAAATAAATTATACAAATAAGACAGATTTAAAGATATTGTATTTTGATACACACAGGGGGAAAAAATCTATGCTTGAATATGATGAAACTGAAGAAAATGGAATAAATTTACATAGAAGAAAACCATTGTATAATGGCTCAGTAACTGCACTTTACCTCCGTTAACAAAAATGGAAATATTCTTAGTGGGGAAAGAAAATTGAAGGTGAGGGAAAAAATTGAAGACAGGATCTATGTTTAAATACCTGTGAACTGAAGATATATAAAAACACTGAAGCAAAGTAAATGATTTTTCAATGACTTTTGGGCTTTACAGGTGGCGCTAGTGGTAAAGAACCTGCCAGCTAATGTAGAAGATGTAAGACTCACTTCTGATCCCTGGGTGGGGAAGATCTCCTGGAGGGCATGCAACCCACTCCAGGATTCTTGCCTGGAGAATCCCAGGGACAGAGGAGACTAGCGGGCTACAGTCCATGGGTCTCAAAGAGTCAATTATAACTGAAGTGAGTTAGTATGCACGCAAAATAACTTCTAAGTCATCGACAGAAATAATGATTGAGAACTAGATTTAGAGCCAGAAAACAGAGTTCTTTCCCAAATGTACTGTCAAATGGTGTCATGGTCTGGGTTAATCACTCTATTACTAATTAACATCAGTAATTTAATGTATTGGTGTGCTGTTTTGTTTCGATTCACTCTCCTGAGGAGTGACAAAGTGGGATGTCACTTTACTGTTATGAATACTTGCTCAGCTTCTGATTAGAAGCTCTGAATTTCAACTTCACTTCTGCTACTATATGACCTTAAAAGTCTTTTAATCATTTACAAAATCTCCTTTCATTTTGAATTTTAATCGCTATCTTTCTCACGCTTAACGTCAGTAGTGTATAGATAATAATCTGAAACAGAAGCACAGAGTTTGTGTAATGACGTCTTATAAAATTTTACTCTTAGTAGTAGAACATTCAAAGAAATAAGTAACGCAGAACACTGATATACATACTATTCAATGATCCATAAAATCATTTTTGCTGCTTCATCATTTTATGAAGGCAACACATCACAATGCATTTAGTAAAAAAAAAAAAAAAACTGATATTGAGCAATTTCAGCTCTTCCAAAGGGTATATATTTTCTAAGACTATCCTTAGGATGGTGCTCATTTCCTTCACTAAATTCTACTGGACCTTAATCAGGAATTTATAGCAACTGAAAACTGCAATGTTCTGATATTGCTTGTTGTCTGAAAGCTTCATGTCAATTCACTAGAGTTTCAGAAGGTTGAGTCTTAATGATATGAATTGTATTAAGTTCTTAAAAGGATATGAAATTTTGAAGAGTAATTTCAGTGTCAACTTAATTAGTCTTTCAAATCTCATGCATTTCCAGGCAATTAAATTTAATTTTTAAAGATCTGTTTTCTTGGTCAATTTATATGTAATGCAAATTTTTATTCTAAATTAAATTTGGAGTTGAGTTTTTTTTTTAAACAAAACTCTTAAGAAATAGTTTATTCTGAGAGTAAACAAAGTAGAAAATGAAATATATTTTCTTAACATTTCTACCTGACATATTTACTCTAAAATGAAGAAACTGTATGCATATTTATTGATGACAGAAAAACTGTTTTTGTTTTATCTTTTACTACATAAAATGTTATGATGGTCATATTTCTTTGTCTATTCTCAAAATAAGAGTATAAACACAAAATATCATTCCTATAATTTTCTGGGCATCTTTATAAGCTCATTTTTAAATTCTGTCTGCTCAACTGGTCAGTGCAATTGGAAAATACAGCAGTTACTGCTGCGTCATTAATTATTACTTGCTGTCCTAAGAATGGAAACTAAGAACCTGAAGTTTCTTGGCTTAGGTTAAAAGCTTTAGGGACTAAGTTAGTCTGTTGTCTTACAAAAGCAACTGCTATACTGGTAAAAGACACTAGAAAAAAGTTAGTACTGAAAGAGTATGCTAAGCCAGCTTCATGACTATTAAATACACATTGGCCAATACACAAGGTAGACAAAATCTTTGAATTATATGTATATGTATGTGAATATGTATGCACACACACAGATCAGATTTTTCAGTATTTGTATTTTCATTTGTCTAATTATTGATACTAAACATCTTTTTCTATAATTGCCGATTATTTACCTTTTTTAGAGAAATATCTACTCACATCTTTCACTCAATCTTTAATTGAGTTGATTGTTCTGTTAGTTATTGAATTGCAAGCATTGTTTTATATTCTTAATACTAGACCCCTTTTAGGTATATGAATGGCAAAATTTTCCTCCCTTTTTGTGTATTGTCTTTTTATTTTCTTGAACATGTCCTCTTATTAGATTGGCTTCCCTAAATATATACAGATCTTTCTCCACTTACAATGGGTCTTGACCCAATAAACCCATCAACCATTGACAGTACCATTAGTTGAAAATGCACTTAATTTATCTAATCCACCAAACATCACAACTTAGCTTAACCTACCTTAAAAAGGCTCAGAACACTTACATTAGCCTACAACTGGGCAAAATCATCTAACAGAAAGGCCTGTGTTATAGCAAAGTTTTGAATATCACATATAATTTTTGAATACTGTACTGAAAGTGAAAAACAGAATGCTTGTCTGGGTACAAAATGACTGTTAAGTGTATCAGTTGCTTACTGTCCTGATCACCTGGCTCACTGCCACTACCGAGCATCAGTAGAGAGTATTATACCATTTATATTGCTAGCATAGGAAAACATCAAAATTCAAAATTTGAAGTACAGTTTCTCCTGAATGTGTATCACTTTTGCATATAATGTCAAAAATGCATTAAGTAGAATCACTGTAAGTCAGGGACAACCTGTTTGCTGAAGCTCTATCCCCTAGTGTGATTATATTTCAAGCTAGACCTTTAAAGACATAATTATGGCTAAAAGAGTTCATAAGGTAGAGATTCATTAGGATGGATGCCCTTTTGAGAAGAGGGAAGGACACCAAGGGTACACACACATGGGAATAGCTTGGTAAATATACAGCTGGGTGGTAGCCATCTACAAGTCAAGGACAGAGGACACAAGAGAAATCAAGCCTTCCAACCTCTTGGTCTTAGATTCCATGCCTCCAGAATTATGGGAAAATAATTATTCAGACCTCCAACCTATGATATTTTGTTGCAGTAGCTCTAGCAAGCTATCATGTCATTTGATGGTCGCAAAGTTTTAAAATTTTGATAAATAAAGACTTGTGATATAAACACCTACAATGGAACATTGGTGAACCACAAAAAGATTAAATTGGATATTTTAACCTTGCAAATGTTCAAATCTCATGATTGTGGATTACAGGCAGAGGAAGCTTCTTTTAGCAAGGCTCTGTTTCTTCCTAATTTGTATCCATCTATCCCGGACACAGTGGTAAAGAATCTGCCTGCCAATCCAGAGGACACAAGAGAGGAAAGGTCGATTCTTGGGTTGGAACGATTCCCTGGAGAAAGAAATGACAACTCACTCCAGCATTTTTGCCTGAAAAATTCCATGGACAGAGGAGCCTGGTAGGCTACAGTCCATGGGGTCACAAAGAATTGGACATGACTAAGCAACTGAGTATACACATCTCAGAGAAAAATTAATCTATCATTTGTAGAACTCTTTGTAAAGTAAAACAAAGCAAAAGAATGTTAACTTGATGTAAATTTTTTAAAAATTCTCATCATTTTTTCTAATTTTGAATCCTAAATCATTCTGTGATTTGCCTCTAGACAATGTAGATGACTTATTCATTGAAACCTGACAAAGGTCACCAAGTTTCCAGCCTGTGATTTCTATGTTTCTACCTCTCATGGCCCTGCAGTTACATAAACAGGGCCCATAGTTTAGGTTTTGTTTCCTGTAGAATAGCACCCCTGATGCTATATTCTATGGGCTTCCCTTATAACTCAGTTAGTAAAGAATCTGCCTGCAATGCAGGAGACCCTAGTTCAATTCCTGGGTCAGGAAAATCCACTAGAGAAGGGGTAGAAGACCCTCTCCAGTATTCTTGGGCTTCCCTTGTGGCTCAGCTGATAAAGAATCTACCTGCAATGCAGGAGACCTGGGTTCAATTCCTGGGTTGGGAAGATCCGTTGGAGAAGGAAAAGGCTACCCACTCCAATATTCTGGCCTGAAGAATTCCATGGACTGTACAGCATTCCTGCTGCTATAGTCTATATCTGTGCGGGTTATATTTGAGTATGAATAACAGATACATAAAAATAATGGATTAAAATTCAGAAGTATATTCTACTGTGACAATAAGTAATATTCACATTTAGGAAATCAAGTTGGCCATGACCCAGATTGCTATCCACTTCCTTCTCTACCAAACCCATTACAGATATGCTTGTGGCCCAGCATGAAACTGGAGCCATCATATTGGCAACTTCCAAGCAGTAGTGTAGAAGACACAAAAATGCATCTCAGCAATTCTGTTGGAAATTTTCAGGGTTAATTGTTATGTAGTAGTTCAGTTTTTGACCCTTTTGTCACATGCCACTCCTCAACTCACAATGAGAAATGTATGTTTTATTCTAATTGACCTTTATGTCAGTTAAAAATCAGGATTGCCATATAGAGGAAAAGGCCATGGAGGAGAAAGCTAGCAGACTCTGCATGGAATCTTATATTGTTCTTTAAACTTGCCATTTTTTTTACAATCATTTCAACAATTTGTGAGATAACCTTTACATGATATTAGGAGGCTGTAAAAGGGCTTGCCTCTCTTGGCTTTGTGCTTTTTAAAACTCATCTTTCTTTTATAACTTTTACCCATCATGTTTCCTGCTTTCTTTTGATATTTCATGTGTCTGACCTCAAAGATAAGAGGAATATTAAATAAGTGCTCTTGATTATTCAGGTGGCAGACAAATATTAAAGGTAGATATGATGGAAAGAATTAATTTTCTGAATGAAGATGAAAATTTTTGACCAGTTCTTTACTGATGTGATAATTGTTTATTTTGCATATTTTAATTTTACGTTGTAAAGAAACCAGAGGTAAATAAAAGAGAATTAAACTGCAAAAGGAGAATAGGCATGGCTTCATTTCAGTGATCACTTATCTGTCTGTAGAGTGGGACATTTGGAAATAAAAAAAGATGGACAATG
The DNA here is from genome assembly GCA_020226075.1 of Hydropotes inermis. Taxonomy (NCBI): domain Eukaryota; kingdom Metazoa; phylum Chordata; class Mammalia; order Artiodactyla; family Cervidae; genus Hydropotes; species Hydropotes inermis. Next base: position 18,984,399 of record CM035283.1, on the reverse strand, counting down.
GATCTCAGAGATCCTTCAGATATTTTTATTGGTCATCTTCTCAATTTACCTACCATGACAGGCAGATCCAGAGGTTCTATTTTCCTATAGAAGACTCAATGATTTAATTTTGTCAAAACTCACATTATTGATCATTTTCTAGTCTTAAATATTAAAATTTTCTCTTTGGTTAGAAAATCATTATTTTCATGTGTTCTTTTCACAAATGTTTCCTCATCTTAAAAAAATAGACTAGTAATTTCAAAGAAGAAAGCAATTCCATTAAATTATGGAATTCCATTAAAAGGGAGTGTTACCTTGCCAGTTTCAGCATTGTATATGCATTTCTAGGAGCTTTAGAATTTTTTTCTGTTTCAGTTATGTTTCCTTTATTGAACTATTTTATACTAGAGCACATTTCAGGGTTAACAGTTTTTAAAATGACTCATAATTTTGTGCCCATCCCTGCCATATTATTACAGTCTGCATTCTGTTTAAGGTTTAATTTTAAAAATAATTGCCTCTTATTAAAATACCCCACATTACATTATTGCTGGTCATGCAGAAAATTACTTTGCTGAAGGAAACAAAACCATCCAATATAATCTTTTTTCCTTATAACAGAGGAGATAATTGGATTAATCACAAGTCAAAATCTCAGAAGTAGAATACTTTGTTGTCTAAACCGAGCCATGCTTGTCATTTAGAGATGATAGATGAGTGCTTCTGTGATGCTGGATAATCAACTGCACTAGTAACCACAATAATAAATATTTTAGAAATATTAAAATGTGTTAATTAGCCATTGAATATGAGGAGAAGCTTGTTTAGCCCCATGAGGAACTAGTGCCTTGCTAAAGACATCATTATGTAACCATGCCCATTAAGGTAAATTTCGCCTCAGCTAGCTTGATACTATTTTGTAAATTTTAAAACACTTGATAAAGTAGAAAAAGGTCTCATATGGTGAATCTTTTAATGGTTACATCTACTGCATGGCTTTGGGTATAACATTATATCCTCATACTGCCCAGTTGCTTGATTCCTCAGTAGTTCTCTTCCTACTCAATACGGTTCATTATTTTAAAATTTATATTCCAGAGCAAGTTTCTTTGTTCATTTTTAGAAACGCAATTAAAAATGAGAATATAACAAGGAGTTTGATAATCTTTAGGCATGTGTTTTTATCATGAAATTTTGGATATAAGAGTAACTTACTTTCATAGGTTGTGAAATGAGAGTCTAAAATGGTGGTAGAAGGATATGCACTCTTCTTCTCTTGAAAGAATTCCAAAATTGCAACTCACTGCTGAATAACCACCAACAGGACAATGTTGGATCCCACCAAAGAAAGATAACCCATGTCTAAGGGCAAAGGAAAAGTCCCATCAAATGGTAAGAAGGGTGAAATTGCATTTATAATCACACCCCATATACATGCCAGAGATGCTTGGAGGGCTCAAACAAAACCTTTTGCAGACCAGGACCCAGAGACACCACAGAGACTGTACCAGACGATACTTTCAGTGTTTGAGTGTCTCCTGCAGAGGCACAGGTCACCAATGACCTGCTGCAGTGACAGGTGCTCTGGCTGCAGCAGACCTGTAAGGCACTGCCTGTGTCATAAGTCCTTTTAGAGGAGTTCACTATTAGCCCCATCATAAAGTCACCAAATGAGCAGACTACCCACAAACTGGAGAACAATTATATCAAAGAAGTTCTTGCACTGTTACAAAAGGTCTAGGACCCTCATTACATTTCCCATCTTGGGGATCTGAGAAAGGGACTGAGAATCCCCAGAGAATTTGACTTTGGAGGCCAATGGGATTTGATTACAGATCTTCCACATGACTGGGGAAACATACTCTTTGAGGGCAAAAACAAAACATTGTGTGCACCAGGGCCCAGGAGAAACAAGGAGCGACCCCACAAGAGACTTGCCCATGAGTGGCCAGGAGTCTCTGGAGGAGGTGTGGGTCAACCATGGCCTGTCGTGGGGTCAGGGTCCCTGAATACACCAGTGCTGGCATAAGTCCTTTAGGATGAGGTTGCCACTGCTGCCATTACCCCTACCATAGACTGACCTCAGGCCCGAAAATGGAAGAAACACAGTCCCACCCATCAACAGAAAGTTGAATTAAAGATTTAATGAGCATGGCCCCACCCATCAGAATCAGACTCAGATTCTCCCACAGCCAGTCCCTCCCTTCTTGATGGGAGGGACTTCCATAAGCCTCTTATTTTTATCCATAAGAAAGCAGACAGAATAACTAACCAAAGTGATCACAAGGATCACAGCTTTGTCTAATTCAATGAAACTATGAACCATGCCATGTAGAGTCCCCCCAAGATGGACTGTTCATGGTTGAGAGTTTGGACAAAGAGTGGTCCACTGGGGAAGGAAATGGCAAACCATTTCAGTATTCTTGCCTTGAGAACGCTATGAACAGAAGGAAAAGGCAAAAAGATAAGACACTGAAAGATGAATTCCCCAGGTAAGTATGTGCCTTATATGCTGCTGGAGAAGAGAGGAGAAATTACTCCAGAAAGAATGAAGAGACAGAATCAAAGTGAAAACAATGCCCAGTTGTGGATGTGACTGGTGATGGAAGTAAAGTCTGATGCTGTAAAGAGCAATATTGCATAGGAACCTGGAATGTTAGGTCCATGAATCAAGGCAAATTGGAAGTGGTCAGACAGGAGATGGAAAGAGTGAATGTTGACATTCTAGGAATAAGTGAGCAAAAATGGACTGGAATGGGTGAATTTAACTCAGATGGCCATTATATCTACTACTGTGGGCAGGAATCCCTTAGAAGAAATGGAGTAGCCATCATGATCAACAAAAGAGTCTGAAATGCAGTATTTAGATGCAGTTTCAAAAACAACAGAATGATCTCTGTTCGTTTCCAAGGAAAACCATTCAATATCATGGTAATCCAAGCCTATGCCCCAACCAGTAACACTGAAGTAGCTGAAGTTGAATGGTTCTATGAAGACCTACAAGACCGTTTAGAACTAACACCCAAAAAAGATGCCCTTTTCATTATAGGGGCCTGGAATGCAACAGTAGGAAGTCAAGAAACACCTGGAGTAACAGGCAAATTTGGCCTTGGAGGATGGAATGAAGCAGGGCAAAGGCTAATAAGAGTTTTGCCAAGAGAATACACCGGTCACAGCAAACACCCTCTTCCAACAACACAAGAGAAGACTCTACACATGGACATCACCAGATGGTCAACATCAAAATCAGATTGATTATATTCTTTGCATCCAAAGGTGGAGAAGCTCTATACAATCAGCAAAAACAAGACCGGGAGCTGACTATGACTCAGATCATGAACTCCTTATTGCCAAATTCAGACTGAAATTGAAGAAAGTAGGGAAAATTACTTGACCATTCAGGTATGACCTAAATGAAATTCCTTATACAGTGGAAGTGAGAAATAGATTTAAGGGACTATATCTGATAGACAGAATACCTGATGAACTATGGATGGGAGTTCGTGACATTGTACAGGAGAGGGGGATCAAGACCATCCCCATGCTAGCAGAGTAATGCTTAAAATTCTCCAAGCCTAACTTCAACAGCACATGAACCGAGAACTTCCAGATGTTCAAGCAGGATTTAAAAAAGGCAGAGGAATCAGAGATCAAATTGCCAACATCTGTTGAATCATAGAAAAGCAAGAGAATTCCAGAAATAGAAAAAATCTACTTCTGCTTTATGGACTATGCCAAATCCTTTGACTGTGTGATCACAGCAAACTGTTGAAAATTCTTCAAGAGACAGGAATGCCAGACCAGCTTATCTGCCTCCTGAGAAATCTGTATGCAGGTCAAGAAGCATCAGTTAGAACTGGAGATGGAAGAACAGAATGGTTCCATATTGAGAAAGGAGTACATCAAGGCTGTATATTATCATTCTGCTTATTTAACTTATATTCAGAGTACATAATGGAAAACACCAGGCTGGATGAAACACAAGTTGGAATTAAGGTTGCCTGAAGAAATATAAATAACCTGATATGCAGATGATACTGCCTTTTGGCAGAAAGTGAAGAGGAATTAAAGAGCCTCTTGATGAAAGTGAAAGAGGAGAGTGAAAAAACTGGCTTAAGACTCAGAATTCAAAAACTAAGATCATGGCATCTACTCCCATCATGTCATGGTAAATAGATGGGGACACAATGGTATCAGTGACAGATATTATTTTCTTGGGTTCCAAAATCACTGCAGATGATGACTACAGCCATGAAATTAAAAGACACTTGCTTCTTGGAAGAAAAGCTATGACCAACCTATACAGCATATTAAAAAGTAGAGATACTACTTTGCTATGAAGGTCCATATATTCAAATCTATGGTTTTTCCAGTAGTCATGTTTGGATTTGAGAATTGGACCATAAAGAAAGCTGAGCATGAAAGAATTAATGCTTTTAACTGTGGTGCTGTAGAAGACTCTTGGGAGTCCCTTTGACAGCAAGGAGATTAAACCAGTCAATCCTAATGGAAATCAGTCTTGAATATTAATTGGAAGGATTGATGCTGAAGCTCCAATATTTTGGCCACCTGATGTGAAAAACTGACTCCTTAGAAAAGACCCTGATGCTGAGAAAGATTGAAGACAGGAGGAATTGTTGTGAAAGATTGAAGGCAGGGGGAGAAGGGGGCAACAAAGGATGAGATGGTTGGATGGCATCACCCACTTGATGGACATGAGTTTGAGCAAACCATGGGAGTTGGTGATGGACAGGGAAGCCTGGCGTGTTGCAATCCATGGGGTCACAAGGAGTCAGACATGACTCAGAAACGGAATTGAACTGAACTCATTTCATATTATAGATGAAGAAAAATCAGATGCCGAAATGTTACACTGCTTATAGAGGCATTTAGCATCGTTGCAAATGTTATAAAAAGAATTCATATCAACCATTCTTGGTAAAACACTCGTGGCAGTACTTAATGCCATCTAGGAAAATCCTGAAATGAATCACTTGTTACATTTAACCAATTATAGGAGGGTTTTTTTTTAAGATTTTAAAAATCACAAATATAAAGTGTACAATACAAAATGACCACACAATTTTAACTACCAAACTATATCAAGGTACTGAATCTCACCAGTCCTTCAGATACCTTTCTTGTCTCCTCCTGTTCACTAACCCCTCTTTCCAAAGGAAATGACTGTCTTAACTTTCAAATTCATAATATAATTAATTATATGTGATATATATTATATGTATGATATATATTATATAGATGACATGTATTCTTTATGCCTTGTATGATTTATTCAAAATTATGTTTGTTGGTTTCCTTAATGTTCAAATGCATAGCTATAGTTCATGCAATTTCAAAATAACAACTTATTTAAATTTGTTACAAAATATCCAGTCTACTAGTGATAGGTTGGGGCCTCCCTGGTAGTTCAGTGCCTGCCAATGCAGGAGAGAGTGGGTCAATTCCTGGTTCAGTAAGATCCCCTGGAGAAGGAAATGGCCCCCACTCCAGTATTCTTGCCTGAAAAATCCTGTGGATAGAGAAGCCTGGTGGATTACAGTCCATGAGGTCACCAAAGATTTGGGCACAACTTATTGACTTATTCAGTTACTCAATCGTGTCTCACTCTTTGTGACTCCATAGACTGCCCCAACAGTTTCATTCTCTACTGGCTAAAACCTTCAATCCAGTGTTTAAACTAATTAAAAGGAAAACTAGGAAATATTTGTAAAGAATGAAATTTAAAACTTTGTTATTTGTGGAGTGCAGGCAAAGGCATAGAAAATCCACAACTGTAAATGCTAGCAGTAGAAAAGAAGAAAAGGAATTGAAGATCAATCATCACAGTGTGTACTACAAAAAGTTAGGAAGAGTGTACATACTAAACAAAAGGTGAAAGACAAAAGATTAGAGCAAGCATCCCTAGAAGAAAAAATAAATAAATAATGCAGGAAAATGATAAATCTGAAAGCTGAAATTATTAAATTTGTTTTTAAAAGAGCTAAGCCGTGAGGAGAAACCTCTTCTATATATTTAATAAGAAGTGAATATTACTGAACAACCTTATGCTACCAAGAATAACCACTAAAATGAAATGGGTAATTTCTTGAAAGGTATGGAAAATCAAAACTGATTTAAAAATTACAAAACTTGAATCAACCTATTTCTAGTAAAGGGACACAAATTTTTATTAAAAATATTCCATAAAGAAATCTTCAAATCTATGTGGATACCCTGGTAAATTCAATTATAAATACAAGAAATGAATAATACAAGGAAATAAAAGAACAAACATTTCTTGCATCCCTGAACTAAATCCCACTTGACCATGGTGTATGATCTTTTTTGATGTATTTTTGAATTCAGTTTGCTACTATTTTGCTAAATATTTTTGCATCTATGTTCATAAGCATTCATGCTCAGTTGTTCAGTCATGGCCAACTCTTTGTGATCCTATGGACTATAGGTCACCAGGCTCCTCTGCCCATGGGGTTTTCCAGGCAAGAATACTGGTGTGCGTTGCCATTTCCTCCTCCAGGGATCTTCACCTAATCAGGGGCTGAATCCGAGTTTCCTTTATCTCTTGCGTTGGTGTTTGAATTCACTGAGCCGCCTGGTTAAGTGCCATAAGAGATATTCACCTATAATTTTCATTTTTGTGCTTTGTCTTTGGTATCATCCTTTTGGTGATGCTGGTCTCACTAAAGGGGTGAGTAAATGTTTCCTTTTCTTCAGTGTTTTGCAATAGTTTGAGAAAAACAAGTATCAAATCCTCTTTGAATTTTTGGTAGAATCATCTGTGACATGGGCTTCCCTGGTAGCTCAGCTGGTAAATAATCCACCTGCAATGCAAGAGACCCTGATTTGGTGCCTGGGTTGGGAAGATCCCCTGGAGGAGGGCATGGAAACCCACTCCAGTATTCTGCCCAGAGAATCCGCAGGACAGAGGAGCCTGGTGGACTGCAGTCCATAGGGTAGCAAAGAGCTGGACACGACTAGGTGACTAAACACAGCACAGCATCTGTGAATCTGCCTAGCCCTCGACTTCTGTTTTTTGAAAGGATTTTGACTACCGTTTCAATCTTTGTTCTATTAATCAGCCTATTCAGATATTCTATTTCCTCCTTATTCAGTCTTAGAAAATTTGGGTGCTTCTCAGAATTTATCCAGTTCTTTCCATTTGTCTTATTAATTGGCACATAGCTGTTTATGAGCATGGTGACCCACTCCAATATCCTTGCCTGGAGAATCCTATGGTCAGAGAACCTGCCAGGCTACAGTCTGTAGGGTTGCAAAGAGTAGGACACACCTGGAGCAACTTAGCATGCATACACACGCTATTCTGCAATAAACCTTTGCCTTTATTTCCTTGGATTTTAATGATTATCTGGTGATACTTTAGGGGCAGTGTTTCTCCAAATCAAGTTGAAATCCATCTAGAAATCGCAGTTTTCTTTATGTCACTTTGGACATGAATATCCCAGTTCACAATGAAGAAACCAGTAGTAATCGGGACAAAATTACTTATAATGGTGATAGCTGGTGTAATTATCTGAAAATGGATCTAAATCAGGTAAAGTCAAAATTTTTATTTCAAATTATGATGACAATCTTGAAGATTAAAATATGTTTATCAGCCTTATATTCTTTTCAAAGCCTCATAAGAAGAATCAGCACACTGGAATTTCAAATGATTCATTATTTGCTAGCATGTATTTGCACAGTGAGAATTTTTGCAGGTGAATATTTATTGTTAAATGTGTGAAAGAAATCTCTATAGGGTCCTTCTCTCCCTACCTCCACTTATTTTCATTAATGACAATCTGTACCTAATTTGTGGGCAATGCACCATTCATAAAGTCAGTTTCACGTTCATCAGTTGATGAATACATATAGGCTGATTTTCCTTCTACTTCAGTGTAAAGTCAGAGGCAATGCATGTGAGGGATAACATTTCCCTGTTTAGCTAGGATAGCACATTCATGACTGTATTTCCAAATACTGAGATAAGTAAATTGCAGTTGGAGTCTCATGGTTTAGGCATCTTCTTGTCCCCTAAGTCCATCATTTTTCCTTTAAGATTTATGTTGTTATGTGTAAAAAACATTTTTTTCCCATTCTGATGTTTATCAATTATCTTTAAACAGTGAAGAGAGATAGTAGTGTAGATGTCACAGAATCAACTGAGCATAAATCTATCTGTGTAACATAATGTGGAAAAGATACCAAGTACTATTTCAAAATCCACTTTGCTGGACTGAAATTCAACATCAACAGGTTGGAGGCACTCCTGTCTCATTTTCTAAATTTAATTCATGTTGAATTTTTGTGGTTACTTTGTACAAAGAATATAAATCTCAGTAGTATTTAAAGTGACTTGTTTAAAGTTATGAAGCTTTTTAAATTTTTTTTATTTTGCTAAGAGAACTTTCATGTAAATGTCAGGAACTCATATGCACATTTTTAATTGCTTGCTGAGATTTAATTAAATTTATATTTTGCAATAAGATACTGATAAGGAAAATTTATATGATTGAAAAAAGCTATTAGGGCAAATATTTTACATCTTAAAAAGGAATTACTTTTCTGCTTATTAGCATTTGATATATATTGTTATGTGAATAAAAGCATACAAAGGAATTCATAGGAAAAAATAGAAAAAATGTGATAAAACATTAATGATAACTTTCTAAGTAAACTTACCTTAAGAATTTAGGATAATATCTTCCAAAAAACTAAGTTTCATAGTTCATTTCAGTGTACTATTTTATTTATATATTTCCTTGTTCTACAAATATGTTGTAAGGTGGTTTCTATCATAACATAATGTTAATAACTGCCAAATAACACAATAATAATTGATTCTTATTTCAAAGTATTAAAACATATCTTCCAATAACACTTTCTTTTTATTTACTATTTCAGCTCTGCAATAAACAAATGATGTATTTAGTATAATTATTCATCCTCTCTGAAGGACCCATAGCTGGATAGTGATCCAAGTATTAGGCAGCTGAACTTCAAAGCCTCACTTTAAATGGCATATCCACAACTTTATCATCATGGAAGGCAGAAGTGACATGACTATATTAATTTTATAGCACCTAATCTGCCTGCAATATGGGAGACTGGGTTCAATCCCTGGATTAGGGAGAGCCCCTGGAGGAAGGTATGGAAACCTACTCCAGTATTCTTGCTTGGAGAATCTCACAGACAGAGGAGCCTGGCCGACTGCAGTCCATAACATGACAAAGAGCCAGAAATGACTGAAGTGACTTTGCAGACATGTATGCGAGTTTGCTGACACAGATGGACTGTTCCAGAATTTAAACTGGAAAATGGACAGATCAAGAGTCAGAAAGGTCAGTTAGCTCACAGGCTAAGTTATATCTTCCAATTTAGCATTGCTATGTTATGTGTTAATTGAACAGTTGTGTATGAGTCTTTGTGACCCTGTGGACTGTAGCCTGCCAGGCTCCTCTATCTGTAGAATTCTCCAGGCAAGAATACAGAAGTAGGTTGCCATTTCCCATGCCAGGGGATCTTCCCCATCCAGGGATCAAACCTGGGTCTCCTGCATTGCAGGGAGATTCTTTACTCTTATCCACCAGTAAATCTATTTTAGCGTTAGAGAAGAACTTTTTCTCATAGACTTCTTTGCAGATTTAGGGAATGGGACAATTTGTAACAGTTTATCCTGGTTTCAAGTTAGGTCTGTAGGAAATTATTCTAGGCAGATAACATCTTGATTGTTCCAGATCCCTTTCCTCTTTTGTGTTCTGAACTGCCTTCAAGAGTTTACTCTTCCACATTCTGTTAATCATTGTGTTTATCATTTTCCAGGTAAAGTGAGTTTGTTCTTTACAGAGCTCAGTGAGAGAAGATGAGGGTGGAATAATTTGAGAGAATAGCATTAAAACATGTATATTACCATATACAAAACAGATGACCAGGGCAAGTCTGATGCATGAAGCAAGGCATCCAAGGATGGTCCTCTGGGACACCCCAGAGGGATATGATGGGAGGGGAGGTGGGAGGGGGGTTCAGGATGGGGGAGACACATGTGTTGCCAATTCATGATGATGTATGGCAAAAAAAATTCACAATATTGTAAAATAGTTATCTTCCATTAAAAATTAATTAATCAATTAAAAAAATAAAGTGAGTTTATTGTAATAGCACTTTTGAGCTACTTATCAGGAAACATTTTTTTTTCCCTCTACACACATTTTGCTTTGTGTTTTTGCTATAATTTTGTCCTGATAGTGGTATGGCCTTTATGTTTTTTGGGCTAGCCACATGGTATGATGAATTTATTCTGCCTCATATATATACATATATATATATGTATATATATATATATATATATTTATTTATTTATTTATTTATTTATTTTTGGCCAAGAAAAACTTGAGAATTTTTGTTCCTGCTTTGAAAATGAACTTATACATAAATATACCCTGCATTATCTTTCCTGTGTAAAAATGTTAGTTATGCTTGGCCAGCACTGTTCAGGTGATTTCAACTTTAGATGTTTTCTTCCCAGAATGTTATATTTATAATGTTATATTTTTAATTTCCTTTCCAGACCTTGGCAGAAATTTATATTTCATGATAAGCTAATATTGAGCATGTTCAGAGTCTGTTTCCCAGCTCATTTCCTGTCTCCAGAATTCAGAGTTGTGTCTAAGTAAATACAGTAAAGTGCTCCAGAGAGGTCTTGTCCCATAACAGCAACACAGAATCAGGAGGAACAGGATATTAGACAAAATGAAGCATGCTTGCCATCAGATATTATTTATGTTCTAGGAAGTTTTAGTTCCATCAAATTGGTGATGCCATCCAACCATTTCATCCTGTCATTACCTTCTCTTCCCACCTTCAATCTTTCCCAGCATCAGAGTCTTCTCAAATGAGTCAGTTCTTCACATCAGGTGGCCAAAGTTTTGGAGTTTCAGCTTTAGCATCAGTCCTTCCAATGAATATTCAGGACTGATTTCCTTTAGGATGGACAGGTTGGATCTCCTTGCAGTCCAAGGGACTCTTCAAGAGTCTACTCCAACACCACAGTTCAAAAGCATCAATTCTTCAGTGCTCAGCTTTCTTTCTATAGTCCAACTCTCACATCCATACATGACTAGGATAAATAATAGCTTTGACTAGATGGGCCTTTGTTGGCTAAGTAATGTCTCTGCTTCTTAATATACCGTCTAGGTTGATCATAGCTTTTCTTCCAAGGAGCAAGCAAGCATCTTTTAATTTCATGGCTGCAGTCACCATCTGCAGTGATTTTGGCACCCCCAAAAAATAAAGTCTGTCACTGTTTCCACTGTTTCTCCATTTACTATGAAGTGATGGGACCGGATGCCATGATCTTGGTTATTTGAATGTTGAGTTTTAAGCCAACTTTTTCCACTCTCTTCTTTCACTTTCATCAAGAGGCTCTTTAGTTCTTCTTCACTTTCTGCCATAACGGTGGTGTCATCTGCATGTCCGAGGTATGCTGCGTATCTCAACATCACACCCTCACCCCTTAACTTTGCCACTTACCAAACAGAATGGCTGATTTTTATGCAAGGATCCCATCTCTGTTACTTTGGCAGCTCAAACTCATACAAAATGCATAATGTTTAGATTGAAGTTTCTGCCTGCATCACAAGATAGTTCGGCTTTAACCAAAGAAACACTCAACATGCTCTTTTTTTTTTTTTTCACCTGCTTCTTTGTCTACAGACTTTATTTTAAATGGATTATAATTGCTTTACAATTTTCTGTTAATTTGTGGCTGTACAACAACATGAATCAGCTGTATGTATAAATATATTCCCTCCCTCTTGGACTTCCCTCCCACCCTCCCCCACCCCACCCCCTTCATCTAGGTCATCATAGAGCACTGAGTTAAGTTTCTGTTTTTTTTTTTTTTTTTTAATCAGTTTCTCACTAGCTATCTATTTTACACATGGTAAAATCCATGGGGATTCTCCAGGCAAGAATACCGGAGTGGGTTGCCATACCCTCCTCCAGAGGATCTTCACAACCGAGGGATTGGACCCAGGTCTCCAGCTCTGCGGGTGGATTCTTCACTGTCTGAGACACCAGGGAAATGCAAGAACACTGGAGTGGATAGTCTATCACTTTTCTAGAGGATCTTCAGACCCAGAGGTTGAACTGGTGTCTCCTGTGTGGCAGGTGGATTTTTTACCAGCTGAGCTACTGTGGAAGCCCGTGGTGATTATCATACTATCATAATTAGGTTATTTCATTTAGGGAATAAGAAATTTCTTTGACATGAGCATTGCACTAGTTAGTTCTGTTCCAGTATGATTCTGAGGTGGTCAGATCTGCGACAAATGTAATTTATGGGCTGTTCTGTATAATGTATACAAGCCACTGGAGGTCGTTCTCTAACTAACCTCAATAGTTTATGTTCTTTTCAAGAAAAAATTCAGAATTTGAGTCCCATTGCTGCAGAAATTGATTTGCACAAGCATTCTAAGACTGTACAAAAAAAAAAAAACACACACACAAAAACAAAGGCAATACAAAAATACAACTCCCACTCTGTGTTTTTATATTTCTTTTTTATTCCACTTAGAATTGCATTTGCCGAATTTCTTGGCTAGATGCCAATTCTATCCCAAGGCACTTTAAAGCGCTCTTGACAATGCTGTTCATTCATTATATGAATATAAAAACAGTGAGCAAAAGAAGTTTTAAACTTAGCTCAGTGATAATTGCTCTTTTATTTTCCTGAATGTTTCTTTGCAAGTACAACCAAATTTAGCATCCTGGATTCTCTTTGGCTGGTTAGAGACAAAGCCTTCCCTGAACAGTAACTTTCTATCTTGGACACAGAAAATGTCAGGTCTACCACTTAAATCTCATCTTTTCATCATCACTGGGCATTTCAGTCTTGATGTTTTTGTCATAATTTTGATTCTTAGCTTATGATATCAAATCTTTCCATCATTTTCCATAGAACAGATGAATCTTTGTAGAAAACATTTTCCTAGAGCAAACTTTGTTATGTTATGCCAGTTTAATTCTTTTATCAATTTTTTGACGCATTGTATTTTAAAAAAGTTATTTCTTTTTCATGTTCAAATACTTATTTTTATCAGAATACTGGGAAATTTACAATTCTTGTTTTACTCCACATGAAATTTGACAGTTATACATAGAGTGAGTTTACTATTCTAATGTTATCTCTACTGTTGAAAAACAATAATTAGTACCAAGGCAACAAAGAATAAAGACCTCTATTTAGAGTCTTAGGAATAGCAATTCAGGAAACACAGATTCAGGTAAAATGTAAAGAGAGTTCCAAGAAAGGGAATGAGTCAAGAACTTATATAGGACACAATGTTATTAAAGTTTTTTTCCAAGAATTATCATTGGCTCTGATGCATAAAGGAAATATTTGTTCATAAAGGATAGGCTATAGCCAGTTATTTAGGGTAAGTGTCTAGTAATATCTAGAATTTCTGGATATTGTGTGGAATTTCTTTTTTTTTTTAATTATTAGTTGGAGGCTAATTACTTTACAATATTGTAGTGGTTTTTGTCATACATTGACATGAATCAGCCATGGATACACATGTATTCCCCATCCCGATCCCCCCTCCCACCTCCCTCTCCACCCGATCCCTCTGGGTCTTCCCAACCAGGCCCGAGCACTTGTCTCATGCATCCAACCTGGGCTGGTGATATGTTTCACCCTAGATAATATACATGTTTCAATGCTGTTCTCTTGAAACATCCCACCCTCGCCTTCTCCCACAGAGTCCAAAAGTCTGTTCTATACATCTGTGTCTCTTTTTATGTTTTGCATATAGGGTTGTCATTAACATCTTTCTAAACTCCATATATATGTGTTAGTATACTGTAATGGTCTTTATCTTTCTGGCTTACTTCACTGTGTATAATGGGCTCCAGTTTCATCCATCTCATCAGAACTGATTCAAATGAATTCTTTTTAATGGCTGAGTAATATTCCATGGTGTATATTTACCACAGCTTCCTTATCCATTTGTCTGCTGACGGGCATCTAGGTTGCTTCCATGTCCTAGCTATTATATAACAGTGCTGTGATGAACATTGGGGTGCACGTGTCTCTTTCAGATCTGGTTTCCTTGGTGTGTATGCCCAGAAGTGGGATTGCTGGGTCATATGGCAGTTCTATTTCCAGTTTTTTAAGAAATCTCCACACTGTTTTCCATAGAGGCTGTACTAGTTTGCATTCCCACCAACAGTGTAAGAGGGTTCCCTTTTCTCCACACCCTCTCCAGCATTTATTGCCTATAAACTTTTGGATAGCAGCCATCCTGACTGGCGTGTAATGGTACCTCATTGTGGTTTTGATTTGCATTTCTCTGATAATGAGTGATGTTGAGCATCTTTTTATGTGTTTGTTAGCCATATGTATGTTTTCCTTGGAGAAATGTCTGTTTAGTTCTTTGGCCCATTTTTTGATTGGATCATTTATTTTTCTGGAGTTGAGCTGGAGGAGTTGCTTGTATATTTTTGAGATTGATCCTTTGTTGCTTCGTTTGCTATTATTTTCTCCCATTCTGAGGGCTGTCTTTTCACCTTGCTTATAGTTTCATTTGTTGTGAAAAGCTTTTAAGTTTCATTAGGCCCCATTTGTTTATTTTTTCTTTTGTTTCTAATATTCTGGGAGGTGGGTCATAGAGGATCCTGCTGTGATTTATGTCGGAGAGTGTTTTGCCTATGTTCTCCTCTAGTAGTTTTATAGTTTCTGGTCTTACATTTAGATCTTTAATCCATTTTGAGTTTATTTTTGTGTATGGTGTTAGAAAGTGTTCTAGTTTCATTCTTTTACAACTGGTTGACCAGTTTTCCCAGCATCACTTGTTAAAGAGGTTGTCTTTTTTCCATTGTATACCCTTGCCTCCTTTGTCGAAGATAAGGTGACCATAGGTTCGAGGATTTATCTCTGGGCTTTCTATTCTGTTCCACTGATCTATATTTCTGTCTTTATGCCAATACCATACTGTCTTGATGACTGTGGCTTTGTAGTATAGACTGAAGTCAGGCAGGTTGATTCCTCCAGTTCCATTCTTCTTTCTCAAGATTACTTTGGCTATTCAAGGTTTTTTGTATTTCCATACAAATTGTGAAATTATTTGTTCTAGTTCTGTTAAAAATATCATTGGTAGCTTGATAGGGATTGCATTGAATCTATAGATTGCTTTGGGGTAGTAGAGGCATTTTGACAATATTGATTCTTCCAATCCATGAACACAATATATTTCTCCATCTATTTGTGTCCTCTTTGATTTCTTTCATCACTGATTTATAGTTTTTTTTTTCTTTTGTTTCTTTAGGTAGATAAACTCCTAAATATTTTATTCTTTTTGTTGCAATGGTGAATTGTATTGTTTCCTTAATTTCTCTTTCTGTTTTCTCATTGTTAGTGTATAGGAATTCAAGAGATTTCTTTGTGCTAATTTTATATCCTGCAACTTTACTATATTCGTCAATTAGCTCTAGTAATTTTCTGGTAGAGTCTTTAGGGTTTTCTACGTAGAGGATCATGTCATCTGCAAACAGTGAGAGTTTCACTTCTGTTCCTATCTGGATTCCTTTTACTTCTTTTTCTGCCCTGATTGCTGTGGTCAACACTTCCAAAACTATGTTGAATAGAAGTGGTGAGAGTGGGCACCCCTGTCTTGTTCCTGATTTTAGGGGAAATGCTTTCAATTTTTCGCCATTGAGGGTAATGCTTGCTGTGGGTTTGTCATATATAGCTTTTATTATGTTGAGGTATGTTCCTTCTATTCCTGCTTTCTGGAGAGTTTTAATCATAAATGGATGTTGAATTTTGTCAAAGGCTTTTTCTGCATCTATTGAGATAATCATATGGTTTTTATCTTTCAATTTGTTAATGTGGTGTATCACGTTGATTGATTTGCGGATATTAAAGAATCCTTGCATTCCTGGGATAAAGCCCACTTGGTCATGGTGTATGATTTTTTGAATATGTTGTTGGATTCTGTTTGCTAGAATTTGGTTAAGGATTTTTGCATCTATGTTCATCAGTGATACTGGCCTGTAGTTTTCTTTTTTTGTGGCATTTTTGTCTGGTTTTGGAATTAGGGTGATGGTGGCCTCATAGAATGAGTTTGGAAGTTTACCTTCTTCTGCAATTTTCTGGAAGAGTTTGAGTAATATAGGTGTTAGCTCTTCTCTAAATTTTTGGTAGAATTCAGCTGTGAAGCCATCTGGTCCTGGGCTTTTGTTTGCTGGAAGATTTCTGATTACAGTTGGGATTTCCTTGCTTGTGATGGGTTTGTTAAGATCTTCTATTTCTTCCTGGTTCAGTTTTGGAAAGTTATACTTCTCTAAGAACTTGTTCATTT
Source organism: Hydropotes inermis (assembly GCA_020226075.1). Taxonomy (NCBI): domain Eukaryota; kingdom Metazoa; phylum Chordata; class Mammalia; order Artiodactyla; family Cervidae; genus Hydropotes; species Hydropotes inermis. Next base: position 18,968,035 of record CM035283.1, on the reverse strand, counting down.
CTTCCAAGTTGTCCATTTTATTGGCATAGAGCTGCTGGTAGTAGTCTCTTATGATCCTTTGTATTTCAGTGTTGTCTGTTGTGATTTCTCCATTTTCATTTCTAATTTTGTTAATTTGGTTCTTCTCCATTTGTTTCTTAATGAGTCTTGCTAATGGTTTTTCAATTTTGTTTATTTTTTAAAAAACAGCTTTTGGCTTTGTTGATTTTTGCTATGGTCTCTTTAGTTTCTTTTGCATTTATTTCTGCCCTAATTTTTAAGATTTGTTTCCTTCTACTAACTCTAGGGTTCTTCATTTCTTCCTTCTCTTGTTGCTTTAGGTGTAGAGTTAGGTTATTCATTTGACTTTTTTCTTGTTTCTTCTGGTAGGCCTGTAATGCTATGAATCTTCCCCTTAGCACTGCTTTTACAGTGTCCCATAGGTTTTGGGTTGTTGTGTTTTCATTTTCATTCATTTCTATGCATATTTTGATTTCTTTTTTGATTTCTTCTATGATTTGTTGGTTATTCAGAAGCATGTTGTTTAGCCTCCATATGTTTGAATTTTTAATAATTTTTTTTTTCCTGTAATTGAGATCTAATCTTACTGCACTATTGTCAGAAAACATGACTGGAATGATTTCAATTTTTTTGAATTTACAAAGACTAGATTTATGGCCCAGGATGTGATCTATTATGGAGAAGGTTCCGTGTGCACTTGAGAAAAAGGTGAAGTTGATTGTTTTGGGGTGAAACGTCCTATAGATGTCAACCAGGTCTAGCTGGTCCATTGTATCCTTTAAAGTTTGTGTTTCCTTGTTAATTTTCTGCTTAGTTGATCTATCCATAGTTGTGAGTGGGGTATTAAAGTCTCCCACTATTATTGTGTTACTATTAATTTCCTCTTTCATACTCGTTAGTATTTGCCTTACATATTGCGGTGCTCCTATGTTGGGTGCATATATATTTATAATTGTTATATCTTCTTCTTGGATTGATCCTTTGATCATTATGTAGTGTCCTTCTTTGTCTCTTTTCACAGCCTTTATTTGAAAGTCTATTTTATCTTATATTAGTATTGCGACTCCTGCTTTCTTTTGGTCTCCGTTTATGTGAAATATTTTTTTCCAGCCCTTCACTTTTAGTCTGTATGTGGAGTTTCCCTTGTTTTGAGGTGGGTCTCTTGTAGACAGCATATATAGGGGTCTTGATTTTGTATCCATTCAGCCAATCTATGTCTTTTGGTTGTGGCATTCAACCCATTTACATTTAAGGTATTATTGATAGGTATGGTCCCGTTGCCATTTACTTTGTTGTTTGGGGTTCGTGTTTATACAACCTTTCTGTGTTTCCTGTCTAGAGAAGATCCTTTAGCATTTGTTGAAGAGCTGGTTTGGTGGTGCTGAATTCTCTCAGTTTTTGCTTGTCTGTAAAGCTTTTGAGTTCTCCTTCATATCTGAATGAGTTCCTTGCTGGGTACAGTAATCTAGGTTGTAGGTTATTCTCTTTCATTAATCTAAGTATGTCCTGCCATTCCCTTCTAGCCTGAAGGGTTTCTATTGATAGATCAGCTGTTGTCCTTATGGGAATCCCTTTGTGTGTTATTTGTTGTTTCTCCCTTGCTGCTTTTAATATTTGTTCTTTGTGTTTGATCTTTGTTAATTTGATTAATATGTGTCTTGGGGTGTTTTGCCTTGGGTTTATCCTGTTTGGAACTCTGAGTTTCTTGGACTTGGGTGGCTATTTCCTTCCCCATTTTAGGGAAGTTTTCAGCTATTATCTCCTTGAGTAACCTCTCATGGCCTTTCTTTTTGTCTTCTTCTACTGGACTCCTATGATTCAAAGGTTGCGGCATTTCACATTGTCCCAGAGGTCCCTGAGGTTGTCCTCATTTCTTTTGATTCTTTTTTCTTTTTTCCTCTCTGCTTCATTTATTTCCACCATTTTATCTTCTAGTTCACTTATCCTATCTTCTGTCTCTGTTATTCTACTCATGGTTCCCTCCAGAGTGTTTTTGATCTCATTTATTGCATTATTCATTTTTAATTGACTCTTTTTTATTTCTTCTAGTTCCTTGTTAAACATTGCTTGCATCTTCTCAATCTTTGTCTCCAGGCTATTTATTTGTAACTCCATTTTGTTTTCAAGATTTTGGATCATTTTTATTATCATTATTGTAAATTCTTTTTCTGGTAGATTCCCTATCTCCTCCTCTTTTGTTTGATTTGGTGGGCATTTTTCATGTTCCTTTACTTGTTGGGTATTTCTCTGCCTTTTCATCTTGTTTAGATTGCTGTGTCTGGAGTGGGCTTTCTGTATTCTGGTGCTCTGTGGTTCCTTTTTATTGTGGAGATTTTACCCAGTGGGTGGGGTTGGACAATTGGCTTGTCAAGGTTTCCTGGTTAGGGAAGCTTGTGTCAGTGTTATGGTGCGTGGAAATGGATTTCTTCTCTCTGGAGTGCAATGGAGTGCCCAGTAATGAGTTTTGCGATGGGTCTATGTGTTATGTGTGACTTTGGGCAGCCTGTATCTTGACACTTAGATCTATGTTCCTGCGTTGCTAAAGAATTTTTGTGGTATGTCTTGTTCTGGAGCTTCTTGGCTCTTGGGTGGTGGTTGGTTTTGGTGTAGGTATGGAGGCTTTTGTATGGTCTCTTATTCCTTGATGTTCTGTGTAGTCAGGAGTTTTCTGGTTTTCTCAGGTTGTGGGCTTAAGTCTCCTGCCTCTGGATTTCAGTTTTATTCTTCCAATAGTCTCAAGACTTCTCCAACTATACAGCATTGATAATAAAACTTCTAGGTTAATGGTGAAGATTCTTCACCGTGAGGTACAACCAGAGAGGTTCACAGAGTTACATGAAGAATAGGAGAGGGAGAAAGGAGATAGAGGTGAGCAGGAGGAGAGAAGGGGGAACTCAAGAGAAGAGAGACAGATCTACGCAGTTACTTGTTCCCAAAGTGCTCTCTGTAGCCCAGATACCCACAAAGATTCACAGAACTGGATTGGGAAGAGAAGGGGAAAGGAGGAAATAGAGGTGTTCTGAGGTAGAGAACAGAGAGTCAAAAGTGGGAGAGAGTAATGAACACACTCCTGAATAGAAATGGGAACTGGATATTGGATTCTTAAATGTCCAAAATTTATATCATATACTATAAAACAAAGATTAAAAATCTAGCATAGAGGTTAGACTCTTTGAAATATAATATTTAAAAACAAAAACACAAAATTTAGAAATATATATGATGTTCAGTTTAAAAATAGGGCTTCTCTCATTTTTTTTTGCAAGGTTATAGTGAAATGAAAATGAAAATTAAGGAATAATAGAAGAGTATTAGAGGACTTTAAAAGGAAATAGGAGAGAAAAACAAGAAAAAAAAAAGAAAGAAGGAAAAAAAGAAAAACAAATTTTTCCTAATTAAAAAACATCATAAAAATATATGAAAATGAAAGTTGAGGAGTAATGGGGGAGTAATAGGGAATTTTAAAAGAAAATAAAAGGGAAAAAAGAAAAAAAAGACATTTTTTTTTTAATTTAACAAAAAATATACATATATATCTAGGAATTTCTCTGGAGCTGTTGCAGTCAGTGTAGGTTCAGTTCAATTTCAGATAGCTCTTCTTTCCAGCTTACACTTCTCGATATCTATAGGCCCCTTCTGGTGTAGTTGGTGTTACCTTCAGGGATTTTAATCTGTTGCACCGGTCCTTTCTGAAGTGGTTCCCTTTGTTTATTTGGCTTCTGTTTGCCGTCTCTTCGGTGTCTAATTTCCACCCTGACACAGGCGGGCGGAGGTGATCTCTTATTTAGGTTCGCTGGTTCAGTTCAGTCCTGCTGCGGGGAGGACGGGGCACTGCAGACAGACATCGCTGTGTGTGGGGAGCACTCGCCGTGTTCCGGCCACACTGGGTTTGCCCCGTACAGGGGTGTCTGTGCTTTTCCCGTCTACACTGCTCAGGCTCCCGGCTGCTCTATAAGGAGCGGGCCTTGTGTTGAGTGCGGTTCCAGTTTTCAGGTCCTCCACAAAAGCGTGGGTTCGGTTGCGCCTTCGTTGTGTCTTCTCCGGCCTGAGCGGTTCAGGCAGCCAGAGGCTTGGGTGCACTCTTCCCAGGTGCGGCGCGCCTTTTCCCTCCAAGGGCCCAGCACGCGCTGTTTGCGTCTGTTTAGAGGAGTTGCCCTCTAGCCGCGACCCTCCCAGCGGTGGATGTTGACCATCCAGAATCTCGGGAATTCTTTAGATAGGAACCTCAGGCCTGTTTGCCGGGTGGGAGGGGGTGGCTTCTCTGGGGCTGAGTTTGCCCCTTGCCCCTCCCCCTGCCTCCTACCTCCAGCGAGGATGGGGCGGCTCTTCTCTGGAGTTTCTCAGTCCCTTTGTTTTGCAAACCGCCGGCAGTGTGTTTGGGCCGGTTAATTTTTCCTCGCTCTCCCACAGTTTAAAAGAGCTCCCTCCGACTGCTCTCAGGGACTTCTGGCCGGTCCCCACCCTAAGCAATGCCGCCCGCTCCTCTCCGTTCCGCCCCCTCTTGCTGGTGGCGGGTGCGGGCGTCTGGGGTACTTTTCTGCTGGGAGTTGCTTTTAGGCACATAATCTGTGGGCCTTATTTAATTTTTCCTACCAGTTAGGTTGCCCTATGAGATCTGAAAACTTCCCTCAGACCCGCCAGTGAGAGGGTTTCCTGGTGATTGGAAACTTCCTCTATTAAGACTCCCTTCCCGGGACGGGTCTCCGTCCCTAGCTCTTTTGTCTCCCTTTTTATCTTTTATATTTTGTCCTGCCTCCCTTCGAAGACAATGAGTTGCTTTTCTGGGCGCCTGATTTCCTCTTCTAGCGATCAGAAGTTGTTTTGTGAAATTTGTTCAGTGTTCAATTGTTCTTTTGATGAATTTGTAGGAGAGAAAGTGGTCTCCCCGTCCTAGTCCTCCGCCATCTTGGCTCCTCCCCCACTGTGTGGAATTTCTGAATGACTACGTTAAGACTATAAGTGGTCAAAGGTTAGATTCCATCAGGCTGAGACCTATGTAAGTCCCACTTTCTCAATGGATTCTGGCTCCCTTTTAAAAATGTCTTTTCTGACACCATTTTGGCTCTTGTTTCACAATACTGAAGCTAATTACTGCAGGCAAAACCACTGACAGATTTATAAGCTGCCAAAGATATTTTATTCTATCATCAGTTTTGAATAATATGATTTTTTTCAAATGAAATTTAAAATATTTAAATAATATTTGCTTTTATTCTCCTGGTGAATCACATATATTTTCCCAGATAGCCACCTCCATCCCAGTTTTACTATGTTGCTGTATGCCAAATACAAACAACTGAATTTTTTAAACAGTATTTTTCTCTACTTCTCTGTAGCATTTGTATAATTTATTTTTATATTTTCAAGCTAAGTGGGCTTCCTCAATTAGTTCATTGTGGTCATGGTTAGCAACTGTTAATGTGTGTGTATTTTAGAAATTGACAACATTGCTTGTGGTAATGTGGTTCAGAGGAATGTTTTGCTATGAAATAGATAAATGAAGGCAAGCTATTATTCTGTAACTATTACCTCAAAAGTAGTTTAGCTTTTTTCCATAAGATAGTCTATACTTAGTATTTATTATTTTTATTGTTTACTAATTTCAGTGCCCATCTAAGTCTTTAATATAATTGTGATTGAGCTTCCCTGGTACTCAGTGGTAAAGAACTCACTTGCCAATGTGGATGACTAGGTTTAATCCCTGAGTTGGGAAGATCCCCTGCCAAGGGAAATGGCAGCTGACTACAATATTCTTACTTGGGAAATCCCATGGACAGAGGAGGGTGGTGGGATAGAGTCCATGGGGTGACAAAGACTTGGAAATGACTTAGTGACTGTGCATGCACATAATTGTGATTATTTTGCACAGTTTAGTTTAATGGTCCATATAATTAGCAGAAGAAAGATAAAATTGTTAGTATCAAACAATGCTGTCTAAATGTCTTTGGGGCCATAATATGGAAGTTAAGATACTATTTGGAATCTAAAGTTATGAAAGCTGCATGCTTTTTTTTTTTTTACTCACAATGGAACTTGTTATGAGTTTTAGTAAGGATATTTAAAACAAGTGTATGTCTTAAAAAAACATTTTATATATTTTTAAAATTTGACAGAAATGCTATCTTTGAGTCTCTCATACCTATCTGAAAAAAAACTACTCATGGATTTTTATTCAACAAATTTTTAATGCAACTGTGAATTAACAGGGCCGGGAGGCCTGGTGTGCTGCAATTCACAGGGTTGCAAAGAGTCGGACACGACTGAGTGACTGAACTGAACTGAACTGAGACACTTTTAGGATGTGCTTAGAAAATAATATTATTTTTAGTCCCAGAGTCTCAGAGAATTGGCTGTATGATAATTCTCCCCTTTTATAGGAAAAATGACATGAAACTTGGCATTTTCCCTAACACAAGATACCTTGAAATGTCTCTAGATGCTTAAATTATGAAAATATTTTACACATTTTTCAATAATGCTCTTTATTCTAATCAGAAATAGTCATACTTTCTATTTTGTAATTCCTTTCCCCTAGCTTTATTGGCATATAATTGGTATATACATTGTGTAACTTTAAAGTGTACAATGTATTGATTTAACACATGTTACAAAATCAGTCCCTCATAGTGTTAGCTAACTCCTCCATCAGGTCACATAATTGCAATTTTTTTTGTGTGTGGTGAGAACTTTTAACATCTACTCTCTTAGCAATGCCAAGTATGTAATACAGTATGATTAACTATATTCACCATGCTTTACGTTAGATCCCCAAAACTTGAATTATTCATCTTATTTGTTATTTTCACATTTCTAGGTTTTAATAGGAAAAACATTTCTCAGTGACTTCAACAAAGAAAATATGTTGTAATTATATATCATCACTGTTCATAATTTGTGCCTGAATGAAAGTGATTAAAAATAGAATATCTCTGTCCTTTGAAGCTGTCATCATGTTCCATTTCCCTGGCTGGAGGGTTTCTTTTACTTGGATATCTCTATTCAGTTCTAATGGTATATGGTGTTCTTGTATTTACCAGACCTATACTCCTAAATTTTTACAGTCCTCTTTTTAAAAGTTACTCCTCATTATTCCAATTCCTTGTTTTAGTTCAACTTTTTTATATAAAACTCTTCCTGCATAAATTATCCCATGGTTTTTCTCTCCTCAATGGACTTCTATTGATAGAGTAGAACATTATGACTTATTAAAATAAATAACTAGAATTAGTAACAATAGTGGCAAGTAGTATTTGATCCTAAGTAATCCTCACCTATGGCTCCCACAGCTACCTCCCAATGTGTTTGGGCATGCCAACCCTCATATAAGAGATGAATCTATTCATACACTTCTTGACTGTGGACCAGACTGTGTTCTTACTTTGACAGATGAAATGGGGCAGAAGAGACATGCTGTTGTGGAGTGAGTTGCTATGCTGAACTGAAGCCAGGCTAGACTGCTGAATGATTAGAGACTACATGGAGGGTACATTGAGAATGAAGTAATATATCTCAAGTCATCTTTCAGCTGAACACAGCCTTGTAAGAGACTCCAAATGAGACCAGAAGAACTGCAGAGCAGAGCATGAGAAAACTCACAGAATCATGAGAAATGAAGAGGTGATTATTTTTTTGAACTAAAGTCATGTCATGTAGACATAGTTGGCTATTAACAAATTAACATGCTATTACACCCCTGTATTGTGGGCCCCTAGTTCACTTTCACTTTTCACTTTCATGCATTGGAGAAGGAAATGGCAACCCACTGCAGTGTTCTTGCCTGGAGAATCCCAGGGACAGGGGAGCCTGGTGGGCTGCCGTCTATGCGGTTGCACAGAGTCAGACACTACTGAAGTGACTTAGCAGCAGCAGCAGCAGTTCTATAAGACTAATGCACTTATGAAGACAGAGATATAGGAAGAATGCTATGTGAGGACCAAGGATTATAGTTTTGGGTCTATCAACCAGGTAACACCAAAGGTTGCTGACAAGCCACCATAAGCTTGGAAAGATTTCCTTTAAAGGTTTCAGATGGATCATGTCCCTGTAGACAGCACGACTTTGGACTTCTAATAGTCCAAACTGTGAGACAACAAATTTTTTGCAATTTAAAGACAATGAGTTTTTGGTATTTTGTTAAGGCAGCCCTAGGAAATAATACAAAGATCATCTGCTGCCTGTCAACAAGTCACACACACATGCACACACACACACACATGTACCCTTCCTAACAAGAACCACAGCAACAACAAAAGCAATAAAGCCGGAATTGCCTCAAAACTCCTCATTAAATTTATCTGTATGTCTGTCCTTTCAGATCAATTGCTTTTAAAATCTCTTGGTGGCGACTGTAAATGCGATGTTGAAATCCAAATGTTTCTGACAATGTACTGTGTGTGTGTGCAGGCTCAATCACTTCAGTTGTGTCTGACTCTTTGTGACTTCATGGACTGTAAACTGCCAGGCTCCTCCATTCATGGGATTCTCCAGGCAAGAATAATGGAGAGGGTTGCCATGCCCTCCTCCAGGGGATCTTGCCAACTCAGGAATTGAACCCACATCTTGTACATTGCAGAATGATTCTTTACCTCTGAACTAGGGAAGTTCCTTCTGACAGAAACCAGCATTCAAAAATTAGGCAGTTTTGACTATTTCACCAGACATTGATATCAGTTAATAAAATTGCTTATATGTTAAGAAGAACCTTTAGGAGGTGATGGATATGTTTAAGACATAGATTGTGATGGTGCTTTTAGGGGTAGGTATCTACTTATCTTAAGACCCTGATGCTGAGAAAGATTGAAGGCAGGAGGAGAAGGGGATGACAGAGGAAAAGATGGTTGGATGGCATCACTAACTCAATGGACATGAGTTTGAGCAAGCTGCAGGAGATGATGAAGGACAAAGAAGCCTGGTGTGCTGCAGTCCATGGGGTTGCAAACAGTTGGACGTGACTGAGTGAGTGAACAACAACTTATCTCCACTCATCAGTTGTATACATTAAATATATTTGGCTTTTCTGTATGTAAACCATACCTCAATAGTGTTTTTTAAAGCAAGTAATATTAATAAAATACACATGAAAAAACTTAGATAATTAAAATTAAAAATAGTTTTAAAAACTAGGAAGCTTTGGAAACAGAGATTATATCCATGATTGGGGATATTGAAGAGAGAACTTTCAGTAGCAGAGTTTTACTAAGTTTCTAAGTTGGAACATAGAGAACTAAAGTGATTTTCTATACAGATCCTGAAAGTGAAAGTCACTCAGTGTTGTGCAACTTTTTAAGATCCCATGGACTAGACAGTCCTTGGAATTCTCCTGGCCAGCATTCTGGAGTCGGTAGCCTTTCCCTTCTCCAGGAGATATTCCCAACCCAGGGGTTGAATCCAGGTCTCCTGCGTTGCAGGTGTATTCTTACTGGCTGAGCCACAAGGGAAGCCCAAGAATACTGGAGTGGGTAGCCTATCCCTTCTCCAAATGGGTCTTCCAGACCCAGGAATCAAACCGGGGTCTCCTGCATTGCAGGTGGATTCTTTACCATCTGAGCTATCTGGAAAGCCCTGGTCATTCTTTAAACTGATAGTAGGATTGGTTTATTGTGACTTTAGGGAAAAATAAAAGTATTTTCACTTGAAAAAATGAAGAAAAACAGTGCAACAACCTCTTCATTGAAAATGCAAAATGACTGTTCCCATAGACCTCCTCCCACAATAAAGTCATAAATATAAAATCATAGTTGTCATATTTTCAATGGGATAAATAGAGCTTTATTTTTAAAGCAGAAATTAGAGGAGTAGTTTTACCTTATAGCAACACTATTCTAATTATGATCTCAATTTAGCTGGTACAGAAATTGAATATATTTTGGACATTGTTTATAGAATACAATTGGAATTATACATAGATTAATACAAGGTAGCCACAATTAGATGAGAACTGTGACTCTCCATATTTTCCCATTGTAAGGTGATTCTTAGTCACTCTTGATTCATATGCAGTCATTGATTTGGCTTATGTGATCTTCAGAGTCACTGTTAGTGCTGGATAGCAAGAGCAATTTGCTTTTTTCTTGCAGTGCTAGTAATTTGATTTACTGTTTGTCTACCACCTGGGGATTTAAATTATCTGGCATGATACCATAATTCAGGAAGGTAGGCTTTAAATAAGTGGCTTAAATCTAATTCAAATGCTAAAGTTACTCATTATACTGATGCCATATTAGCTAAAAGTAATTGTGAAATAATTGTGTTTGAAGTTCTATCTTTCTTTATTGATTTTATTGCAGAAATGGATGGGATATTAGAAAGTTAGAGGTCATTCCAGACAATATAGCCCCTGTAATGTGGGGTAAATATGCTCAAGACTAGATAAAAACTTTCATGCTTCAGTCTTTTTAAACAAAAAATAGTACCTAGGAAAACATCTGCTTATTCTGCTTCTGGAAATGTTATACCTCATTTTTAACCCAATTGTTCCTTGATATCATATCATCATATTAATGTATCAAAAGAAATACAAATTCTGAACAACATTGTGTCTTGAAACCTAAGCATGTCTCCTATCTTCTGGTTTCATTTGTTCATTCATTCACAAGTATAAAGCACTCCGGATCAGTCAGTTCAGTTCAGTTTCTCAGTTAGCCCCGACTCTTTGGGACCCCATGGACTGCAGCATGCCAAGCCTCCCTGTCCATCACCAGCTCCCAGAGGTGCTCAAAGTTATGCCCATCCAGTCAGTAATGTCATCCAACCATCTCATCCTCTGCCATTCCCCTTTTCCTCCTGCCCCCAATCCCTCCCAGAATAAGGGTCTTTTCCAATGACTCAGTTCTTCACATCAGGTGGCCAAAGTATTGGAGTTTCAGCCTCAGCATCAGTCCTTCCAATGAATATTCAGGACTGATTTCCTTTAGAATTGATTGGTTTGACCTCCTGTTGTCAAAGGGACTCTCAAGAGGCTTCTCTGACACCACAGTTCAAAAGCAGCAATTCTTTGATGTTCAGCCTTCTTTATGGTCCAACTCTCACATCCAGCATGACTAATAGAAAAATCATAGCTTTGACTATACAGACCTTTGTTGGCAAAGTAATGTCTCTGCTTTTTAATATTCTGTCTAGGTTTGTCATAGCTTTTCTTCCAAGGAGCAAGCATCTTTTAATTTCATGGCTGCAGTCACCATATGCAGTGATTTTGGAGCCCCCCAAAATAAAACCTGTCATTGTTTTCATTCTGTCCCCATCTATTTACCATGAAGTGATGGGGCTGGAGGCCATGATCTTTGTTTTTTGAATGTTGAGTTTTTTTTTTTTTTCTTTATTTGTAGTGAATTTTGTCATACATTGAAATGAAACAGCCATGGGTCTACATTGAATGTTGAGTTTTAAGCCAGCTTTTTCACTCTCCTCTTTCACTTTCATCAAGAGGCCCTTTAGTTCCTCTTCACTTTCTGCCCTAAGAGTGGTGTCATTTGCACATCTGAGGTTTTTGATATTTCTACTGGCAATCTTATTTCCAGCTTGTGCTTCAAACAACCCTGCATTTCACATGATGTACTCTGCATAAAAGTTAAATTAGCAGGGTGATAATATACAGACTTGAAAAGCTCCTTTCCCAATTTTGAAACAGTCTGTTGTTTCATGTCCCATTCCAGTCTGTTGTTCCATGTCCCATTCTAAATGTTGCTTCTTGACTTGCATAGAGACTTCTTTTGTGCTAAGTCACTTCAGTTGTGTCTGACTCTTTGCAACCTTATAGACTGCAGCCCTCCGGGATCCTCTTTCCATGGGACTCCAGGCAAGAATACTGGAGTAGGTTGCTATACTCTCTTCCAGGGGATCTTCCTGACCCAGGATTCAAACTCACATCTTTATGTCTCCTGCATTGATTCTTTACCATTAGAGCCATGTGGGAAGCCCATTTTGTCTATAGTTTATCTTAATCTAGGTCAAACTAAGTCCTGAAAATGTTAATCTTGCTCATCAATGTACAGATTGCTTATCTGTAGCTGGGTAATCATTAACTCAGCAAAAACTTAGTGGATCTCTCACTATTTCACTAAAAATAAGAAAAATAGACTCCATCTGTTTCTACAATAGAGAAATAATTGGGGGAAAGATGTTCTAGGAAGCTTTGACACTGACTTTAGTTTAAAGAGACTTGAATTTTCAAATGCATTTTAAGAATTTATTCATCACTTGAAGAACAAGGAGATCAAACCAGTTAATCCTAAAGGAAATCAACCCTGAATAATCATGGAAAGGACTGAAGCTGAAGCTGAAGCTGAAGCTCCAATACTTCGGCCATCTGATGTGAAGAGTCAGCTCATTGGAATAGGCCCTGATGCTGGAAAAGACTGAAGGCAGGAGGAAAGGGGGATGACAGAGGATTAGATGGTTGGATGGCATCATCAACTCAATGAAGATGAGTTTGAGCAAGCGCCGGGAGATTGTAAAGGACAGGGAAGCCTGGATGCTGCAGTCCATAGGGCTGCAGATTCGGACATGACTGAGTGACTGAGCAACGAATTTTGTATTATTTATTATTGGTGTAGAGTCGGTTTACAATGTTGTGTTCATTTCTGCTGCACAGTAAAGCAAATCAATTACACACACACACACACACACACACACATATATATATATATCCACTCTTTTTTTGTTTGTTTGTTTGTTTGTTTTGCTTTCCATTTGGGTCATCACAGAGCGCTGAGTGGACTTCCTGTACTATGCAGTAGTTTCTCATTATCAGACATGGATTATCATCTGACAAATGCCTTGAGTTTTTTTTTTTTTTTTGTACTTGTGTGGAGTGTGTATCTGTGTGTGTGTGTGTGTGTGTGTGTGACCTTATATATGTGAAGACTATGTACAGTATCAAATACAAATATGGATTTCAAATGCCTTGGCTGACATTTTAGCAGCTATGATTTTTGGGGGGAAAATGGCTAAGAAGTATCTAAAGGGTTTATACTTCAAACCTGGAGAAAAAATAATATTTACACAGCTCTTTCATTGGATTTTGGAAAACTTGCTAAGTTTTACCAATTTAAAGGATAGGCAAGTAAAAAGCATTCAGTTCAAAAATACATCCTTCATAAACTCTTACCTTCTAAAGTGCATTGCTTTGTTTAATTTTTCCATGACTGCATTCTAATTTCTTGGCAGAGAAGCTTTAATCTTTCTAATTTGATCATTGTCCTGAAATCCAATAATATCTTTCTTATTTAACTTATATGCAAAGTACATCATGCAAAATGCCAGGCTGGATGAAGCCCAAGCTGGAATCAAGTTTGCCCGGAGGAATATCAATAACCTCAGATATACAGATGACACTACCCTTATCACAGAAAGTGAAGAGGAACTAAAGAGCCTCTTGATGAAAGTGAAGAGGAGAGTGAAAAATCTGGCTTAAAACTCAACATTCAAAAACTAAGATCATGGCATCCATTCCCATCAGTTCATGGCAAGTAGATGGGGAAACAATGAAAACATTGTTTCCAAGACTCTATTTTCTTGGGCTCCAAAATCACTGCATATGGTGACTGCAGCCACGAAATTAAAAGACACTTAATCCTTGGAAGAAAAGCTATGACCAAGCTGGATGGCATATTAAAAAACAGACATTACACTCCCAAACAAATGCCCATCTAGTTAAAGGCATGGTTTTTCCAGTATTCATATATGGATGTGACAGTTGGACCATAAAGAAGGCTGAGCATCAAAGAATTGATACTTTTGAACTGTGGTGTTGAAGACTCTTGAGAGTCCCTGGGACTGCAAGGAGATCCAATCAGTCAATTCTAGTGGGAATCAGTCCTGAATATTCATTGGAAGGACTGATGCTGAAGCTCCAATACTTTGACTACCTGATACGAAGAACTGACTCATTAGAAAAGACCTGAATCTGGAGATTGAAGACAGGAGGAGAAGGGGAGGACAGAGGACAAGATGGTTGGATGGCATCACTGACTCAATGGAGATGAGTTTGACCAAGGTTTGGGAGATGGTGAAGGACAGGGTAGCCTGGTGTGCTGTAGTCCATGGAGTCAGAAAGAGTCAGAGATGACTGAGCAACTGAACAACAACAAATTGATCTTCTAAAACAGTGAATTTTTCTGCCTTGAACCCAAATTCAATATACCTAAAAATGATAAATTAAGTTTTCAAATTTGCCTCAAATTATTTCACTAGATTCATTATTTGCATTTTGTAGAAAAATTAATTTTGTAGTAAATTGTTTTCTTTAGTGTTTAAGAGATATTTGTAAGAGAACAATAATGACATTATAAAGCATTTAGTTTTCATTTATTAGGATAATTAACATGCCATAATAATTATTTTCAGATGCTGTTTGTAGAAAACATACTTTCAGGGAACAGGCTTTTAATTGCTCTTGTGTTTTGATATTTTAATAAAGAAAATAATTTTTAAATCACAGCTGCAATTTTCAACTTCAGCTCTGAAAAGCAGCCTTTTGGAATCTATTTTTCCAAGCTATATATGTGAGACATAATCTCAATTTCAATTTTAATTTGGTCTACTTACTAAGTATAAGAAGCTTGCTTTATGAGCTTTCCTAGAGGTTCACTGTTTAAGACTCTGAGCTTCCATTGCAGGAGACACATATTTGATGAGCTTTGCGCCTACATTTTAGCTGTAGTCAAGTATGTGATAGTTCATAAGTAATGACAGGATTTCAAATTTTCAAGATATTCATTATGAACTGTTTCAGTGGATGAAGGGGGACAGGAAGCTTATTTCTTAAAGTAAGATTTTTTGCTTCCAGTGCCAAGAACATGGAGAGATAAAAAAATAATCTTATGTTGATTTTGTGCTTTAAATTGTTCAGGGTTGCAAACAGAGCCAAAAATAGAAACTACTATAATTATAGTTCAAAGGGAGGTAATATCTTGCCTTAGTTGGGAGGGAATTAGAATGATTATTTTGAAGGAAATAAATGCACATCTATAGAGAAGATTCAATAGTTACACAGAAGTGAAAGCACAGATATATAAAAAAAAATGTTAGCAATGAAAATAAGATATTCAAAAAGAAGCAACCTGTATGTGACAAGGTAGGAGCCAAATTCATATCAATGTTGTGTTCATCCTAAGTCAACTTTTGAGACCCTATGGACCATAACTCACCAGGCTCCTCTGTCCATGGGGTTCTCCAGGTAAGAATATTGGAGTGGGTGGCCATTCCCTCCTTCAGGGGATCTTCCCCACTCAGGGATCAAATCCATACCTCTTACCGCTCCTGTATTGGCAGTTGGGTTCTTTACTACTAGCACTACCTGGGAAGCCCCATATGAAGGTTATAGACTGACAAATCCTTATCAAGTCCCTTTTTTATGACTCTTGTAATTAACTCAACCTTTAGCATATGATTCCTTCTTTAGCTTTCTTTTCATTCTCATAAAAAAATTGCTTCTTCACACTTCTTCCTTCAGCCTCTTAGTTCTCTATACAGTCATCAGTAATCCTACTTCGTTTTAAATACTCTGACAAATATTATTTTCTAATTGGCAGATCCAATATATATGAATCTTCTTTCACTTATGAAATGTCTCTACTTTTCAGAACTTGACTTTTCCTTTCTGGAAGTGTTCTTCTCTCTTGAATTCTCTGTCCTCACACTCCATTTTTTCTTCTAAGTTTTTAACAACTTTTCAGTGTTTATCCTGACATTTGCTTATACAAGAGGGAATTCAACAGAATTTTAATTTTGAGCCTTATCTCTCCTTGCACTAAATATTCTTCTCTAAATTGCCACATGTAACTGATGACAACAACTGACCCTAAAATTCAGCATATCAAAATTCAAGTCTCACCACACATTTTTCAGTTCTTTGGAGCTCTAGATCTATGTATAGAATATCCAACTTGATTCTCTCCCCCCAGTTTCTAGTGACAATCTAATTCATAATTTGGGAACCATTTTTTTAAATTAAGTCTTGTTAATATGACCATAGTCTAAAAATTTTGCTACCTTATTTCCTTGTAGTACAATAAAAAAGAAGCAAACTTGCTATTGGGTATTAACATTTGATATTGTTTTGATGCTAATTCCTAGAGTAGGGAACAACTTTTGACACATTGCATTATGAAAAGTAGTGTAATATATCACCTCATATTAAATACAGTATTCCCTGAATATGGATAGTGAGAGAAAAAGAATTTGAAATGCTTTTTGTCAAGTTCACAATCGGTTCCTCTAAAGAATGTAAAAAAATTATGTTTTGTTTTCATGTGACCCAACTTTAGTGGCCTCTAGTTGAATTGGTAGTTGGAAGCTTATGAGTTTCAAGGAGAGTAGAGAGAACACAAAAGAAAAAAAAAAAGAATTTCCCTTGTATGCCTCTGACATTATATACCTTATGAGCTATTAAACTTTATGTAATTAATGCATATAATTAAAGATTATTGATAGTGACATAAAAATAAATACTTCATTTGTTCATCTTTCTCTTAAAAATGTTAATATATTAATTGTATACATTGGGTATTTAATTAATATATGTTCACCAAATACAATCTGAAGTCCAATATCACTTTATATATAATATTATATATATATATGTACATATATATATATATGTATATATATATATATATATATATATATAAATACCTTAAAGAACATATAGACATTCTGTTCCACAATTTCACCTTAGCATTCTTAAAAGTTCTCATATGACAGTCATCAACCTGAACCTGTGCAGTTAGAAATAAAAAATAATAAAAAAAAGAACTTTGTTGCTGACCTGGTTGTATGTATTCTCTCACTTTGTGAGTCTATTAAAGTTTGAAACCTTGCTGAGTTTGATGACACTGTAAGATATCACCACTGGGACAAGCAGAGCAGGGCAATTGAGTGGTTTATACAGATAGAACTAAAAACAAAGTGAAATATTTCCCTCCCTTGAGTTCAGAGATTGCATGGCTGAAGATTACCAATTTTATTGACTCAAGTTTCTCACCCAAAGACTGCTATCCCTTTCACATTTGATGTAGTAGAACCCATTTGAAAGGAAAAAAGAGAAGTTTCAAAAGTAGAGACAGTGATATTATAAATGGACTTACTGGAATCTAGCTGGCACACAAACTGGTTTCCTCACCTATAGTAACTTGAATTAACTTTTTGTAGGCTCTTGGTGGCTTGATTTCTATTTCAGTTATAACAATAAATCTGCTAAATGTTCTGAGATTCTTCACTTTAAAAATACCTTGTTTTGTATGATATTTAAAAAACTGAAGGGCACCTAAATTTAGAACACTTCAAACAATGCTATATTCAACATGTGTTTGATTGAAATAGGAATTCACATGCTTTGATAGTCTCTAAATTCAAAGAAATAATTTATTTTAAAAAATGTGATTGACTTAATGACTAAGTATAAACCCATGGGCAAAGCTCAGTTTTATTTCTTTATATTTTCAAGAAGGATTGTAGCAAAATCTATTCTTTTGCTAAAATACTATATAAGTCCATGAAATCTTGAGTTATTGTGATCTGTTGTTCTCTTTAAGGTTTTGACATAAATTTATGATTTACCATTTCCCCCCTGAGGTAAATTCTCAAGGCATGCATTATCTTTGCACTTATACGAAATAAAAATATTTATTGCAAAATATATTGGTAGAATTTTATTACTAAAGAGGAGACTAAATATATTCATTATTATTTCAGTCCCCAAATCTCTGAAATTTAGCAGGCTTCCCTAAATTAGATTGTAATGAAGGTCTCAAAGTCACATGAAATCTCTACTTTTATTGTTCTGATTTTAATTCATGAAATAAAGCAATAAAAGATAAAATATCTTAAAGTTTGCTTTATCTTTACAGTGTAGAAAAAATATTTTCTTGCTTATTGTTTTCATAAAATCTATGTAAAATATATTACATTAATGGTTGAGGGATATACAAATTATTCTAGGGTTTCCCAGGTGACACAATAGTAAAGAATCCGCCTGCAATGCAGGAGACATAAGAGATGTGTGTTCAATCCCTGGATTAGGAAGATTCCCTGGAGGAGGTCATGGCAACCCACTCCAGTATTCTTACCTGAAAATTCCTTTGACTGAGGAGTCCATAGGGTTTCAGAGAGTTGGATACTACTGAAGCGACTTAGCATGCATGCAGACATGAAGGACTCTTTTGAGGAAGAATAGTAGATGATGCGTTGAAGGCTCTGGGAGTGGTTTCAAACTTTCAGCCCAGCCCCCAATATGGTAGTGAGTAAAAATATTCTAATGCCATTTCAAGATCAACGGGAGCCAGCAGCACCACTAGAGGCATAGCTATAGGAGCATTCAGTTCCAAAACAAACACCCTGGACTTGCAGACCCCAATATATGATGCACTATTACATGAGATCTAGAAAACTCAGGCCAGACTAGAGAAATCCTTTGAGACCCATAAGGAGCATTATCAGAGGGACTATTCATTAATAATGCAGGCCTTCCTGGAGGAGTGATATAGATGTGAAACATCAGAAAAAAACTAAATGACCTAACAGAGCTCCACCAGGATGAAATCTGGAAGCAGTAATTGATCAGCATGGAAGAGAAAATTGCTTACCAATCCTTTGAATGGGCTCGGGACCTCCAGGTATAAGCACTCCAACATCATGTCACAAAAGTAAGGAAGAGAATAGACAGAGCAATGTAACTCAATTGTTTTAACCCCTTTTGTGTTTTAAAGCCAAAAGTCATCTTTCTGGCTTACTTCGCTCTGTATAATGGGCTCCAGTTTCATCCATCTCATTAGATAGGAATCCATCAGCAAGAATTATTTCTTGTGGCAATTTGGTGATAAATGACTTATTTATTTTTATAAGTTTCCATTTCTCATAATAAAAGTTACAGACATTAAAAATAAAATAAATAAATAAATGAACTTCTGTACTTTTTCAAGCTACCGTAGAGCAGACAATGCTTTGCTATTCAAGATTCTCTATTCGGTGAGGGGAGCGGGAGTAGCTAAGAGTGCATGTGTGCTTGCTAAGGTGCTCCAGTTGTGTCTGACTCTGGGTGACCCTATAGACTTTAGCCTGCTAGACTTCTCTGTCCATGGGGATTCTCCAGGCAAGAATACTGGAGTGGATCCCGGCTCAGGGATGGAACCCACCATGGCACTTGCATTGATGGCCCTAGTCAAAATATTTACACCCAGAAATTTAGTAGGATTTAAAGTTACAGCTTTACAGGTGAGGAACAAAGATTCTGAAACATAAATAATCTTACTGATGGTGACACTTCGTGAATGGCAACTGTCAGTCAGAATACTGGGACTGACTAATAGGAAGTTACAATTTTTCCATACCAGCTAGTGTATTCATTATTTTTGAACATATCTTCTTCTTTCTATTTATTACTTTTCAATTCAATCCATGTCAAGAAAATATTTTCAGTCAGACTTAAAAAAAAAAGGTAAAACCAATTGCAAAATTGTACAGGTACTTTGGAAGACAGCTGGCAATTTCTTACAAAACTAAATATATTCTGAACATACTGTCCAACAATTGTGCTCCTTAGTATAAAGTCATTGATCAGATAGCTTTAAAACTTATGTTTAGACAAAAATCAGCACAGAAATATTTAGAGCAGATTTCATCATAATTTCCAAAACCTGGGAGCAGTCAATATTTCTTTCAGTGAATAAATGGATAATCACGTTATGGGTAATTCTTACAATGTAATATTATTCGGTCAAAAAAAAAAACAAAAGAAAAACATATGAGCACTCAACCATAAAAATTATATATTGCAATGTGAAAAAATCAATATGAAAAGACTACAAGATGACTTCCTGTATGATTTCAGTATACAGCTTTCTGGAAGAAACAGCAAAAGATGTAGTTGCTAGGAATTCTTGGGTAAGGCAGGTAAAATGAATAGGTTGAGCACTGGGGAATTTTAGAGTGATGAAACATTTTTATGAATCTGGAATGAATATACATTACTCTACACTTGTCAAAATCTGTAGACTAGATGCATGGATAGATAGAGCTATATGGATACAGATATAAATATAAATATATATACATAGAATTAACTATATACAGACATATCTTTCAATACTGTATACCTCCTATCAGTTTAGAGAAACAGGAAACCAGTATAAAAGTTGAAAGTTTCAAATTATTCAACATCATTTCTTAGATCAAGTTTGCTAGATAAAATACAGGGTGCCCATTTAAATTAAAATTTCAGCTAAAAAACAAATTATATTTTTTAATATAAGTGTGGACAAAGTATCACATAAGGCATACTTATACAAAATGGTCATGCTGTTATATTCTAAGTCAGTCAGTTGTGTCTGACTCTGTGACCCCATGGACTGTAACCTGCCAGGCTCCCCTGTTCATGGGATTTCCCAAGCAAGAATACTGGAGTGGGATACTATTTCCTACTCCAGTACAAAATGATTATTTGCTGCTTAATATGGGGCAACCAGAATTTTGCTGTCTTGCAACTCTAACTTGAATAACAGTTTATATAACTACCTTGGAGATGTTAAAAATCCATTAAAACATTCTAGTATCTAAACAAATATTAAGATTCTGTTAATGACTTTGCTTCTGATAAAACTGCAAAGCTAGCAAAATTGAATCCTTTCAATTGCTGAACTGATGCATTTCTGCAGACTCATCTTCTCTATTGCTTGTATAATACATCATTTGGACAGACTTTAAAAGAAAAATATATCACTCCTATCAAAGTTGGATCAGCATAGCATATTCTGAAATGCCCACATTTTATTTTTTAAGGGCTCAATGTATTTTGAAAAATAGACCTCAAAGACATGTTATGGTTATAAATTTAAGTGAAACAATCATTGTCAATGTTACAGGAATTAAAGATACTTCAGAAGGTAAATGTATTAATCACATGCAACTTTAGGGACCACTTGTTTAAAAAGTACAGCCATGGAATAATCATGTAATTAACTACAGGCTTTAAAGCTGATTTAGCCTAATAAGTATAAATAGAAGTCAGCACTCTGCCCAAAGTTTCTGGGAAATCAAATATTTCCCCAGTTATTTATAATAAGAGGAAACCAGAGAAGAATATATATTTACAGGTTAGTATAGATATTTGATAAAATTGTTGCTAATGGTTAATTTTAACACTTTGTTAGCTTTTCATTAGTACAGTTAAAGATATTGCACAGCAATTGCACACATAAACACACACACACCCCACATACTTTATATACTTTATTGAATATTAAACACAATGAAAATTGCATAGTAGACTACCTGATCTTCAAACTTAACCACTTATATATCAAAATTCAAAAATGATATTCTGTTGCCCTTTAAAGACCTAACAATAATTCACCAATAATATTCTACCACCTAAAACACTAATATCAATGAATATACACTTTTAGGTAATATATAATAAATACATTAAGGGCAAATCTTTTAAATGTGTTATTTGAAATCATAAATGCTTATGAAATCACCTGCTAAAGTGGGCTAGTAGCTTAAGAAGTGAAACCTAGAGAACATAAGTATTTAATAAAAATGAGCATTTTTAAAATTAAATCTCAGGCATAAGCTGTCTTTAATATGAAATTTCGTTGGCAGCGTTAGTAACTGACAATAAAATTGTAAAATATTAATTTTAAATGTTGACATCTTTTTTAGAGAAAACCAATACCTAACATCCATGATTTAATAGAAGCACTCTTTCCTGAGAAATAAAAGTATTTATTATTATTGTATTGCATAAAAATTTAATTAAATTAAACACAATGAATAAGAAATTAAATTCTTCCAGTATGTTTGTTATATGATACTCTCAACTAAAGATTATTTTTCCAAATATTATATTTTAATAGGTGTATAGATGTATATTTAGCAAAAACTTTGTTTATAGTTCCATCAAACTGTAGTTAGAAGATAAAGGTCTTTGAGGATTGATTTAATGGCAATGGAAGAGTGCTCTGTTTTTCCAACAAAGTTTATTGGGCAGCCAAAGAATAATAAGATATACTCTAAGTGCATCCAATAAACATGCCAAGCCTCCAATGCTTCATACTTCAAACCCTTAAATAGAGAAGAGTTTAGTTTTAGCAACTGCCAATCTCACGTCTATAATCTTAATAATTAGTCTGAATGAAAACTGAAGTTATACATGACAGGTTTAAGTACCTCTGCTGAGTTAAATTCATCACAAATTAAAAGTATCTTAACATATTTGAAAGTTAAAGAAAAGTGAAAGTGTTAGTCACTCAGTCATGTCCAACTCTTGTGACCCCATAGACTGGGGCTCACCAGGCTCCTGTTCTATGGAATTCTCCATGTGGGAATAAAGGAGTGGGCTGCCATTTCTTTCTCCTTTAACATGTTTAGGACATAATATCTTTTACTTTGATCTACAGAACCATTAAACTTCAAAATATGTAGGAATTGTCAAAAATCCTTTTTCTATAGTTTCTGAATCAAAATATTGCCATATTAACATGTATTGCCATATTAACATGTAACCATTTGTCTTACAAATTCATAAATGTTCAATTATTGCTTATTAATTTGGTTTGTGTTCAAGTGATGCTATTTAGCAACCTTATTTATATGATTTAATAAGTTTTATTAAATTCTGCTACAAACTGTTAGTGGTACAATCTCACATTTCACCCTTGATTGTACTATGAATCTGCTTCACTGGAACTGTAATAAAGCCATCATAATCTGCTGAACTCACTCCTCAAACTTCCAACATTGAGTTAGCTCAGTACTTGCCTTGATTGTCAAAGAAATAGAAATTTATATTAATCAGTTTCAGGTATACGAATGGAAAGAGTAACCTCATGAAATGATCTTGTTAGGGACTAATACCCAAGACACTATCTTAGAGTAATGACTCTAGTACTATTTCATAAAACACACACCCTCGTAGGTTTTAAGGCCTAGATTTTCTTGCTTTAATATTGGAGATTATTACAACTTGGATTCAATACAAAGCAAATCTTGAGTCAGAGGCCTTTTCTGTTAACACTTTATTAGGGAGAACCAAATGTGTTAGCATGAGTGAAAATAAAAGGAGTGATTAAGGGACCAACATCTACTATAAAAGTGCTCAGCATCATTAATCATTCAGTTCAGTTCAGTTCAGTCACTCAGTTGTGTCCGACTCTTTGCGACCCCATGAATCACAGCACACCAGTCCTCCCTGTCCATCACAAACTCCCGGAGTTTATTCAAACCCATGCCCATTGAGTCGGTGATGCCATGCAGCCATCTCATCTTCTGTCGTCCCCTTCTCCTCCTGCCCCCAATCCCTCCCAGCATCAGGGTCTTTTCCAACGAGTCAGCTCTTCAACTCAGGTGGCCAAAGTATTGGAGTTTCAGCTTCAGCATCAGTCCTTCCAATGAACACCCAGGACTAATCTCTTTTAGGATGGACGGGTTTGACCTCCTTGCAGTCCAAGGGACTCTCAAGAGTCTTCTCCAACACCACAGTTCAAAAGCATCAATTTTTCGGCACTCAGCTTTCTTTATAGTCCAACTCTCATATCCATACATGACCACTGGAAAAACCATAGCCTTGTCTAGATGGACCTTTGTTGGCCAAGTAATGTCTCTGCTTTTTAATATGTTATCTAGGTTGGTCATAACTTTCCTTCCAGGAATAAGCTTAGGGAAATGCAAATTCACAGCACAATAAGATATTACCTTACACCTTTTAGGATGGCTATTAGGAAAAAGATGGGAGACAAAAAGTGTCAATGAGGTTCTGGAGAAAAGAGTATGCTTCTACACTTTGTGGAAATGTAAGTTGATACAAATACTATGGAAAATATTGCAGAGTTGCCTCAACAACTTAAAACTAGCTGTAAAAATAGAACTATGTGTTCCATTAATCTCCCTTTTAAGCATCTCCCCAGTGGTAATGAAATCAAGACCTTGAAGAGTTATTTGCACTCCCATGTTAACTGCAACGTTAGTCATAATAGCCCCAATAGCCATTATGAAAGTTTGGAACAATTGTCCACCCACAGATGAATGAATAAGATGTGATATATATTTATCTGAAAGGTTTTTATTGCAAAAAAGAAATGGTAATTATATGAGGTGACAATAGTAGGAGTTAAGCTACTGTGGCAATTATTTCACAGTATATAAATAATGTATCAAATCATGATGTATGTAAATTATCTTAATTAAATCTTGATAAAGCTATCTTATGTAAATATGATATAAAACACAGGCTTTACATTGAAATACATATGTGATCTATAAAAAATATATGTATAGTGTTAGGGAAAAAATAATTAATTTAGAAGATTCAACATATATAGCCAAACTTAGAAAATAAGCTATTGTAAAATAGTTGCAGAAATTAATTACAATAAGTCAAAATGAATAGCAAATTTAAAAAATTATTATTTAAAAAATTTCAAGATTTTATCCAATAAAAAAGAAAAACCTGAAACAGAAAAAATAATAAAGTATCAATAGATATAACAATGATCATATAAAATTTTAAAGGACAATAAAAAATAATATGCTCTACATTGGCTAAATATTTTTTAAATGGAGATAAAATTAAAAATTATTTAGAAAACTGTAAATTTTCTGAGAAATTGTATGGGCCTAATGGAAATAGTATTGACCTAACAGAAATGGTATGGACATAACAGAAGCATAAGATATTAAGAAGAGGTGGCAAAAATAAACAGAAGAACTATACAAAAAAGATCTTCATGACCCAGATAACCATGATGGTGTGATCACTCACCTAAAGCCAGACATCTTGGAATGTGAAGTCAAGTGGGCCTTAAGAAGCATCACTATGAACAAAGCTAGTGGAGGTGATAGAATCCCAGTTGGGCTATTTCAAATCCTGAAAGATGATGCTGTGAAAGTTCAATATGCCAGAAAATTTGGAAAACACAACAGCGGTCACAAGACTGGAAAAGGTGTTTTCATTCCAATTCCAAAGAAGAGCAATGCCAAAGAATGTTCAATCCACTGCACAATTGCACTCATCTCACACACTAGCAAACTAATGCTAAAAATTCTTCAAGCCAGGCTTCAACAGTACATGAACCGTGACTTTCCAGATGTTCAAGTTGGATTTAGAAAAGGCAGAAGAACCATAGATCAAATTGCCAAAAATCCTTTGGATCATTGAAAAAGCAAGAGAATTCCAGAAAAACACCCTCTTCTGTTTTATTGATTATGCCAAAGCCTTTGACTGTGTACATCACAACAAACTGTGGAATATTCTTCAAGAGATGGGATTACCAGACCACCTTACATGCCTCCTGAGAAATCTGTATGCAGGTCAAGGAGCAACAGTTAGAATGGGACATGGAACAATAGACTGTTTCAAATTTGGGAAAAGAGTCCATCAAGGCTGTATGTTGTCACCCTGTTTATTTAACTTTTATGCAGAGTACATCATGTGAAATGCCAGGTTGGATGAAGCACAAGATGGAATCAAGATTGCTTGGAGAAATATTAATAACCTCCGATATGCAGATGACATCACTGTTATGACAGAAAAATGAAGGGGAACTGAAGAGACTTAATGAAAGTGGAAGAGGAGACGGAAAAAGCTGGCTTAAAACTCAACATTCAAAAAATGAAGATCATGGCATCCAGTCCCATCACTTCATGGCAAATAGATGGGGAAACAATGGAAACAGTGATAGACTTTATTTTCTTGGGCTCCAAAATCACTTCTGATAGTGACTGCAGACATGAAACTAAAAGATGCTTACTCTTTGAAAGAAAAACTATGGCCTACCTAGACAGCACATTAAGAGTAGAGACATTGCCGACAAAGATACATCTACTCAAAGCTACGGTTTTTCCATTAGCCATGTATGGATGTGAAAGCTGGACTATAAAGAAATTGAGTACTGAAGAATTGATGCTTTTGAACTATGATGTTGGAGAAGACTCTTGCGAGTTCCTTGGACTACAAAGAGATCAAACCTGTCAATCCTAATGGAAATCAGTCCTGAATATTCATTGGAAGGACTGATGTTGAAGCTGAAACTCCAATACCTTGGCCACCTGATGTGAAGAACTGATTCATTGGAAAAGACCTTGATGCTGGGAAAGATTGAAGGCAGGAGGAGAAGCTATGACAGAGGACTAGATGGCTGGATGGCATCATCGACTCAACGGAGATGAGTTTGAGCAGGCTCCAGGAGTTGGTGATGGACAGGGAAGCCTGGAGAGCTGCAGTCCATGGGGTCTCAAAGAGTCAGACAACATTGAGTGGCTGAACTGAACTGAAATTTTCTGACAAAAAGGACATGGAGGTATCAATGAGAAAATTTTGAAAGTGAAAAACTAGCTTTAAAAGTGTTACAGGGCCAAAGAGTTTTAGAGTCCAAAGATACAATTTAAATACATTTGCATATTATTATATGTACTTATTTAGCATTAGTACTTATCAGCTACTGAGACTTTCCCAGTATCTAGGTGGTAAAGAATCTGCATGCAATGCAGGAGCTGCAAGAGACTCTGTTTCGATCCCTGGGTCTGGAAAATCCCCTAGAGAAGGAAACTGTAACCTTATCAAATAATCTTTCCCATACAGTCCCATGGACAGAGGGGCCTGACTAGCTATAGTCCATGGGGTTACAAAAGAGTCAGACATGACTGACTAAACAGTGATTACAAAATATGTATTTATTTATTATATATTATTGTATGCAATTTATATTCTATATATTGATATATTATGATTATCACATCATTATAAATAATTGCATAGCTGTATATTTTTGAGATTAATCCTTTGTTGCTTCATTTGCTATTATTTTCTCCCAATCTGAGGGCTGTCTTTTTTCACCTTGCTTATAGTTTCCTTTGTTGTGCAAAAACTTTTAAGTTTCATTAGGTCCCATTTGTTTATTTTTGCTTTTATTTCCAATATTCTGGGAGGTGGGTCATAGAGGATCCTGCTGTGATTTATATCAGAGAGAGTCTTGCCTATGTTCTCCTCTAGGAGATTTATAGTTTCTGATCTTACATTTAGATCTTTAATTCATTTTGAGTTTATTTTTGTGTATGGTGTTAGAAAGTGTTCTAGTTTCATTACTAGAGCTAATCAATGAATACAGTAATGTTGCAGGATATAAAATTAACACAAAGAAATCCCTTGCATTCCTATACACTAACAATGAGAAAACAGAAAGAGAAGTTAAGGAAATGATACCATTCACCATTGCAAGAAAAAGAATAAAATACTTAGGAGTATATCTACCTAAATAAATGAAAAATCTATATATAGAAAACTATAAAACACTGATGAAAGAAATCAAAGAGGACACAAATAGATGGAGAAATATACCTCGTTCATGGATTGGAAGAATCAATATTGTCAAAATGACTATACTACCCAAAGCAATCTATAGATTCAGTGCAATCCCTATCAAGCTACCAACAGTATTTTTCACAGAACTAGAACAAATAATTTCACAATTTGTATGGAAATACAAAAAACCTTGAATAGCCAAAGCAATCTTGAGAAAGAAGAATGGAACTGTAGGAATCAACCTGTGTGACTTCAGACTCTACTACAAAGCCACAGTCATCAAGACAGTATGGTACTGGCATAAAGACAGAAATATAGATCAATGGAACAAAATAGAAAGCCTAGAGATTAATCCACATACCTATGGACACCTTATCTTCGACAAAGGAGGAAAGGATATACAATGGAAAAAATACAACCTCTTTAACAAGTGGTGCTGGGAAAACTGGTCAACCAGTTGTAAAAGAATGAAACTAGAACACTTTCTAACACCATACTTGTGTTTAAATCTATTTTCTTGGCAGTTACTTTATTTGGTTCATGAAAAAAATGATATATAAATATTCATTTTAATTATCCTTATGAGTAGTTAAGATGAATAGATATTCTATCAATCATGGTGTTTTAACAAATTATATTCTATGAAATCCTATACACTTTACTGCCTACTAATACAACATATGACTATAGTTTTACAAACTGATTGTGTGTATGTGAAATGCATATTTCCAACTTAAAAGGCTAAGCTTCCTATAGCTTGTATATACCACCCCCAAGGGCAATAAGTATCTTGGTTAAATATGTTCCTCTTGTTAAGACATTGCATGTCAATCTATATTACCCTTATAGCATTGGTTTTTTTTATTCCATCCCCTTCTCATAAGTAACTATTTGTAATATGAATGTGCATTTTCATTGATTTTTTAAAATAATTTTTTTCCCCCACAGGTAACTCTTAGAAACATATGGTATTACTGCTCTGTTATGTTTTTTTATATAAAAGAATTATGTTCTCTTTAACATAAGTAACATGATTCTTAAGGAAAATATATTTTTAAATATAAATTCAGCAACCTAGCCTTCTGTCAACACATTTTGTCAGAGAATGTTACCTCTCAGAAGGATGAGATGGCTCTTTCTTTGTAATATCTGTTACTTTTACAACAGCCCTCTGTATAAATCTACTGGATTTTTCAATCTTTCAGGTATAAAAATAGTTTTTGTTAAGTAATCTGAACTTACAAAATATTATTGCACTCCAGGGCTTCCCAGGTGGTGCTGGCAATAAAAAAACCCATCCACCAGTTCAGGAGATGTCAGAGACATGGGCTCAATTCATGGGTCAAGAAGATCCCCTGGATGAAGACATGGCAACCCTCTCCAGTATTCTTGTCTGGAGAATCCCATGGACAGAGGAGCCTGGAGGGCTACAGTCCATAGGTTCACAAAGAGTGGGACATGACTGAAGCGATTTAACACACACTCATTGCATTCCAAACGCACAGTGATGCTTTCCATATTCTTTTTTAACAAACAACCATTGGCTATGAATACTCATCCTTTTTAATTAAGGAAGGACAGTGTTAACAATGATCACCATTCACTGATTACATACTATTCTCCAGGCATTATGAAATGTGGGTAGGCATATATAGTTTGATAACTCTTATGAAGCTTGAGAAATAGAAAAATACTACTGTCTCTATATTGTAGATGGAAAAGCTGAGGCTTAAAGATACTGTAGGACTTGCCAAAGGTCCCAGGACTCCTGAGCTAAAAAGACAGCTTTATATCCAGGCTCCCTGACCCCAATGTCCCCAGGCTTAAAGGTCTCACCATTTGCCTCAACTTCTGCAAATTTCACCTTGTTTTCTGAAATGCTGGTGTATTTTTTCTTTTCCCATCACAGTTTTGTATTAATAAAAGTTTTGACTTTGCCCATAGTATGTGCTTTTGTAGAGTTTAGAGCTCCCAGAGGATTATTATTCAATCTTTTTCAGTCTTAAACAGAATACCATCTTAGTCGATTCCATGCATTGTCTGTTAATGGAATTTCAAACCACCTCCAGAGATTTGATTCAGTTATTTATTTAACTATTTATTTAGTTATTTATTCAGTTATTTATTTAACTATTAACAATATATTTAACTATTTTTTCAATTCAAACCTCTTTTTCACTTCATTTATTTTTAAACACCAAAAATTTCTGTATTGAGATAAAGCAGGTTAACAATATTGTGATAGTCTCAGGTGAACAGAGAAAGGATCCAGCCACACATATACATGTACCCAATGTTCCCCAATCCCTCCTCCTATGTTATACCAACTAGAATTTGTTGAAAACCCTGAAGTGATGTCCTTTATAGAGACTAATGTGTACTATCAAAAGAGTGAAAATTTAACAGCAAAATGTCAGGCAGTATGTGGTCATCAGTAGCTTTTAGTAACCAATCAATACTTAAAGGAAAGCAATTTTATATAAATCATCACTGTGACTGATTAGAATGTTCCAGATTAGACTGAGATTCAGTCATACACTTGGAGAACCATTAAATAAATGATCAAATGTGCTGCCTGAAGCTCAATTTACTTCTGGGTAGAACTTGTTAGAACTATAAAGACCAAAAGTTCAGAGACATACCGAAATGCATAAGGAGTTCCAACTTCCATTCCAGAAACTTAGTGATGTACAGAAAGCACCCTGGCAATTAACCCAATTTACTTTTGGTTTTTAAAGGATATTTGTCAACAGTGAAATATATCCCCATACTCTTTTCATATTATTCTTGACACTATAATAATATTTCAACTTATATTTCCCATTTCATTATGATAATTTTCAGAGAAAATTTGATAGATTTTTACAGTGAACGTCCATAACTCTGTCATCTAGATATTAGCACTAACATTTTCCTATACTGGCTTTATCTAACCCTCTTTATACCCATCAATGGGCAGTTCTTAACTTGGGATGCCATTCAAAGTAAATTTTGGCATCAACAAATGTAATTCCCTCTAAATACTTCAGTGTAATCATATATTTTTATGTGAAAAAATAGAAAATATTATTTTGTTTACTGCTTCTTTAGGGAAAGGATTTTTTTTTTTTAATTAAGCAGTTTTGGTAGCATTATCTACTCATCCCTTCAAATTAATGCAGCTATTCTGCTGTCATGATTTATAAGTAATAAGACTTGTAAAAAGGAAATGACTGTTGTTGTTTCTGGCCATGCATAACATGTCTAAATTAAAAACATGGTTGTAAACTGGAGCTGCCGTCACTTTAGCTGCAGCTCAGCGGGCAAATTTAATTCATAAATCCTTCAGCAGTGCACACTCAGACCTCATCTCTAAGCAGGCACATCCTTGTCATAGAAACCTTTTAATTACCTTCTTCAACAGCGAGTAAGATGTTTATAGCCACAGACAGGAGTATAAGTCAGAGGGCTGCCATGTCATTGAGGTGACCTTTTGGGGGATAACAGAGCAGGCATTACTGCTGAGGAGCTCAGGCATTTCAGATTTCCATCTAAAGAACTCTACTGGAGGCATTTAAACAAAACATTAGTGAACATGACAAATTAAAATGACTTTTGCCTAAAAGAGACTTAAGTTGAATTAATATTTATGACCATGCTTTCCTACGGAGTTTTGAGATTGTGTTTTGAGAAAACTAATTTTTGTTGTTTGGATTGCTCACTGCTCCATTTCACCAGCTTCCAACTCTACGAATTGTTGTTAATTCCTAAGTTGTGTTCAACTCATTTGTGACCCCGGAGACAGTAGCCCACTAGACTCCTCTGTCCATGGGACTTCCCAGGAAAGAATTGTGGAGTGGGTTGTTATTGACATCTCCAGGGAATCTTCCCAACCCAGGGATCAAATCTGTGTCTCCTGCACTGTCAGGCGGATCCTTTACCACTGAACCACCAGGGAAGCCCCAGCCCTATGGAGGTACTCTTGCTTTTAGCTGGCCAAAAATGTTATCATCTATTTACTCATTTAATGAAATCCATGAGATAACTAGCACTTTGTGCAAATCAACATGAGGACCACTGTTAAGATAAAAACAATTTACTTTTGAGGGGTTTATAGTTTTTTACCACAAACACTATTTATTTTCTAAATAAAATCTTCATTTAGAATTTACTCTTACAGTAATTAGCAATTAAGCATTATAAGGTAAAACCAATGTCTGTGTTTAGAAACAATTTTATTTTTCTTGATTAGATAAGATGATTTTTTCAATGCCATATTTAGATTTGAAAGAGGACACATTTATTGTGTCATTTATTTATGACACATTTATTGAATAAACTGTGTCTCAAATTTCTCTTTTTTCAGACTTTCCCATTGTTTAAATAAGGATATGAAAAAATGAAAAGAATGATCATTAGATAATGTGTGTGATTCAGCCATACTCAATTTTGTCCAACTCTTTGTGACCCCCATGGACTGTAGCCCCATGGAAATCTCTGTCCATGAGATTTCCCAGGCAACAATATTGGAGTGGACTGCCATTTCCAACCCCAGGAATTCTTTCCTACCCAGAGATTGAACTCATATCTCCTGGATCTCCTGCTTGGCAGGCAGATTCCTTACTGCTGAGTACCTATAACTAGAGACACAATTATAAGTAGAATAGTGGCCTAGGACATGTAGCTTGATTTAACGAATTTATTAGTGTCAGTTTCTACCAAGTGACTCATGATAAAGAACCCACCTGCCAATGCAGGAGACATAAGAGACATGGGTTTTATCTCTGGGTCGGGAAGATCCCCTGGAGGAGGAAATGGCAACCTGCTCCTGTTTTCTTGTCTGAACAATCCCATGGACAGAGGAGTCTGGTGGGCTATGGTCCATGGGGTCACAAAGAGTCGGACATGAGTGAGTGACAGCACACACACACACACTGCTAATGCAGCTAAAGCTGCTATTTTCACTTTTTTCTTCTCATTTTAGTGATAATAAAATGGTAAAATTGAGTCCAGGTGTGATTTTGTAGATTAGAATAGGGAAGGTGATGTACACCTCAGGGGTGTAGATCTCTTGATTCTGGGGTTCCTGGGTAGTCATAGAAAAATGGGAGATGATTTGGAGCATGATTTTTCAACACTCATAACATAAAATCTGTTTTGGTAAATAAGAGATACAATTACTCCTATTACAGAATCATAAAAAAATATCTCCCAGAAGTTTTCACAAAATAAATGGCGTTAAGTGTTAAATAATAGTTTAATGATAAGTAAACAATAAGGCCAACAACATTTCATAAATAAGTCCAAGAGTCATGGATCTGTTCTGTTAGCATCCTTCAAATTTGGCTCTTGACACAACACTAATTATAGCTTAAGTAAAATAATTCTGTGTTGAGCAAAACAATGTAATGTGATTAAAGTTGATAGTTTTCTGATTATCCAGATAAATCCAAATAATATATTTTGAACATCTAATTATCCATATTTAAATGGATAAACTGCATGTTCTTCATCAAATTGTCAATTGTCTGTAGTTTAAACAAAATCCAAGGTCATATATAGCTCATTATCACTATGGTGTTACATTCACAGAAAGTTCAGCCCAAAAAACAAAAGAGATGAAAAATGCCTATATCTCCCCAAAAAACTTAAAATCAGAAAAATTTGTAACAGTTCTACTTTTTAAAATCTTTTTTCCCTTGGTGTATGCTGAACAGAAGTAGTCTAGAAATTCTTGGTCTATAGCCCTCATCTTTCCCCCCTCTACCTTAACACCCTTGCACAGATCAAAAAGCATCACCAGTCACAGTCTATCAAAGACTCTCCAACCACAAAGATCCATCCCACCTAGGGCAGAAGCTGCTAAACACTGATGCATTTCTATAACATAGCTATGATAATATCCTTTGTCACAATCCCTGATATTCTTTGTCTATACATTTTCAAGATGACAATAATAATTAGCCTATACCCAGACAAATCTTCTGAAATCTGAGTAAACAAAATCCTCACCATGAAGTTCATTTTCCAAGAAAATCTGGTCTCCATCTCCTGGACAAGTCAGGAGCCTTGGTTTAATACTCCTATCATTTAATGTCACAGATGATATTTGCCAATAACATCCTCCTCCTCTCGGTAATAGGACCATCAGATTGTTCTGGAGAAGTATCCATTCAGAGCTAAGGCTTGGTTAGCTAAATGAATAATCATATATAACTCCCTTTACCAATGTGTTTGTTACAGTGACAGACAAATATTAATAAAATGTTTGCTGACCTCTGGAAAAGGGAAAAGGTATGATCAGATGTGAATGTCACGGTCTCCAAACAGGCACTTTTTGAGATAGATATAAATATATAAAGGAATGGATACTTAATACACACACACACACACACACACACACACACACACACCTTAGATTGGTGGGAAACGTCCATAGATATTCCGACTCCAGTTTGAAAAGTCATGAGAGTTTCCAGGCTTACTAATTCACTAACCTCATATAAGACCACTAAGGTCTGATTCTTCACTTGAAACACCAATTATAAAGTGCATATTATCTGTCAAAATGTAGTTTCTATATCAATATGTTTCCTTAATGTCACATTGACTTTGTAGTTGATTTCAAGAATCCCAACATCACATAAGTAATCTTTCCTTAAGTCTTAACATTTCAGTGCACTTTTAAGTCTGTTACACTGAAAATTTACTCCTTGCTCAGGTCAAAGATGATGATGACTCTTTTTTTTTTTCTTTTATCAAAAAGACAAAACAGCATTCTTAATGTTCATCTTAAAATCTTATAGAGTGAGCTACAAAGTGAATTTCATATAAATTTTCATTGAAAGTAGTAAGCCAGTGAGATAATATAGATTACAGTGTTTACTTGCATTTCTTTAATGTATTAAAAGTCAGCTGGGGTGTGATGCCCCTGGCTAAAAACAGGTGATAGGATTTCTGGTTTGGTTCCTTATCCCCGTTAGACTGGAGGATGGGCTCTGAGTTTGCCTGGAGTCTCTGGTCAGACTAGATGGGAACTGGTGCCATATTCAGCAGATGAGGCTGTGAATTCATTTCTCTGCCCTGGCAGGATAGCAGGGTGAATCCAGGACCTGCACAGCTCATTGGTTTATAATGTCCAACCATACTTCTGCAGGGCTTCCCAGGTGGCTCAGTGGGCAAGAATCCACCTGCAATGCAAGAGTTTCAGGTTCAACCCCTTGGTAGAGGAGATCCCATGGAGAAGTGAATGGCTACGCACTCCAGTATTCTTGCCTGGAAAATTCCAAGGACAGAGGAGAGTTACATTCCATGGGGTTGCAAAGAGTTGGTCACAAATGAGCATAATCATGAGATACATACTTCTGTATCAATGTTTTCCTCTGAATTATTTGTCTTCATGGAGTCAATCCATCCTCACACCTAGCCTTTCTGTTCTTCATTATACCTACAGATAATAAACTAAAGTGATCGCTCAGATGCATCTGATTCTTTGCGACACCATGGACTGTAGCCCACGAGGCTCTTCTGTCCATGGAAATTTTCAGGCAAGAATACTGGAGTGGGTTGCCATTTCCTTCTCCAGGGGATCTTCCCAACACAGGGATCGAACCCAGGTCTCTTGTGTTTCAGACAGATTCTGTATCATCTGTGCCACTAGGGAAGCATAACAAACAAAAGCAAAAACCAAAAGCAAATGACAAATTCACCCTCTTGGCCCTCTTTTGGGGATGGAAGGAAGGGGAAGGGTAGCCAGTGTCCCCATGCCTATGCCATTTTCCTCCACTCTAAGTACATTTCCTCTCAGATTTTCTGTGTTGTAACACCCTTAACTTCCCAATTATCATTTGTCATCATTTGGCTTTTAAAGTTATTGAGAAACAGTGAAAAATGTTCCTGTCAAATACTTAGAATATTTTAGATATACTGGTTTTGAATAGCTGCTGAATAATATCACTTTAGCTGTGAAACAAAACAAGCAGAATATCTCTGATAAAATTTAAGAAATGATTGAAGTTCTTAATAGCTCACTCAGACATTAATACTGAATATATTAGCTACATTTGTGTGGATACATAAAGGTAAACATGTGACCCCATGGACTGTAGCCCACCAGGCTCCTCTGCCCATGGAATTCTGTGGGCAAGAATATTGGATTAGGTAGCCATTCTCTCCTCCAGGGAATCTTCCAGACCCAGGGATAAAATCCAGGTCTCCTGCATTGCAAGCAGATTTTTTACCATCTGAGGCACCATGGAAGACCAGATATGTATGTACATCACTGTAACTACTATATCTATTATCAGTTAACATTTAAGAATTAATTCAGCTACATAGTAGAGGACATCTGAGCAGAATAGCATCAAATGTCCCAGTATAGTTAAGAAGTTGGTTTTGATGGGGAAATACCTCCTGAGTGGGTTTATCCAATTCAGGTAAATGTGTATCAATAAAATTTGTTTGAGCAACAGATAATTTTACAATCTCTGAAATTGCTGACTGAGGAAAATTTAGATAAATGAGTGGCTAAATCACGGAGAAAATGAAGGGAAAGAAGGCTTCTAACTAACTAAACTGAACTAAACAAATGATATCAACTCTACTTACATACATCAGAGAATGATAGGGACTGCATTTAAGCCCGTTAAATTTTACCACTTGGACTGAGTTGCTCTCAAGGACCAGAGAAACACTGGAAGATAGAGATGGAAGAATGATGTAACAAAGAAAATTATAGAAAATAAAATAAAGTGAAATGAAACAGACTTAAAAGCTAGTGTATTAAAATCTGAGGAAAGATAGTATTTGACCAAAAAGTCCTGGGCTTGGTTTTCATCTGAGCCAGAGACATCAATAATAATATCAAATAGTGGGAGTCCTGAAGGTCTTTCTCCAACTGAAATGAAGTTGAGATGATGCAGAATATGTCCTGAGAAGGCTCACATCATAAGAGAAACATATTTGTGTCCTAGAAATGAAAATGAATGCTTACAAATGAGTTCTGAAGCTGACACCAGTGAGCACTCATAATTAATTGAGCACTGGGGCACTTTAAATGAGAAACACAAAGGACACCTGGAAATTAAGAGGGTTCAGATACATAAATAGCAAAGGAAGTCTTCTCAAGTGACTACCATGGCCAGTTTCTCAAGTTTGTAAGAAAACTGACATTTTTTAGGTGCTGTTTTTAAGACACAACCCTTTGAAATGAACCTTCAGTCATGGTCATCATAGTTCCACTGTGCAATGGAAAATTAAAGTAATGGACTCTTGAAACAGGAGAGGTGGAATGCCATTCTGGTAAATATGTGACCATGATTTTCTCCATCTGTCCTTTTCCCATCAACTGTTGCTGAACATCAGCTATCCTCTTGGTACCCCTAGGTCCTCAGTCCTGAGAGAGCTTGAAGTGACTGCTTTTACTTGGCATCTGGCTGTTTTCTAAATTTGGTTGATGTAGGCACCTTGTTATACTTTTGCATATCCTATCATTACTTTGGACTCTTAAAAAAAAAAAAAAACAACACTGGAGAGCCTTGACACTGAAAGAACAGAACTCTTGGCAACCAAGAAACATCACAGCTACTTCATTGGAAGACATTTCAGGTTCTTTGAAAGAAACAAATCCACTTAGAAACTCAGGCACACTCCCCCTACACCAGTTTAGACTAACCAGACTAAAACTCCAAGTAGGATTAATTTTGGAAATTACTTTTTGACTTTTATTTAATTTACAAGGCAAGCATTCCATTTTGGACTTTGATTTCTGTGTATTATTATTTAAGCATATTGATTTTTATATCTTTTGGATTTTAACCCACAAGATGGATTGTATATTTGATTCCTGCTTGATAATTTGATAATAACAGGAAATTTATAATCAAATTCAGAATATATGAATGTTGGTCTTTTATTACTAAACTATTTAAATAGTGACATTTGATCTCATTGTGGATCTTAAAGCTAAACTGGATAAAATAGCTCAGAATAATTCATGATGAGGATAAACAATGAAATACTTAGACTTGACTACAGAGTAGCATTAGAATGAATTTAATCATTACACTTTTCTTACTCATTTTACAGTTTCTGGCATAAAACCAGAAAATTACAATTACCCCCTGCCTCTAATAGCATCAACTCTGAAAACCTGTGTGTGTGCATGTGCATGTGTGTGTGTGTGTGTTTGTGTGTGTGTTGTGTTATTGCATTAACACTTCTGTGTTATGAAGCTATTTAGAGTTATGTGGTTTTAGGAAGAAAATGAGCAATATTTACTAGTTTGAGAGATCCACAGAGACTTGCAACTGTAGATTAATTTAATCTCCCTTGAAATACTACCCCACATTGTAAAGCAACTTTAGTCCAATAAAAATTAATAATAATAATAATAATAAAAACTAACTTACCTAAAGTTAAAGTATGGACTTGGGTGATTATATGTCACTGAGGTCCATTCATTGTTAAAAAAAAGAAATGTACCATTTCTGTGGGAGATATTGATGATTTGGGGGAAAGAGAGAGGGGTGGAAAATTTTTATAACTTCCTTTCAATTTAATCTAAAAACAGTCTTTAAAAAAGCTATCCCCAAATTTCACTGGTCTCTCACAACAAAATATATATTTTATGCTCAAAAATTTTGGGTTACCTCCAAGAACAACTGTCTTCCAGGTAGTGATTCAGTGACCCAGTGATTCATGCTGTTTGGATTTTGTGGCTATATCATTTCTACAACAGCAAAAAATCCTCTGCTATGACCACAGCATTAGAAGAGAAATCCAGAAGGTCTTTCATCAAAAGTTAACTTTATTCCAGTTATGAAACAAATCACTTCTAGCTACAACTTATTCATAAAAACTACTCATGTTGTTTCACTCAAAACCCAAGTATTACCCTCTTGTCTTTTAAGGATAGAATAACAACATATCAATGAGCACGTTCAGTTCAATCCTCACCCAATTGGTCAAATGAACATTTTCTGTTTCACAGAAAGAAGCTCAGTTAACCTCTGTTGTCTAAATGATATTTAATAATCTTGAAACTGCAGTTGTCTGGTGATTACACTCTTTAAGCATCTTTCCTTCATAATTTGATGAAATGAATAGTATGTAAGCCCCTCTGACTTACCTTCAAAATTGTTTATATATACTCTTAAGCTTGGACAACTGTCATTTTCCTTGCAATGCCACATATCACTCAATGTCATTGAGCCATGAATCATTAGCAGTAAGTATCTCTGATACTAGCTATAGAGAGAGGTGCCCTGGAAAATACTTGGGCCTGAAGCAAGGATACAATTTTCACCTGCATTTTCTCAAAAGGAAAGGCCTGATAACTTGGTAATTGTTGTTGATGCCAACTAGGTATCTTGAACTGCCTAGGCAATGGAGAATT
Source organism: Hydropotes inermis (assembly GCA_020226075.1). NCBI lineage: Eukaryota > Metazoa > Chordata > Mammalia > Artiodactyla > Cervidae > Hydropotes > Hydropotes inermis. The sequence goes on along the minus strand of CM035283.1, from coordinate 18,929,369 downwards.
TCTGATTACTGCCTTGCTTTTTCTCACTATGAATTCTTGAGGATTTCCTAATTTAGTCCATAATTTCTAACTTAATGTATGCAAAATACTAAACCACTACCAATAATTAGGTGAAAATCACTCACTGGTGTCTGACTCTTTGTGACCCATGGACTATACATTAAAATATTGGCAGCAATCAGAATTTTGAAGGTAAATCTAAGGGACTTACACACTATTTAATTTATAAAATTCAGGAGGAAAGATCTTCTGGGTTGGGAAGGTCCCCTGGAAAATGGAATGGCTACCCACTCCAGTGTCCCTGGGCTTTCCTGGGGCCTTCCCAATCCAGGGATCAAACTCAGGTCTCCCACACTGCAGGAAGATTGTTTTACCAGCTGAGCCTCTAGGAAAGCCCAAGAGTGCTGAAGTGGGTAGCCTTTCCCTTCTCCAGCATATCTTCCTGACCAAGAATTTGAACCAGTTTCTCCTGCGTTGCAGGCGGATTGTTTACTAGCTGAGGTACTGGTAAGCCCCACCAGTATTTTAATTTGATTTAAATAATCCTATGGATTTAAAAGCCCATAAGATTTTCTACATATTCTAAATTCATGTATTAGTACTTGTTATTGTTTAGTTGCTGAGTTGTGTCTGATTCTTTGAGACCCTGTGGACTGCAGCACACCAGGCTACCCTGTTCTTCACTATGTCCTGGAATTTGCTCTGAGTCAGTGATGCCATCCAACCATTTCATCCTGCCGTCCCCTTCTCCTGCCTTCAATCTTTCCCAGCATCAGGGTTTTTTCCAGTGAGTTAGCTCTTGCATTAGGTGGTCAAAGTATTAGAGCTTTAGCTTCAGTGTCAGTCCTTCCAATGAATATTCAGGGTTGATTTCCTTTAGGATTAACTGGTTTTGTCTCCTTGCTGTCCAAGGGGCTCTCAAGAGTCTTCCCCATCACCACAATTCTTCCTGAATATGACTAAATTAAATATGTGACTGTGTCATTTAGGATTAAGGTCAGACATTTTTGACATAAAACATAAAGTCACAGTCACATCTTATCTTACATATAAGATTTTATTTTTTTATATAAAATCTGTGTTTAGGAGGGTAGTCTAGGGCAGGGGTGGAGGGTCCAAACACATCTCCTTTTTTCAAAATGTTCAGCTCTCCTCACTCTCCTTAGATGATAAACTCTGAGTTCTTGGACCAGAATGGAAACTGGAGTTTCAGGCATGGCATCTGCACTCTAGTCTAATCTTGAGGGCAGGAGGAACACACTCTCTTTTTTAAAGAAACATCTTATTAATCCTAGTATAGTCATATAGACATAGCTATCAATGAGGGAAACTAGGAAATGTAATCTTTTAACTTGCTGGCAGTGAATATAGCTGATTAATAGTTGATATCTGTGACGGTTTTTTCTTAAGGAGCAAATACTAGAGATCAAATATTTTCATAGACAGAAGTCACCACCACTGATATCACTTAGACTTATGAAATTTCATTTTCACTGTTTTTGGTTTTCTTCTTTCAGTAGCTGGGTATGCTAAAAATATTCAAAAGAATTTAACTATTATTTGATAGTAGCCTAAGAAAAAAGAGTCCCTTGGACTGCAAGGAGATCCAACCAGTTCATCCTAAAGGAGATCAGTCCTGGGTATTCATTGGAAAGACTGATGCTGAAGCTGAAGCTCCAATACTTTGGCCACCTCAAGAGAAGAGTTGACTCATTGGAAAAGTCCCTGATGCTGGGAGGGATTGGGGGCAGGAGGAGAAGGAGACAACAGAGGATGAGATGGCTGGATGGCATCACCAACTTGATGGACATGAGTTTGAGTAAACTCCAGGAGTTGGTGGCAGACAGGGAGGCCTGGTGTGCTGCGATTCATGGGGTCGCAAAGAGTCGGACACTACTGAGTGACTGAAATGAACTGAACTGATCATAACAAATTTATATATATGAAGAAACATGTAGCTTTCCAAATGGGGCACAACAGAGGCATCCATATTTCTTGATGGAGCATCAATCTTTTGCACAAGATAACAATTTAGTCCTTATTATATTTATAACACAAAAGCAATCCATAGATCACATGCTCTGTAAAATAACTGAAATGTATTACTACATCACAGATAACTGAAGAAGATATAAGGCACCTTTCTATTCCATGTAAGCATTCTTATTTTAAAAGTTTGTATATCTTTCCATATTTCCTACAGCCATCCTTCATTTGTTTTGAGGTGATTGTCGTGCAGAAATCTGTTCTAAATTCTATCCTGCTGCACAAGAAAATAAGTGGAGTTTGAATTTAGGAGTAAATGCTTGGTAAGCAAGTCTTCAAAACATTATCTTTACATGCATAGTACCTCCTTTTTGAAATAAAAAAAAAAAAAAACCTCTTTAAACATAAAACGCATGAGAAGAATCAATTAATAATGTATTTGTAAGCGTATTTGAACCATGATCTAACATCTACCTTAAATATTTCAGTGGACTACAGTTGTTTCAACTTGCAGATGTTCACCCCGGCTATATTCTCCCAGCTCTTCTCTTTGCCACAAATGATTGGATATCAGCTTACCAGGCTCTTTCTTTTTGTTGGAACTTTACCTTTTAAATGTGACAGGTCATATTTAATTCTGCCACCAATTCCCTGATTCCATTTGCACACTTCTGATCTCCCCTACTCTGGTGTACATTTTTTCTTTCCTATAATACTTATCTTTTCCTAGTATTGCAGATATTTCTTCTTGCCTTTATGCTCAGTCTTGTTCAACCCTTTTTGATCCCAAGGACTATAGCCCACCAGACCCCTCTGTCCCTGGAATTTTCTGGGCAAGAATACTGGAGTGGGTTGCCATTTCCTCCTCCAGGGGATCTTCCCAACCCAGGGAGTGAACTCATGTTTCCTGCATATTTACTTATTATTTTTAATGACTATTTTATATTTGCCCATAAATGCAAGCTTCATGAGAACACACATCTCTGTCTTCTCTATCTTTTTCTGGTATAAACTGAAGACCTAGAGGAACACAAAGCAAGTATTCAAAAAATATTTGCCAAGTGAATAAATAGTGTAGGTCTTTGCTTGCTGGACAGAAACATTAAATAAACATTCTTTATCTTTCTGATAAAGGAACATTTATCATCTGATTACTCTCTAATTCTCCATATACATCTGGCTCCAATCTTCCAAAATAATTCAGAAAATCCATAAAATGGATACAAAAAATAGTTTCTGACTCCATCTTCAGTGAAACTGATGGTAATTGGAACATTTTTCTTTTGAACTATTTTGGGTGGGCTACAACGTTAGCTGTCACTTAGATATGGTCTCTCATTAATCAATTAATAAAATTCTCCTTTGTTTAAATTTCACATCCTCTGTGAAGAAGTATCTACATTTTCTTATATTCACAGGAAGAGTTCAGTGATTTTTTCATTAATGCTATGTGCTTCTTTTATTTTTACATTTTTCATATCATATTACTGCTTTGTCTTCAAACTAGACTGTGAATTCTTTGAAGACAAGAATTTTCATATTATTTTGCTATTCTCCGTACCAGTGGAGAGCATCACACATAGAAAGTATCCTTAAAATATTTATACAATTTATGAAAGATTCATTCAGGTGAACTCTTCATTCCTCTCAAATGATAATATCTATGAATTTTAAAATATAAGTTTCCAATATCACTGTTATCCACAAAAGTGTTTTAACACTTTATATTATTTTTCTATTTCCCTTCAACACATTTTTAAAAACTAAAATTTTCTTCTCATTCATGATTTCAGTTTAAATCATGAACATTATATCAAGTTCAATAGCCTAATTCTTTCCCATTTGTGAAGCAGATGATCTATGCATAACCAGGAATATAAATGACAAGTGAATAAGCTCTGCTCTGATATTTTACAAACCTTATTTAATTTCTTCCTTTTTGTATCATCAATATGTATAGTAAAAAATGTAGTTCTTGTCATAGTCAAGTGGTGAGAGAAGAATCTGCTTGAAATTATGTACAAAACAGGGTCTGATGTTGTTAGTTGATTTGATCTAAGGTGAAGTTAAATGAGAAAAAATAATATTTTATATTTAGTGCATACTGCAAGAAGCATTCTAGAAATGATGGAATTATAAGTGAAAATATATTTTTAAGGCTAGAAAATATATTTTAAAGGAACTAAATTTTCATGATAATGATGATTGAAATATTAGGACTTCATTTTGGAAGAAACAGAAAGTGGCAAAGGAATTAACCCCTGTACTGCACATGTTGGGCTTCTCTGGTGGCTCAATGGTAAAGAATCCACCTGCAAGGTGGGAGATGTGGGTTCAATCCCTGTGTGGTGAAGATACCCTGGAGGGGGGCATGGCAACCCACCCCAGTATTCATGCCTGGAGAATCCCATGGACGTGGGAGCCTGGAGGGTTATGGTCCACTGGGTGGCAAAGAGTCAGACATGACTGTAGCCACATACTCATGCACGCTTGCACTGCATATATTATTAGTACTTTATTAGGTGTGAAAACACTTCTCCATTCATTTACATTCTAAACTCTCAATGCTTAAAGATAGTGATACTGAAAGAATAATTGTTTAAATTTCATATATCTTAGCTTCACAAGGTGAAATAAATCTAATAACAATATACTGGGCATAAATATAAAAAAATAACATCTAGCTTTCATTATTATTTAGTTTAAGCTTTTATCTATCTATAGGGATAAAGGATATTTTACTTGTTTTTATTATTATCATGTACATCAAATGAATAATTCTGATTAGATAAATACAAAATAATCATAGTTACTAATATTTGAGTCTCTTCACAAAAATAGAGCAAGCCCACAACAATAGCACAATCTAAATGATAAATTTTTCAATAAAACTAGGTAGGATGGTATCCTCACAAACTCCAAAAGAGATGTAGGTGGGAACAAATTTCTAACAACCAAAAAAATTGGCACAGTGTAGGATTCTGTGTGGAAAAGGTATGGAAATTAGTGGATTAACTGAAAAACCTAAGAATAAGAGAACCCCCAAAATAGCCATCCGATATTCACTAGAGAGCCACAGGGCAAATTAGGACAAGCAATTGAATTGGAGGAGGTTTTATACCTTCTGAAAGAAGCTGAAGACAAGTGGCCAATGGTAGTTTGGAGGGACTGGAGTGGACTCGTGCTTATAAATCCTAGAAAGTGAGCCTCCAGAGATCCAGAGATCCCTTCAATTACGGGGTTTCAAACTGAGAAGACAGTTCTTGGAGTAGACTAGAAATAAGAGGAACAGTAGAAAGGACAGAAAGAGAAGGTCCATATAAAAGTGATACAAGGAAACATTACCACAACGTCTCAGAAATCTTTCATATGAAACCACTAAGCACACACATGCATGCACAAACACACAATCACACTTAAAAAACTGAGCTTTATGAATTTATGAAGAATATTTATAAGCTACAAATTCTTCAAAAAGTTCAGGTAAACTAATTCAATACAATAGGGATCAGCAGAAAAGTTGATATAAGGGGGAAAAAAAGACAAAAATAAGCTGAATGACATGTCTACAGAAATTAAAAACTTGCCATAGTTATGTCCATAGAACAGATAAATTGGCTTTTCTATTTAATGTAAATGACTTAAGAAATGGCTTAAGAAAATATTACTAAGTCCAAAAGAACAATATAAATCCAAAGTTTAAAAACTCAGAAATAAATCAACAAAATCCAAGAAATAGCAGTACAAGAAAAATCAAATTCAGAAATGAACACTGAACAAGAAGGAATACAAGAATGAATGAATGCAATAGATATAGTCACTGAAAAACATTAAAAAAAGATTTTTAAAAACTCAAAGAATTGCAATAACTACCGGCAATAAGCAAAGACTTATGTGCTTTGTAGCTCTGTCATGTCTGACTCTGCTATCCCATGTACTATAGCCTGCCAGCCTCCTCTGTCCATGGGGCTTCTCCAGGCAAGATTACTGGAGTAGGTTGTCATGCCCTTTTCCAGGGGATCTTCCCATCCCAGGGATTGAACCTAGGTCTCCCAACTGCAGGCAGATTCTTTACCATCTGAACCACCAGGGAAGCCCAGGTAAAGATTTAGCATCCAGTTAAATATAATATTTCTGTTATTATGAATACATTTTTTAAAATCCGTCAGTTACTTGAATTAGAAATTTTGATGTGTATTCTGCAATCTCATTTACAGTGTATTAACAGTTGACTATTGCACACAAAAAATAGGGAAGAAGAAACAAAGATACTTTTCCCCAATGAAATCACACACTTGTATAATGTTACTGGAAAAAATAAATAAACTTATCAAGACTTTGGCTCTAGCTGTTAGCTTTCAAGCAATATCAAGGGCAGAAGAACGTACAAATTTCACCATGAATATGCAATCAACAAAATCTAATGAAAAAGAGAAAGTGTTATTGGCTCAGTCATGTCTGACTATCGGGAGCTGCCAGGATGTGCCCAATCCGTGACAAAATCACGGGACGAGAGAGGAATTGCAAGGCACATCTACCTTACATGGGGCTGACCCCGGGGGCCCAATATGTCCCTTCGGGAGTTGCCAGGACATACCCAGACTGTGGCAAGGTCACGGGATGAGAGAGGAACCTGCAGGCAGTTCTTCCCCTCAAGGTTGTCCCGGGGGCCCGGTATGTCCCTTTTTTCTTTCTGTCTTACTGTTGTTGGGCTTTCTATTAATTCTTGGAAATGTAACATATAGTGATCAGGACTTTTCCCTAGAAAAGTCTGAACCTATTTAGAAATGCTCATGATTGCTCTGGCTCAGGACATGACCATAAACATCAAGTCAAAAAGGAAAAGGCCACAGGCATAGTTTGGCTGCTTGCTTAGGAGATAATAATGTTCTAGATTTAAAAAGAGTAGAGACACTTAGATTCAGAAGTAGGTGTACTGCTTCAGTTTACTTGCTCCTTGGTTGAGAGGGCTTTCATTATTGCCATTTCTATGCTGCTATTTGTCCATTGTTCCCCTTCTTTGAAACAACATGGAATATTATGGGTATTTTTGTAGAGTTAAGTAATGTGTTACATAGGATTTCAATAGAAGATTTATTTTAACCAGCCTCACTGCTGTTACTTCAAAATAAATAGAGGTGTTTTGCCTCTTCATAATTAATCATTGTAGACTGAGGTTTTATAGTTTCAGGTAAAGAAAAATATCAGGGTTTTCATATGGTACTATTCTCAGAAATGTCAAACATGTTTGTGTAGCCCTTCCCACGTATTGTTTTATTGTCCAAAGAATTCATACTATACCTGAAATTTGTGGAACATTGTTTCTGTTAGAATGAAAGTTTTAAGCCATTGAGGCAAGAAGACTAATGAATGGGACATTCAAGGAAAAAAAAAAAAAAAAAACCCTGTAATCAGAAATGTTCCAGATGAATGCAAAGGGGGAAAACATGGGAAAGAAAAATATTGACAGAGCACAAAAGCAATATCTGATGTAATATGTGGTGACTTAAGGGGTGGGGGGGGGGGTAATGTTCATTCTATAAAAACTGAACTGTCCTAAAAATAGAAGAAGCTTTTTCTTCTACGCAACCTTCTGTGTGTGTCTGTCTCCTTCCTCGTCTACTCATCCCTTGGGTACTCCTGGACCCACTAGGGTTGGACTCCAGCATCTGACTCTTTGTGACCCACGAATTATAGTCCATCAGGCTCCTTTGCCCATGGGACTCTCCAGGCAAGAATACTGGAGTGGGTAGTCATTCCCTTCCCCAGGGGATCTTCCCAACCCAGGGATCGAACTTGGGTCTCTTGCACTGACAACTCTAACCCAAGGAAAAAAAATTCTACCAGATGGCCCTGTTTTTTTCAAAAAGTAAAGTTAGAAATGGACCATTCAAACCTAGAGATCATCATTTTGAGTGAAATAAGTTAGACAGAGAAAGAGAAATGTGGAATATGGCATGGCATATGCAGAATCTAAGAAGAAATGACCCAAATGAACTTATTTTTGAAACAGACTCACAGACTTAGAGAGTGAACATATGGTTGCTGAGGGGAAGGATGTGGGAAAGTGATCATTAGGGATTTGGGGTGGACATGTACACACTTGTATTTAAAATGGATAACCAACAAGATCTACTGTATAACACATGGAAATTTGCTTAATATTATGTGGTAGGGTGGATGGGAGGGGAGTTTGGGGGAGACTGGGTACATGTACATGTATTACTGAGTCCCTTTGCTGGCCACCTGAAACTATCACAATATTGTTAATTGGCTATACCCAATACAAAATAAAAAGTTAAAAAAAATTGACCATTCCAGATTGTTACTTTGTAGATATGAACAAACTGATTCTAAAACTTATAATCAGAGGCAAATTATAATTCTAGGCAAACCTAGAATAACCAAAACAATTTTGAAAGAGAAGAATGAAATAAGAATTTATATTTTCCAATTTACATTTTCCAAAACAATAACCTTATAATTCTAGGCAAACCTAGAATAACAAAAACAATTTTGAAAGAGAAGAATGAAATAAGAATTCACATTTTCCAATTTTAAGACTTAACTATAGTAATCAAGACAGTGTGTATTAGCAAAAGAATAGATAAATAGATCAATGCAACAGAAAGAAAGCCCAGAAATAAACTCCCATAAATATAGTCAGTATACCCTTGATAAAGAAGCAAAAGCAAAACAATGAGACAAAGTTAATTTCTTCAACAAATGGTGCTGGAATAATTGGGCAGTTCAGTTCAGTTCAGTTGCTCAGTCATGTCTGACTCTTGTGACTGCATGCACTGCAGCATGCCAGGCTTCCCTGTCCTTCACAAATTCCTGGAGCTTGCTCAAGCTCATGTCCATCGAGTGGGTGATGACATCCAACCATCTCATCCACTGTTATCTCCTTCTCTTCCTGACTTCAATCTTTCCCAGCATCAGGGTCTTTTCCAATGAGTCAGTTCTTCACATCAGGTGGCCAAAATATTGGAGCTTCAGATTCAGCATCAGTCTTTCCAATGAATATTCAGGACTGATTTCCTTTAGGACTGATTGGTTTGATCTCCTTGCAGTCCAAGGGACTCAAGAGTCTACTCCAACACCACAGTTCAAAAGCATCAATTCTTTAGCACTCAGCTTTCTTTATAGTCCAACTCTCACATCTATACATGACTACTGGAAAAACCATAGATTTGACTAAACTGATCTTTGCAAAGTAATGCCATGATCTTAGTTTTCTGAAAGTTGAGTTTAAAGCCAGCTTTTTCACTCTGCTTTTTCACTTTCATCAGGAGGCTCTTCAGTTCCTCTTCACTTTCTGCCATAAGGGTGGTGTCATCTGCAGATCTGAGGTTACTGATATTTCTCCTGGCAATCTTGATTCCAGCTGTGCTTCTTCCAGCCTGGCATTTCACCTGATGTACTCTGCATATAAGTTAAATAAGCAGGTAACTATATACAGTCTTAACATATGTTAAGGAGTATGTCAAGGAATAACTGGATACCCACATGCAAATCAACCTAGCACAGACCTACTTCATTCACAAAATTTAAATCAAGGTGGATCATAGACCTAAATGTAAAACACAGAGTTATAAATATAGAATATAACATAGGAAAAATATCTAGATGACCCCAGGTATGGCAATGACTCTAGATACAACATCAAAGGCATGATTCATGAAAGCAAAAAATTATTAACTAAATTCTATTAAAAGTTTAAGAAGAAAACAACAATAACTTCTCTGGTTAGCACGACTGATGGATACTAAGTGGATACTTAGGGTTTCTCCTATCCTTCTACTGACCACACCCAGGATTGTACTATGCAATAAATCACTTTTCTGTTGTCAAAGTCTTTGCAGTTAATAGATGTTTTTAAAATAATCATTAGGATCAGGTGACCTCTATGTTGTTAGTTCCCAAAGAATGAAGAAATTTTCAACACCCATGAGACTAGCTACTCATTCTTGAATCTTGACTTAGGAATGGCTTTCCTGTTTTCAAGTCATACTCCCACACCATGGCTTTACTATAAAATTGTCTCAGTGGCCCATCAGTGGTGCAGAATGCAGCAGCAAATACTTCTGGATTATTGTCCAAATCTGATCACTCCCTATAAGTAAGATCCATTAATTATGTGGACCTATCTGCCTCACTTTTTGATTTCAAGATGCCTTCTCAGTTCAGTGTCAATTTCTTGTTCCCTCCATCATCCACCATCTAGGAAAGACAATGTCAGAAGTATGAGAATACAAGCCATAGACTTGGAATACACATTTGCAAAAGACACATCAGGTAAAAGACTATACTCCAAAATATACAAAAAAAGACTCAAAATTCAACAGTAAGAAAACAAATGACCCATTAAAAAAATCAGCCAAAGACTTTCACAAATACATCACCAAAGAAGACACACAGATGGTTAATAAGCATACGAAAAGATAATCCACATCATATGTCATCAGAGAAATGCAAGTTAAAACAATGAGTTTGCCACAACATACCTATGAGAAAGACAAAATATGAAACAGTAACATTACTGAAAGCTGGTAAGGATGTGAAGCAATAGGAATTAAGTGGATCAATAAACTGTGCTACTTCTAGACAATGAAATATTCTTCACTAATATGAAAGAGTTATCAAGCATGAAGAGACATGTAGGAAAATTAAATACATATTAATAAGTGAAAGAATATTGATTGCAACTATCACAGATTGTGAAAATGTCCAAGTCATTCTGTGGGAGAAGGCAAGGGTGGGATGTTCTGAGAGAATAGCATTGAAATAAGCATACTATCAAGGGTGAAACAGATCATCAGCCCAGGTTGGATGCATGAGACAAGTGCTCAGGGCTGGTGCACTGGGAAGACCCAGAGGGATGGGATGGGGAGGGAGGTGGGAGGGGGATCGGGATGGGGAGCACATGTAAATAAATTTATTTAAAAAAAAGAAAGAAATTGTGATGGGTATGGAGGGTACTATGAATAGGAGTAGCACAAATTCTTCTTAAAGTGAAATTATTCCAGATAATACCATAATGATGGGTACATGTACTTATATTTGCCCATACCCATAAAACATAAGACACAAAAATGAACCCTAGTGTGAACTATGGACCTAGGGTGGTTATGATGTGCCATTACAGGCTCATCAGTTGTCACAAATGTGCTGATGTGGTGGAGGATTTTGATAATGGCAGAGGTTATACATGTGTGGATATGGGGGGCATATGGGAAATCTTTGCACATTCCCTTCAACTTAACTGTGAGTCTAAAACTACTCTAAACATTACAAATATCTGAAAATAAATTTAAATTAATTAAATAAATGGCACAAACTAAAATGCTTGGGGGTAGTCATTTGGGAAATAAAACTATAAAGAAGTGCAAGCAATTTATTATAAAAGTTAGGTATATTAATCATTCTGGAGGGAAGAAGAGAATTGAGATGAGGTCAGGGTTGGGTTAGATGCTTCAAGTGTGGCTGGCAAAGATCAGTTTTCTTGGAATGACTGGTGGTACAGAGCATGTACATTATAGTAACTCGTTAATATGTAACTTGGAGCTTCCTAGGTGGTACTAGCGGTAAAGAAACTGCCTGCCAATGCAGGAGACAAAAAGAGATGTGGGTTTGTTCCCTGGGTCGGGAAGATACACTGGAGGAGTGCAGGGCAACCCACTCCAGATCTCTTGCCAAGAGCATCCCATGGACAGAGGAGCCTGTAGGGCTACAGTCCACAGGGTCACAAAGAATTGGACACAACTGAAGCAACTTAGCATGTACACATGGTACATATCTTTAAGCATGAAGAACAGCTGAAAATGAATGATTTTACTTAGTATTTTTTCTCTTAACTTCTTCCATCAATGACATTGTAGAAATAGTAGTGTTGTTGCTCAGTTGTGTCCGACTCTTTGTGACCCTGTGGACTGTAGCCTTCCAGGCTCTTCTCCAGGGGATTCTGTGGGCAAGAATACTGGAGTGGATAGCCGTTCCCTTCTGCAGGGGATCTTCTCAACCCAGGGATCTAACCCATGTCTCCTGATTTGCCAGCAGATTCTTTATTGTCTAAGCACCAGGGAAGCCCATGATTTTCATAAAATGGATGGTAGGAAGAATTAAAGGGACTGAGAGAAAAAAGAGAAATTTAGAGGTTATAAGGAACTTAAATTTGGTGACAAGAATTTACTTGCAAATTAAGTGCTTGTTTAAATGATTAGAGCTCATAAAATTATGGATAATTTCACTTCAAATCAGAATTCTAGATCAAAGATGTGCAGGTAATCAGTTTTAGTTTGCAATGCATTTGGTCATAAAATCTGTTTTTATCATTATCTGTGGGATAAAAACATATTTTAAAAATTATAATGGTTAATAGTTATATCAGTTAGAAAGTATTCACAGCATGTGGTGCATTTAGAATAAAATTCCTGATTTACTAAAGGCCTCCTTCCTAAGGTTTTAAAATTTGTATTAAGAATGTACATTTAAAGTGTATTTTAAGCTAAATTATATAAAGTAATTGTATGCATAGCTTTCTTCAATGAACATCTTAGGTGGTGCATTATTCTTGCTTTTCAGTGTTATCAGAAAAAAATTAAAAAGATATTGAATGTAGTTTGATATGATCTCAGGTAAAAATCATTCTAGATAAATACATGCACTTTATGAAATATTTTTGTATAACAAATGCTGTTTGCCTAGCAAAGTAGCATGAACTCTCTGAAAATAGCTTGTTAATTTATAGCATTCACTTTGATAAATGATATTTATTTTATATGCTAAGCAGAACTAAATGGATTATTATTACCAAACAGCTCCTTATTATTACAGTTTTTTGGGCTTTTATATGGTCATTGATAACATCTAATCCATTGTTATTAAATAGGCAAATGTTAGCTTTGAAGATACACTATAAAAATCTTATTAAAAGTGTACCATATATCTCTAACATTTTATGAAATGATCACAACACAATAGTATTATATAACTCAAATCCTTTCTAATATTTACTGTGGAAAGCTGTTATGAACTTTAAAATATATAACACATATTAATATAAGAATATAGTTAAGAGGGAGAGGTGATTTCCAGTGTTGATTTTATAAAATAAATTATTAGCTTACAATAACATGGTATATTAGTTGAAATATTTATGGTAATTTTCATTTCCTTTGCAGCAGCTTATGAAACTAGAGAGCCATTAGTTACAAATATCAGTGTTGATTAAAGAGCAGGGAATCAACATTATGAAGCAGCTTAAATGTGTGTGACCTTAAAAGTATGGTAGGTAGTCCTTTTGTTCTGGGAAGCCTGGCAGTTGGCAAAATCTAAAAATATTCAAATAACTTATATAAAATGGAATAATATTTGCAAACAACCCAGGCACATTCCCCTGTATACTTTAAATAATCTCTCGGTGACTTATAATTGTACTGACTATATTTGCAGCCAAATATGGAGAAGCTCTGTACAGTCAGCACAAACAAGACCAGGAGCTGACAGTGGCTCAGATTATGAACTCCTTATTGCCAAATTAAGACTTAAATTGAAGAAAGTAAGGAAAAGCACTAGACCATTCAGGGACGCCCTAAATGAAATCCCTTATTATTACACAGTGGAAGTGAGAAATAGATAAAGGCATTAAATTTGATAGACAGAATGCCCGAAGAACTATGGATGGAGGTTCATGATATTATACAGGAGGCAGTGATCAAGACAATCCCCAAGAAAAAGAAAGGCCAAATGGTTGTCTGAGGAGGTCTTACAAGCAGCTGAGAAAAGAAAAGCTAAAGGAAAAGGAGAAAAGGAAAGATATACTCATTTGAATGCAGAGTTTCAAAGAAGAGCAAGGAGAGATAAGAAAGCTATCCTCAGTGATTAGTGCAAAGAAATTGAGGAAAACAATAGAATAGGACAGACTAGAGATCTCTTTAAGAAAATTAGAGATATCAAGGGAACATTTCAAGCAAAGATGAGCACAATAAAGGACAGAAATGGTATGGACCTAAAAGAAGCAGAAAAAATTAAGAAGAGGTAGCAAGAATACATAGAACTATACAAAACAAGATCTTCATGACCCAGATATTCACAATGGTGTGGTCACTCACCTAGAGCCAGACATCCTGCAATGTGAAGTCAAGTGGGCCTTAGGAAGCATCACTATGAACAAATCTAGTGGAGGTGATGGAATTCCAGTTGAGCTACTTCCAATCCTAAAAGATGATGCTGTGAAAGTGATGCACTCAATATGCCAACAAATTTGGAAAACTCAGCAGTGGCCATAGGACTGTAAAAGATCAGTTTTCATTGCAATCCTAAAGAAAGGTAACACCAAAGAATGCTTAAGCTACTGCATAACTGCACTCATCTCACACACTAGCAAAGTAATGCCCAGAATTCTCCAAGCCAGGCTTCAACAGGACATGAACCATGAAATTCCAGATGTTCAAGCTGGTTTTAGAAAAGGCAGAGGAACCAAAGATCAAATTTCCCACATCTGTGGGATCATAAAAAAAAAGCAAGAGAGTTCCAGAAAATCATCTACTTCTGCTTCATTTACTATGCCAAAGGCATTGACTCTGTGGATCACAACAAACTGTGGAAAATTCTTCAAGAGATGGGAATGCCAGAACATCTGACCTGACTCCTGAGAAATCTGTATGCAGATCAGAAAGCAAAGTTAGAAATGGACATGGAACAACAGACTGGTTCCAAATAGGGAAAAGAGTACATCAAGGCTGTATATTGTCACCTTGCTTATTTATCTTATATGCAGAGAACATCTTGGGAAACACTTGGATGGATGAAGCACAAGTTGGACTCAAGATTGCTGGGAGAAATATCAATAACCTCAAATATGCAGATGACACCACACTTATGACAGAAAGCGAAGAAGAACTGAAGACCCTCTTGATGAAAGTGGAAGAGGAGAGTGAAAAAGTTGGCTTAAAACTCAACATTCAGAAAATTAAGATCATGGCATCTGGTCCATCACTTCATGGCAAATAGATGGGGAAACAGTGACAGACTTTGTATATTTAGGCTCCAAAATCACTGCAAATAGTGACTGCAACCTTGAAATTAGAAGATGCTTGCTCCTTGGAATAAAATTTATGACCAACCTAGACAGCATATTAAAAAGCAGAGACATTACTTTGCCAACAAAGGTCTGTCTAGTCAAGGCTATGGTTTTTCCAATGGTTATGTATGGATATGAGAGTTGGACTATAAAGAAAGCTGAGAGCCAAAGAAGTGATGCTTTTTAACTGTGGTATTTGAGAAGACTCTTGAGAGTCCCTTGGACTACAGGGTGATCCAACCAGTCCATCCTGAAGGAAATCAGTCCTGAATATTCATTGGAAAGACTGATGTTGAAGCTGAAACTCCAATATTTTGACCTCCTGATGTGAAGAACTGACTTTTTGGTAAAGACCTTGATGCTGGGAAACATTTAAGGTGGGAGGAGAAAGGGATGACAGAGGATGAGATGGTTAGATGGCATCACCATTTCGATGGACATGAGTTTGAGTAAACTCCAGATGTTGTTGATGGACAAGGAGGCCTGGTGTGCTGCAGCCCTTGAGGTCACAACGAGTCGGACAAGACTGAGGGACTGAACTGAGATGACTTATAATACCTAATAAGCTGATATCTAAATATATCTATACACTATTTGAAAGCTAGTAATTAGTATGGTTTTTCCAGTAGTCATGTACGGATGTGAGAGTAAGTGAAGAAAGCTGAGCACCGAAGAATTGATGCTTTTGCACTGTGGTGTTGGAGAAGACTCTTCAGAGTCCCTTGGATTGCAAGGAGATCCAACCAATTCATCCTAAAGGAGATCAGTCCTGGGTGTTCATTGTAAGAACTGATGTTGAAGCTGAATTTCCAATACTTTGACCTTCTGATGCAAAGACGTGACTCATTTGAAAAGGCCCTGATGCTGGGAAAGACTGAGGGCAGGAGGAGAAGAGGATGACAGAGGATGAGATGGTTGGATGACATCACAGACTTGACGCACATGAGTTTGGGTAAATTCTGGGAGTTGGTGATGGACAGGGAAGCCTGGCATGGTCCATGGGGTTGCAAAGAGTCGGACACGACTGAGCGACTGAACTGAACTGAACCATCAAACTATAATCAGAATTCCATCATTATCACCATGCCCATCATAAATTACATTCAATCTGCTGTTCATTCATTAGACAATATTTCCTGAGTGATTGCCACATCTATGACACTGTTCTGTTGTGGATACAACAGTAGGGAAAAAACAAACAAACAAACAAACAAACATAAAAAACTGTGCCCTCCTGGGTCTTATGAAAAAGCTGCTGGTTGAGATTATCAAAATAGCTACCAGTTTAATCACATGAGATTCTCCCTCCCTTCTGTATATTTTCTAAACTTTGACCTTTAAAAATGATAAACCAGAATTTGGCACTTGTCACAAATCCTTAGATGATTTCACATTTCACTCAGAACAAAAAAACAAAGTCCTTAACAAGCCCAATAAAAGGGCTTGTGAGCTCTGCCTCTCAGTTACAAGTCATCTGAATCATGTTGTAGACCCTTTTACCCACACTTCTCTTAAATACCAGTGTACTTGCTGTTTTTGAATACAACAAGCACATCTCTGGCTCTTGTTTGGCTTTTGCACTGGTTCTTTCTACATCCCAAAAGGTCTCTTTCTACAGATTTTCATATCACCTAATTCCTAGCCATGTCTTTTTCTGATTCAAGTAGAGTTGATTTTATGGACTTCCCTTTTGGCTCAGTGGTAAAGAATTCACCTGCCAATGTAGGAGATGCAGGTTTGATCTCTGGGTTAGGAAGATCCCTTGAGAAGGAAATGGAAACCCACTCCAGTATTCTTGCCTGGGAAATCCCATGGACAGTGGAGCCTGGTGGGCTATAGTTCATGGGGTCGCAAAGAGTGGGACATGACAGTGAATAAACAGCAGCAGCATAGTATAAGTGAATTTCATATTTCCCCTGGTTCAACACTGGGGAAGGAATATGTCAAGGCTATGTATTGTCACATTGCTTACTTAACTTACTTATATGCAGAGTACATCATAGGAAGTGCTGGGCTGGATGACTCACAAGCTAGAATCAAGATTTCTGGGAGAAATATCAATAACCTCAGATACACAGATGATACCACTTTAATGCACAAAGAGAAAAGGAACTAAAGAGCCTCTTGAGGAAGGTGAAAGAGGTGAGTGAAAAGGCTGGTTTACGATTCAACATTAAAAAAAAAAAAATACCCTAAGATCATGGCATCTGGTCCTATCACTTCATGGCAAATAGATGCGGGAAAAGTGGAAAAGGTATCAGGTTTCATTTTCTTTGGCTACAAAATCAATGTAGATGGTAATTGCAGCCATGGAATTAAAAAATGCTTGCTTCTTAGAAGAAAAGCTATGACAAACCTAGATAGCATATTAAAAAGCAGAGACATCACTTTGCTGACAAAAGTCCGGTCTAGTCAAAGCTATGGTTTTTCCACTAGTCATGTATGGATGTGAGAGTTGGACCATAAAGAATGCTGAGTGCCAAATAATTGATACTTTCAGACTGTGGGGCTGGAGAAGACTCTTGAGAGTCACTTGGACAGAAAGGAGATCAAACCAGTTAATCCTAAAAGAAATCAACCCTGAATGTTCACTGAAAGGACTGATGCTGAAGCTGAAGCTCCAGTAAGTGGCCACCTGATGTGAAGAACTGACTCACTGGAAAAGACACTGATGATGGGAAAGATTAAAGGCAAGAGGAGAAGGCATGAGATGGCTGATGACATCACTGCTTCAATGGACATGAGTCTGAGCAAACTCCAGGAGATGGTGAAGGACAGGGATGTCTGGAGTGCTGCAGTCCATGGAGTGGCAGAAAGTCAGACACAACTCAGTGACTGAACAACCATACTTACCCTGAAACTTGATATATCTCTACAATAAATTTTGCAAATAGATTCAGTAATTTGAGACATTATGCTTGAACCATTTACAGAACTATTAATGACTCTATGGAGACTGTTAGAAACTGCAGCTTGGAGAGGTTTCCTAGGATTTTTTCCTAGGTTTCCTAGAATTTTTATCTTCTAATGTCTGACATAGAGCTCTAACTCCCTCCTATCTGGTTTGCCGCAGGCATGATGTGAGTTGTATTTAGCAGGGTCTTACAGGGGTCTTCCCAGGTGGCACTATTGGTAGAGAATTCAACTGGCAATACAGGAGACACAATAGACTCGGGTTTGATCCCTGGGTCGGAAAGATCCCCTAGAGAAGGAAATGGCACTCTAGTATTCTTGTCTAGAAAATTTATTGGGCAGAGGACGCTGGCAGGCTACTGTCCATGGGGTCTCAGAGAGTCAGACAAGATTGACACACATGCATAGTCTTATAGAATAATGTAGAATAAATGCTTATCAATTTCTTGCATCAATCATATACAAATTTTAACAGGAAGAATGGTTGCTTGACAAGTTCCATGAGACCATGGAGCTTGACAGTAAGTCCAAGAAATTAGGGTTTGATTTTTGTGAATGTCGACTTTTTTGCTATCGTAAAAATGAATGAAGATGTAATGTCTGCTTTCACATATGGAAACAGCCTATCTTGTTCAAGACAAAAGTAAAACACCAATGTTTCATTGAGTTCTATGTCTGCATACAAACCTCATAGCTGAATTTTAGAGACTTTGGGATGCTTAGCAGCCACAAACCATTCCTGCAGAATCTGTTGTTTGCCGTCATCTCCAAAATGACACTGAGGCACTGGATCACACATGGGAGATATATGAGCATTTAGAAAGAAACAAATGCATGGATTTAGAAGTCAAAGCACAAGGATATATGTGACATTATTACAGATGGGTTCAGTACCTTGACAAGAAGAGGATGAGCTATCAAAGACTAAAATGGTGTTCATTAGAAATATAAACTCTGCCATGGCCAGCTTGATGTCAAAATGCATTAAATACTCCTTGCAATCTAGAGTATTTATCCAACTAAGAGTATAACATTTGCTTAGATTTTTAAACATTATGATTAATACATGATAATCATGAGTAATAAATTTTTTACAAATTATATTTCACTTGACAGTCAGGATGATTTATTATGTTTGTGAATTCATTTAAAATTCAATACCTTTGGGTGCTGCATCATGGAAATTAATGAGTGAGATTCTCCCACTGTGTAAGTTTCTCTCAGGCTCCTGGGGTCCTGTTAAATTAAGTTCTTCAGTACATTAAATGTTTCCCTACTGTATTAAAGAGTTAATACATCTTGTGTTGGAGAAGTACCATGTGGATTTTTAAAAATTAACAACATAGAATGTTTTAAAAGATTAATCATACTTTGCATACAGTTTTATTTCTTTAGGGTTACAAGGTTCTTTAGTAAATAGACGTATTTTCAGGCAAGTGAAATGGATGACTTGTTTTTGTCCCATCATTTATAGGGAAACCTGTTAAGAAATATCCTTCTTATCTAGTTTCATCTTTGCTATCAATTATCAAGATAGATTTGCCTACAGTAGTTCTAAAATCAGGAGAATGCAAAACTAAGTTGCATTTGTTTCCTGGGGATGCAAGGCTAGAAATCAGTGGTTAGTCATACCCCCGAACATTTATATTAGTTAACACTATGTCATTGGTAGGAGTTAGCAGGTAGTGGTAAATAATATTTCTGTGGCTAATATTCACATAATTTTGCCTTAATAGAAAATAGAAACAATAATAACTAGTACCACTTTGCCTTAAATAATATACTATTTAACATTATTACACATACAAAAAAATAAATTTCACATTAGGTACCATTAATATATTTTTTTTTTGTGAAAAATACTTACTTACACAATGAAGGGCCATGAGAAATAAGGAGTGAAGGAGTAAACAAGAAAGCCATCCTACTTATAACACATCTATACAAACACATGCACAGATACAAACATGTCCTTAAATAGAGTTATAAACATATAGTACAGATTATCTGGCAATTAGGGAAGAAGCAGAAATATAATAGAAAGTATTTTCTATAAACAGTGAGACTATTATATTACCTTGTAAAGCATATGGTACATATAAATTATCAAATGTTTGTTGAAGAAATTTAGTGAGATATCCTCAACTGTGAATAGTATATTCTATTCAGGAAATTCTTCTAACTTTCTGGTTTCATTGAGCCGATTTCTTTTCAATATGTGTGTGTGTGTGTGTGTGTGTGTCCTTAGTAGCTCAGTCATGTCCCACTCTTTGTGACCCCTTGGACTGTAGGCCAAAGGCCCCTCTGTCCATGGGGTTTTCCAGGCAAGAATAGTGGAGTGAGTTGCTATTTCCTACTCTGTGGGGTCTTCCCAACACAGGGATCAAACTCTTGTGTTTTGTGTTTCCTGCTTTCGCAGGCAGATTCTTTACCTGTACCACCTGGGAAATCTATTTTATAGGTGTTTTGTATATATATTTTTTAATATAAAATAAACCTATATATATGTTTACTATATGATACATATGTTATATTTTATAATATACAATTTATATAAAATAAACCTTTCATATATATATATATATATATATGTTTACTATATAATATGTAATAGTCTCATTTCCCATTCCAAATTATTCCCTTTCTCTTTAATCCAGACTATCTCCTTTTCACATTTTAGACCTCATTTTATTTTCTTAGGGTAACTTCCTAGATCTTCAAACTAATTAGTTCCTTTACAGTGTTTTCCTAATGCCAGGCAATCACTGCACTGGTCACAATTTATGGCAGTTGTGTTTAGTAATGTATCTCTAACCCTTGATCCACATGAAAAAACATATATTAACAAATAATTAGCATTTCTATTAATACAAAAAAGCTGAATGCTTTACATTTTCACAACATGCCATGCCTTGAAGAGGAAACACAATTCAAACAGTAGAATTAGTGAACTGTCCAATGTTTCAATGCATAACTTAAAAGATAAAGGATTGATTTTATTTATATTCTGTTCTACTTCCCATCAATGCTAGATTTGAGCAAATGCAGTAGGTCTTTGACTAATGCTCAATAAATTACAAGAAATGTATCATTTTATTAAGCATTGCTGAGTTTTATGCAATTTAAATTCATAAACTGTTATACTTCTCTTTAAAAATATGTTCATTGTAGAAAATATTTAAAAACCAATAAAATCAAAAGGAATAATTTGTAATATTTGTACTCAGAGATAATTTCTGTACATTTCTTCAACTGTTTCCTATTCATAAACTTACATGTAAAGAGTAGACTTTTTTGATATTAATATTTTAAACATTTATTACATGGAAGATGAGTCAGTGTGCCAGCAGTGTTAGTACTCATTTTCCTGAGATGTTTTATATAAAACGTGGGGAGAGAGAATCAGCAACAGTATGACACAAATTGTTTGTTGTCACTTTTCCACAAGAAGCAGCTTCTACATGGATATCGGTAGAAGACACCAGAACACTTTCCTGGGACATCTTATAAGAGGTAAAAAATGAGTACAACTTATGAAAGTGGCAGAATAAGTCAATGAAATCTAAATTTCTTTTTAATTTAAATTTATTTTACATGCCAACTGTGTATAACCATGCATGTATATCCACCTGCATATGTTTACCCTATAGTTACTGTTTTAAATCTTACTTTTTTGTTTTCATTACAATATGCTATCATATTGTTTCATTTTTAATGTTTAGGTAGAATTTATTATCATTATGAATTTTAAGCGCATTTTTTTAGGAAACTGTTTCGCGTCTTTGCAGTCCTCCTGAAACTATCACAACATTGTTAATGGCCTATATTCCAATACAGAATAAAAAGCTTAAAAAAAAAAGCAGTTTTGTGAAAATTCACAAATTACAATGGTATAGCAATTTAGGAACTTGAGACTAAAAATGGGCCTAATTTCTCTTAAAATACAATTCAATAAGGTAGAGATTGGTTTTCTATTGAATATATTCTGCATTCTAAATTGAACCTGCTAAGATACTATTTAAATATCATCCTACTTAACCTTTCAAAATACAAGATTTGCCTTTTAATGGGAAGTTGGCAGTCCATCATGAAATGAAACAAAATACACTTTGACATAATTATTGCCTACAATAGTAGGCTTTTATTTGTGCATTATAGATTGCATAAAAAAAAAATCCAGCCTTTTTTTTCTTTTTTTAACCTTGGAAAGATAAAAAAAAAAATCAAGGAAAATCAGGCTTTAATTCAGATTTAGTAATGAGGCACTACTCCAACATTCTTGCCTGGATCATCCCCTGGACTGAAGAGAATGTTGGGCTACAGTTCTTAGGGTCACAAAGAGTCGGACATGGCTGAAGTGACTTGCACGGCACAGAACACAAAATTACAACAAATTTTTCACCCATTGCTCTGAATAAATGCTACACAAGTTTACAAAACTGAAATCACAAATCTTCCTAGTCAAAAGAAAGCTAATGAATAAAAATTAGAGTATGGAAAAATAAATAGAACGATATTCACATTATGCTGCAGATATTTATTTGAAGGTCGATGTCCTAGTAGGGGCTTCCCAGGTAGTGCTAGTGGTAAAGAACCTGTCTGCTGATGCAGAAGACATAAGAGATGCTGGTTTGATCCCTGGGCAGGGAAGATTCCCCTGGAGAAAGAAATGGCAACCTACTCCACTATTCTTGCCTGGAGAATCCCATGGACAGAGAAGGCTACAATCCATAGGATCACAAAGAGTCAGAAATGACTAAAGGAACTTAGCATGAATGCACACATACATATAGGCATGTCCTATTAGACTGAAGGCAGGGGTCTAGGGTTTTGTCTTTGTATATAACAACCAGAGACAGCATCTGACAGTCAAATGTGCCCAATAAACAATTGTTGAAATGGGGAGTGAAAGAAGTAAAAAAAAAAGAGAGAGAGAGAGAGAGAGGAATTAGAGGGTGAGGAAAAGGATAAAGGCAAACTTGAGAGAAACAACTGAAGGTGAAAGAAGAGACAATCTCTAAAGTGATGTAATTTGAGTCTAATCTTTCTTATCTTTTTAACTGAATCAAATTATAAAGATTTCTAGATGACTATCAAAAGTAGTCCAGAGTTCACATTTTTTAAGTGAAAAACTAAGGTTAATTATTTGTTTATTTCAGTAATGCTAAATTTGCTGATAACAGAAGATAGCTAAAATTGTATGGTTTATCAATCATTGACAGGTTAATTAAAGTAAGATAATTGTTCCTTATCTTAACACTTATGGTATTGAAATTGTTAAGAAAGTTTCTATTACTAACTTGGATTTACTTTAAGGTTACTTAATTAAGTGGTTACTGAATACAATAGAAAATCAAAACAAGTCTAAAGTATGGCTTACCTTATTGTAAAAAAAAATTTAAAAAGATAATAATTATAAGGACTCTTTTCTTGTTTGAAATTTGCCCTTGTTTCTTTCAACTTATAAAACTTTTCTTGAATATACAAGTTATCAATTAGTAGGAACAGCTGAACAGAGCACTTTTTATCTCATATCTTTCTTTATTCCAACTTTGAAATATGAATACTAAATTGAATAAATTATTCTAAAATATTAACATTTGTATGTCAAATAAAGCTTTAGAAAATGACGTATTGAAAGGTTGTTGCTTAACAATAAGACGCTGGGATTCTTGGCCTCTGGAGGAGACAAATTCAATCCAGGGCCAGAGATGAGGCTGGATCACTCAGAGCTTTTGTGTAATAAAGTTTTATTAAAGTATAAAGGAGATAGAGAAAGCTTCTGACATAGGCATCAGAAGGGGGCAGAAAGAGTGCCCCACTGCTAGTCTTCAGCTGGATGTTATATAGTGACTGGCAGTCTGTTAATGAAAAGAAAGGAATGTCTTAAAACTCAGAATGGCACCAGGCCTCTCATCCATAAATTGCATTTTGTGATAATCTTGGCACCAGATAATTCATCCCAGGCCATAAAACAATTGACTTGAATCTTGTAGAAAGGCAGATTACCAAACAAATAGTTTTGTTTACAAAGATTAGGGGAACAATATCTGAGTATAACAAACCGGTCTGTCAAGTAGTTTCTGACCCATTTGGTGGAACTTACAGAGTATGGGGTAAATGCATAGCACATTAACATAGCTTTAAGACCAACATTTCCATAAGAAAAATGTACTGGTTAACTCAAGGTTTGAGAATAGTTAGCTTCCGGTGAAACTGGGTGTCATGGCAACACAACCTTTTAAGACAAACCTCCTTTTAAACTTATATAGAGAAGGAAAAAATAATATTGCTAGTTTGTTTCCTCCTGCCGCTTAAGAGAGATAAAAATGTCTGGTACTTGCAGCTTATTTCCTTCATTTGGAGACCCCTGGCCTTTCTGCCTGTTACCCTCTCAATACCTTGTGTTTGAATGCCCTCTATAAACAAACATACTCTCCCCTATTCCCTGCCATGGCTGATTTCCTTAATAGTGGAAAATTCACTACATTCAAAGTCAACCATTGTAATTTTTAGATAAATATCATGATTTAAAGATGCTTCTTTTCAATTTAACCTAAATTTTGTCCTTCTATCTTTCATAATTTGGGAAATTTTTCTTCCTGGTAACCAAGTCTCCTTCTGAAATATGGGATGTCTAGAACACAAGGAAACTTGTAAAATTTTCCATCTAAAGAGAAAAATGGTTAGTTCCAGCTCAGATCCCAAAGTATAAATGCTGTGAAGTTAAAAGAATCAAGCACACGTTTGTGTTCATTGGTTTATTTTTAAGCTATCACAGCTGTTATGAATAGACCGACTCAGGATCTAGAAAGAAACTGTAGAAAATTAATTGGTTAAAAGTTATAACAGTCTTACTGGGTCTCCTATTCATCTAATTTATCTTATCATACCAAACATGATCATGCCTTGGTATGACATGGATGTGTTGTTAAACAGCCAAAACTCTATTGACACATTTTTAACAATTTTAGGTGAACTCAGCACTTCATAAACAATATTTATAAACTGTGTACTTTTTTCAATATTCATTTTATACTTTTTAAAATTATTTTTTATTGAAAGATAATTGCTTTACAGAATTTTGCCATTATCTGTCAAACCTCAACATGAATCAGACATAGGTATACATATATCCTCTCCCTTTTGAAACTCCCTCCCATCTCCCTCTCCATCCCACCCCTATGGGTTGATACAGAGCTCCTGTTTGACTTTCCTGAGCCATACAGCAAATTCCCGTTGGCTATCTATTTTACATATGATAATGTAAGTTTCCACGTTACTCTTTCCATACATCTCACCCTTCCTCCCCTCTCCCCATATTCATAAGTTTATTCTCTGTGTCTGATTCTCCATTGTTGCCCTGTAAATAAATTCTTCAGTACCATTTTTCTAGATTCTGTATATATGTGTTAGAATATGTCCATTGACAGATGAATGGATAAAGAAGTTGTGGTCTATATACAAAATGGAATACTACTCAGCCATAAAAAGGAACACATTTGAATCAGTTCAATGGGGTGGATGAACCTGGAATCTATTATACAGAGTGAAGTGAGTCAAAAGAGAATCATTTTATATTTTTCTTTGAAGAGAATCATTAGGGAAAAAGACAACATTTTAAACATTTTTGTTTTCCAGATCAGCTGAATGATTGAGAAATTACTTTTGCTCTGTCATATAGGAAAATTCCTTAGCTTGTCTTTGTGAATGGGTTTGGCTTCCATTAAAATAAAAGCAACCTGAGTAGTACTATGCACAATTTTTTGTAACATCAAAAAAATCCTACTTTCAGCAACACTTGAGAGTATTGTCTGTAGTGTCTAGCTCTTGCTTTGCACTGAAATTAATAGGAAATCAGAAAATAACAGGGAATTGAGACAGAATCTTTACTGGGTCTCTATCACTCAGGGGATTATTTTTGCTTAATTATTGTTAAATAAAGTTTGATCTAGCTCTGAGAAGTGACATATACCTAAGATTAGTTTAAACATAATAAATAAAAATGAAATGAATCATATTTTTCTATCAAGACATCTCTTGGAGATTTGGCACAAAACTTTCAATCCAAATGAGTAGTAATTTTAGAAAAATATAAAAGTAAAAAAATCAACATCACATAATGAAAAACAGATGAAGCACTTTAATACACACACACACACACACACACAGAGTTATGAATACATCTAAATAGTGGCATTTGGGCTTCCAGATCTCAGAGGCATTAATCATGGTCACTAGTGTCCTTTCTCAAAATAACAGGGACTAAAATTCTTCCATGTCAGTAATGTCCTAGAACAAGGGTCACTATTTGAAACTATTAATAGCATCTGGTGATGAGCTCCCTTGATTGAAAGGTCAAGGGTATGGACAGAAAAAAAACTGCCAGATTCAAAACTTGGTTTAAGACCTGAGTCATACCATATGATACTCAGTGAGTATACGTGAATAATTCCACTGTGTCCTGGAAAAGGAATTTTGAAATACATTATCAAACCTTGTGTTTTCCTAAGTTTGTTGCTGTTGTTCAGTCACTAAGTCAGTCTGATCTTTGAGATCCTATGGACTGCAGCATACCAGCCTTCCCTGTCCTTCACTATCTCCCAGAGTTTGCTCAAACTCATGTCCATTGAGCCAATGATTCCATCCAAATATCTCATCCTCTTCTGCTCTCAGTATTTCCCAGCTTCATGGTGTTTTCCAATGAGTTGGCCCTTCACATCAGTTGGCCAAAGTATTTGAGCTTCAGCTTCAGCATCAGTCCTTCCAATGAATATTCACGGTTGATTTCCTATAGGATTGACTAGTTTGATCTCCTTGCAGGGGATCTTCCTGACCCAGAGATCTAACCCACATCTCTTGCACCTCCTGCATTGGCAGGAGGGCTCTTTAACACTAGTGCCACCTCAGAAACCCCTTTATAGAGGCAATCTTAAACTAATTTGACAAAAGGGGATGATCACAGGGTGAGAAAGAGTGAAATATGGCAACATACATGTGCACACAAATACAAACAAAAACTGTTCTTATGCAAAATGAGCCTGAAAATGAAAGTGAAACTTACTCAGTAGTGTCCAACTATTTGTGAACCCATGGACTATGCAGTCCATGGAATTCTCCACGCCAGAATGCTGGAGTGGGTAGCTTTTTCCTTATACAGGGGATCTTCCCAACCCAGAGATCAAACCCACGTTCCCTGCATTGCAGGAGGATTCTTTACCAGCTGAGCCATATCAGAAGCCTCCAAATGAGCCTAAACATGCAAATTCTTCCCTATGAAAATGTGCAGTTGAAATAATAACCACAAAATAAACAAGAAGATGATAAAGCATACTTGTTAAAATTATTTTTATAAAATTATATAAAAACAAACATATTTAGAATGCTTAAGAAAATGGAGGCATTAATTACATTTACAAACAAAAATATGAAATGCATCCTTATAAATTAATAACATGTGAAATTTTATTATTTTTTTTTTGAGAGTTGCAGAACTCACGTTTATTATGCCGGCAGGCCCCAAGAAGTTAACACTCCAAGCTCTGAGCCCCCGAACAAAAGGGTTACAGAGTTTTTACAGACAGACTATAGTGGCAGCACTAGCTGTTAATAGGCTGGTTTAAATTAAGGGGTTTCTCATGCATGGGAACAGCAGTCAAGATGGGGAGGGTACTGCTTGACCTGGACAGGCATGATTAAGCAGGCTTGCAGGGGCTAGGTAATTGCAAAGAGCAGGACAAGGGTGAGTGAGATAAGCTCCGATTCCTAGTATTGTAGGTCCCCAGTGTCTGAGACTACGTTACCTACGTGATCCAGACTTTGCAAGAAGCAAGTTGAGTTACAGAGGCAGAAGGAGCAGGAGGTTATGTAAAATTTTAACTTTTCCTCTTCAACTGCAGGTTGGAAAGCCTGTCCCTATGTTTTTGTCTGAGTCCACAGATTTGTATGGCCCGAGCGGTAAACATAATCTACTCAAATTTAGCTATTTTGGATGTAGCAGTGGAATACACACTGTGACATTGCATCTAACTGTGATAGTGTTGCAGGGAGAAAGCCAACTCTGACTCCATGTTGGAAGCTATTTCTGTGACTCGTGACTTGTTTTTTGTTGTTTTTATCATTATAATCATGCTCAGTGGCTTGCCTGGAGGACCCTACCCCTCTGCTTGACTGTAAACTAAAATGCCTTTGTTTAGTTCATGGAGGGATAGTTTGTCCCTGCCCACACCCCTTCCAAGGCTGGACATTCCCTGGGAGATATTTTACAAGACTGAAGGCCCCTTCACTTTACTTCCCCACTGCCTCTCCCTCTCTATTCTGCATTTTGACTTTAGTTCCTCATTGCTTCTTTCTCTCTGATCTATAAAAGAACCCGGCACCCAGACTCCAATAAGGAGGTTATTTTTGAGGTGCTAGCTTGCCATCTTCGTGGTCTGATGGCTCCCCAATTAAAGTCTCTTCTTTGCCTCGACACCTCATCTCTTGGATTCATTGGCCTATTATGCAGCCAGTGGAGTGAGCTTGGACTCAGAATATCAGAAACGACACAGAGAAGCCTCAGTGTAAGGGATGGGGCAAAAGGTGCTGGCTCAACTTTGAAAATTAGCAGAATCTGTAGACTAAAGGCAAAATGGACCTTTCATAAACAGTGGGCTTATTTTATGGGGTTCTTTGCAGACTGCAGTAGCTAAGAAAGCTGAAACTTCTGCATATGTCATCTGGAAAGGAGCAACGCACAGATAATCAGCAGATGGTGGGAGCCAGGCTCCTCACCGTGGGGGTGAGAAGTTACAGACACAGAGGGGGACGGCCTCTGCCCTCGTGACCCTGGATCTGGGCTTCCTGGGAGGATGATGTGGGGAGCTGACTGGCCGGGGAAATGTATAGATCTCTGCACTGGGAAGGCCCTGCACATGTAGGAACCTCACTCCCCATCTTTCCCCTATACCTGCTAGAAACACTCAGTCCTCCATGGTCTGCAAGGTGCAAATTTTTAGACATTCTTACCCCCAGGCATGCACAGGAGTCTGAGGGTCTTACTTATCCCTAAGCTGTCCCAGAAGCCAGGTATGGGAGGCTGGAGCCAGGATGGGGGTGCCTGGGCCTCGGACCAGCAGCTGGTGGGAAGGAGAAGACCAGTCGAGGGCAGGAGCTCCCTGAAGTCTGTGAGCCCCGGTGCCCTGATGGGGCTCCTCCCCAGTAGGGATGTGGGCGGGGCCTGCAGTGGTTCTGTTTCCACCTGGGACCCTTTGATGAAGCCACAGCACCACGGAGTTCTGAAGTCTCCTGATGGTGTCCCTAATTCTGACACAGTGGTTTTACAAAGGAATAAGAAAGTGAAGTCGAGCTCCTGACAACAGCCCCTTTGGGCTCTGAGTTGGTTCCAACAGGACTGCAGTCACTGCACATGGTCTGTTGTAACCCCTGACACCTCCTGGCCTTTCCTCTTCCTGTGATGATTCCAGCGACATTTCCAGCCTGGACCCCTCTCCCGGGCCAGATGCACTGGCCCAACCACTGCACCCACATCTCATCTTGGGGGCTAACAGGCCCCTCAGAGGGCTGAGATCCTTCTGCTTCCACCCCCAGAAGGGGTCCCACCCTCCCCGGTTGCTGAGCCCCACCCAGACCCCCCCAGGCTCCCACATCCTTGTGCTCCAGGGACTGTCAGCTCCTCCTGCAGAGCCTATGGCCAGTCCCCACACTAATTCCCTTTCACCCCCACAGCCCTGGGTCAAGCCCAAGCCCTCCAACAGGCCCCAACTAAGCTCCCTGACCCCAGGGGGCTTCTCACACCCCAACTCAATGTTGCCTTCCTGCAACAAAAACAAGATCATGACTCCCCCCTGTGATCCCCCAAGGCTTCCCCCTTTGGCTGGGGTGTCTGGTGGGAGAGGCATTCACCAGGACCCTGAGCATTCCCGACATCCCCACTGGGCTGCTGGCTCCTGGCTTCCTGGACACTGAGCACCCCAGCATGACAAGAAACACAGCACCCCAAACCACTCACCCCAGCAGGACAAGGGTCACAGCACCCCAAACCACTCACCCCAGCAGGACAAGGGTCACAGAACCCCAAACCACTCACCCCAGCAGGACAAGGGTCACAGCACCCCGAACCCTGAACCCCAGCAGGACAAGGGTCACAGCACCACACCCCAGAACCACTCCTCAGGAGGGCTGGCACTGCTGCTACCTGGTCAAGGAGAGCTCCATGTGAAATTTTAAAATCAGCTAAGTTGTTAAATTTTACAAATTTAATTTTAAAAATCATTTAATACAGTAAAGTCTTAATTTCATAAAATTCAAAATATGTATAGCATCATAAAAGACCATGAAAAGCCAAAGAAATTATGAGAAAGAACAAAACAAGAGACATCATTCCTCCTGATTTCAAACTGTACTACAAACCAATTGTAGTTTAAAAAGTATGCTACTGGAATAAAAACAGGCAGAGAGAAGAATGGAATAGAATCAAGAGCTGGTAATTAAACAGCCACATATAGAGTCAGCTAATATTTGATCCCATCCATGGATCACTGCCTTGTCAGGATGAATGGGCTTGTGTAACTCAATGAAGCTACGAGCCATGCCATGCAGGGCCACCCAAGACAGACAGGTCATAACAGAGAGATCTGACAAAACATGATTCACTGGAGGAGGGAATGTCAAACCACCCCAGTGCACTTGGCATGAGAACCTCGTGAATTATATAAAAAAGCCAAAAAGATGAAACCAAAAGATGAGTCCCCCAGGTCTGAAAGTGTCCAATATGCTACTGGGGAAGAGCGGTGGAGAATTACCAGTAGACCCAGAATGAATGAAGCAGCTGGGCAAAAGAGGATATGACACTCAGTTGTTCGTGTGTCTGGTGATGAAAGTAAAATCCAATGCTGCAAAGAACAGTACTTCATAGGAACCTGGAATGTTAGGTCCATGAATCACAGAAAATTGGATGTGATCAAGCAGGAGATGGTAAGAATAAACATTGATATCCTAGGAATCAGAAAACTAAAATGGACCAGAATGGGTGAATTTAATTCAGATGACCATTATATCTACTACTGTGGGCAAGAATACTTTAGAAGAAATGGAGTAGCACTCATAATCAACAAAAGAATCTGAAATACAATACTTGGGTACAACCCCAAAAATGACAGAATGATTTTGGTTCATTTCCAAGGCAAGCCATTCAACATCACAGTAATCCAAATCTATGCTCCTACCATCGATGCCAAAGAAGCTGAAGTTGATCAGTTCTATTAAGACCTAGAGGATCTCCTAGAACTAACAGCTAAAAAAAAAAAAAAAAGGTATTCTATTCATCATCGGGGATCGGAATGCAAAAGAAGGAAGTCAAGAGATAAGTGAAGCAGGGCAAAAGCTAACTGAATTTTGCCAAGAGAATGCACTAATTATAGCAAATACTCTTTTTCAGCAACACAAGAGATAACTTTACACATGGACATCACCAATTGGTTAATACTGAAATCCAATTGGTCACATTGTTTGCAGCAGAGGATTGAGAAGCTGTATACAGTTAGCCAAAACAAGACTGTAGCTCAGATCATCAGCTTCTCATAGCAAAATTCAAGCTTAAACTAAAGAAAACTGGGAAAAACATTAGACCAATCAGGTATGACTTAAATCAAATCCCATATGAATTTGCAGCAAAAGGAATGCATAGATTCAAAGGACTAAATCTACTTAAAAGTGTGTCTGAAGAACTATAGACACAGTCCATAATATTGTACAGGAGGTGGTGAACAGAAGTATCTATCTGAGGAGGCTTTATGAATAGAAGAAAAACTAACAGTGAAAAGCAATGGAGAGAGGGAAAGTTACAACCAATTAAACACAGAGTTTCAAAGAATAGCTAGAAGAGACAAGAAGGCCTTGTTCAATGAACAAAGCTTAATAATAGAAGAAAACAACAAAAGAGGAAAGTCTAGAAATCTCATGAGGAAAACTGGAAACATCAAGGGAATATTCAACCCAAAGATGGGCACAATAAAGGAAAAAAATGGTAGAGACCTAGTAGCTGATGAAGAGATCAAGAAGAGACGGAAAGTACACATAGAAGAAATGTACCAGTTCAGAACAGTCACTCAGTCTTTGTGACCCAATGGACCACAGCATACCAGGCTTCGCTGTCCATCACCAACTCCCAGAGTTTACTCAAATTCATGTCCATCCAACCGGTGATGCCATTCAACCATCTTATCTTTTGTTGTCCCCTTCTCCTCCTGCCTTCAATATTTCCCAGCATAAGGGTCTTTTCAATGAGTCAGTTCTTCTCATCAGGGGGTCAAAGTATTGGAATTTCAGTTTCAGCATCAGTCCTACTAATGAATATTCAGGACTGATCTCCTTTAGGGTGGACTGGTTGGATCTCCTTGCAGTCCAAGGGACTCTCAAGAGTTTTCTCCAATACTACAGTTCAAAAGCATCAATTTGTCGGTGCTCAGCTTTCTTTATAGTCCAAATCACACATCCATACATGACTACTGAAAAAATCATAGGTTTGACTAGATGGACCTTTGTTGGCAAAGTAACGTCTCTGCTTTAAAATATGCTGTCTAGGTTGGTCATAACTTTCCTTCCAAGGAGTAAGCATCTTTAATTTCATGGCTGCAGTCAACATCTTTAGTAAATTTGGAGCACAAAAAAATAAAGTCTGACACTGTTTCCACTGTTTCCCCATCTATTTGCAATGGAATGATGGGACCAAATGCCATAATCTTAGTTTTCTGAAAGTTGAGTTTTAAGCCAACTTTTTCACTCTCCTCTTTCACTTTTAGCAAGAAGCTCTTTAGTTCTTCTTTGTTTTCTGCCATAAGGGTAGTGTCATCTGCATATCTGAAGTTATGGATATTTCTCCCAGCAATCTCAATTCCAGCTTGTACTTCATACAGCCCAGCATTCTGAATGATGTACTCTGCATATAGGTTAAATAAGCAGGGTGACAGTATACAGGCTTGATGTATTCCTTTCCCTATTTGGAACTGGTCAGTTGTTCCATGTCCAGTTTTAATTGTTGCTTCTTGACCTGCATACAGATGTCTCAGGGGGCAGGTCAGGTGGTCTAATATTCCCATGCCTTGAAAAATTTTCCAGAGTTTGTTGTGATCCACACAGTCAAAGGCTTTGGCATAGTCAATAAAACAGATGTTTTTCTGGAACTCTCTTGCTTTTTTGATTATCCAACAGATGTTGACAATTTAATCTCTGATTCCTATGCCTTTTCTAAATTCAGCTTGAATATCTGGAAGTTCATGGTTCACATTCTGTTGAAGCCTGGCTTGGGAAATTTTGAGCATTACTTTGCTAGCGTATGAGATGAGTTCAATTGTGTGGTAGTCTGAGCATTCTTTGACATTGCCTTTCTTTCAGATTGAAATAGAAACCGACCTTTCCAGTTGTGTGGCCAGTGCTGAGTTTTCCAAATGTGTTGGAAATTGAGTGCAGCACTTTCACAGCATCTTTTAGGATTTGAAACAGCTCAAATGGAATACCATCACCTCCACTAGCTTTATTCGCAGTGATGCTTCCTAAAGCCTACTTGACTGTGCATTCCAGTTTATCTGGCTCTAGGTGAGTGATAACACCATCGTGATGATCTGGGTCATGGAGGTCTTTTTATAATAGTTCTATGTATTCTTGCCACATCTTCTTAATATCTTCTGCTTCTGTTAGGTCCATACTATTTCTGTCCTTTATTGTGCCCATCTTTGTATAATATGTTCTCTTGGTATCTCTAATTTTCTTGAAGAGATTTTTAGTCTTTCCCATTCTATTATTTTCCTCTATTTCTTTGCATTGATCACTGAGGGAGGCTTTCTTATCTTTCCTTGCTATTCTTTCGAACTCTGCATTCAAACGGGTATATCTTTCTTTTTTCCTTTGCCTTCCACTTCTCTTCTTTTCTCAGCTATTTGTAAGGCCTCCCCAGACAACCATTTTGCCTTTGTGGCAGTTGTTTTTCTTGGGGATGGTCTTGATTACTGCCTCTTTTACAATGAGGCAGTAATGAACCTCTGTCCATAGCTCTTCAGGCACTCTGTCTATAAGATCTAAACCCCTGAATCTATTTGTCACTTCATAAGAGATTTGATTTAGGTAATATATGAGTGACCTACTGGTTTTTCCTACTTTCTTCAGTTGAAATCTGATTTGCTAAGAAGAAGTTCATTATCTGAGTTACAGTCAGCTCCTGGTCTTGGTTTTCCTGTATAGAACTTCTCCATCTTTGCAAAGAATATAATCGATCTGATTTTGGTATTGGCCATGTGTAGAGTTTACTCTTGTGTTGTTGAAGAGGGTGTTTGCTATGATCAGTGTGTTCTCTTGGCAAAACTCTGTTAGCCTTTGACCTGCTTCATTTCATACTCCAAGGCCAAATTTGCCTGTTACTTTCTTGACCTCTACTTTTGCACTCAGCCCGCTATAACGAAAAGGGCATCTTTTGGGGGGTTTAGTTTTATAATGTCTTGTAGGTTTTCATATACCTGTTCAACTTCAGCTTCTTCAGCATTACTGATTGCAGCATTACTGCAGTACTGAAATGTTTGCCTTGGAAATGAACAGAGCTCATTTTGAGATTATGTCCAAGTACTGCAAACTGGACTCTTCTGTTGACTATGAA
Source organism: Hydropotes inermis (assembly GCA_020226075.1). Lineage (NCBI taxonomy): Eukaryota > Metazoa > Chordata > Mammalia > Artiodactyla > Cervidae > Hydropotes > Hydropotes inermis. The sequence continues at coordinate 18,894,741 of CM035283.1, read as the reverse complement.
GGCTACTCCATTTCTTCAAAGGGATTCTTACCCATAGTAGTAGATATTATGGTCATTTGAGTTAAATTCACTCATTCCAGTTCATTTTAGTTCACTGATTCCTAAAACATTGATGTTTATCCTTGCCATCCCCTTTTAATCACTTCCAATTTGCCTTGATTCATGGACCTAACATTCCGTGTTCCTATGCAATATTGCTCTTTACAGCATTGGACTTTCCTTCCATCACCAGTCACATCACAGCTGGGTGTTGTTTTTACTTTGACTCCCTCTGTTCATTCTTTCTGCTGTTATTTCTCCACTGATCTCCCGTAGCATACTGTGTACCTACCGACCTGTGGAGTTCATCAGTTCATCTTTCAGTGTCCTATATTTTAGCTTTTTCATGCTATTCCTGGTGTTCTCAAGGCAAGAATACTGAAGTGGTTTGCCAATCCTGTCTCCAGTGGATCACATTTTGTCAGAATTCTCCACTGTGACCCATCTGTCTTGGGTGGCTCTACAGGGCATGTCTCATAGTTTCATTGAGTTAGACAAGGGTATGGTCCATGTGATCAGTTTGGTTAGTTTCCTGTGATTGTGGTTTTCATTCTGTCTGCCTCTGATGGATAAGGATAAGAGGCTTATGGAAGTTTCCTGCTGGGAGAGACTGACTGATTGAGGGGTGATAATGGGTCTTGTTATGATGGGTGGGGCCATGCTCAGTAAATCTTTAATCCTGATTTTTGTTGATGGTTGGGCTGTGTTCTCTCCCTGTTGTATGACTTGAGGCCAAACTATGGTGAGGGAATGAAGATAATGGCAACTTTCTCCAAAAGGTCTGATGCAGGCTCTGCCTCACTCAGTGCACAGGAAGCTTATGCCATACCCAGGTCTCTGCACCCAGAGCCCTGATCCTTTGGCAGGCCCCTGTTGACCTGTACCTTCTCAGGAGGCACTCAAACACAGTCTGGCTCAGTCTCTTTGGGTTCTCTGGGTCCTGGTATGCACAAGGTTTGTTTGAGCCCTCTGAACGTCTCTTGCAGGTAAGGAGTTTGATTCTAAACACTAGTTTTGCCTCTCCTATGTCTTGCTGGGGCTCCTCCTTTGCTCTATACAAAAGATTATAATGAACCAAATTACTCCAATGGTGTGATTAGTCACCTATAGCCAGAAATTATGGAGTACGAAGTCTAATGGGCCTTAAGAAGCACTACTGTTAATAAAGTTGGTGAATGTGATGAAACTCCAGCAGAACTATTCAAATCCCTAAAGAAGGATGCCATCAACATTATGCGTTCATTATGTCAGCGAGTCTGGAAGACCCAGCAGTGGCCACAGGACTGGAAAAGGTCAATCCTTGTCCCGTTTCCCAAGAAAGTGTGAAAGTCGTTCAGTCATGTCCAACTTTTTGTGATCCCATGGACTGTACAATCCATAGCATTTTACAGGCCAGAATACTGGAGGTGGTAGCCTTTCCCTTCTCCAGGGGATCTTCCCAACCCAGAGATTGAACTCAGGTCCAGGTCTCCTGCATTGCAGATGGATTCTTTGCCAGCTCAACCACAAGGGAAGCCCAAGAATACTGTAGTGGGTAGCCTATCCCTTTTTCATCAGATCTTTCTGACCCATTGCAGGTGGATTCCTTACTAACTGAGCTATAAGGGAATCCCAATTCCCAAGAAGGGTAGTATCAACCATTGAACAGTTGCACTCATCTCCCATGCTAGTAAGATCATGTTTAATATCTTGCATACTAGGTTTCAGCATTATGTGAACCAAGAACTTCCAGATGTCCAAGATGGGCTTAGAAAAGGAAGAGAAACTAGAGATAAAATTGCCAACATTTGCTGGATTATACAGAAAACAAGGGAATTTCAGGAAAAAAAAATCTATCTCTGTTTCATCAGCTATGCTAAAGCCTTTGACTGTGTACATCATGAGAAACTATAGAAAATTCTTACAGAGTTGGGCATATCAGGCCATCTTACCTGCCTCCTGAGAAACCTGCATGCAGGTCAAGAAGCAACAGTTAGAACCCTGTGTGGAAGAACTGATTGGTTCAAGATTGAGAAAAAAGGATGACAGGGATGCCAGCAGTCACCCTGTTTGTTTAACCTATATGCTGAACACATCATGAGAAATGCCGGATGAGATGAGATACAGGCCAGAATAAGACAGGGGAGAAACATCAATAACTTCAGATATGCAGATGATATCATTCTAATGGCAGAAAGTAAAGAGGAACTAAAGAGACTCTTGATGACAGTGAAGGAGGAAGTAAAAGAGCTGGTTCAATACTAAATATTAAAAAATCTAAGATCAAGGCATCCAGCCCCATTACTGACTAGCTAATAGAAAGGGAAAAGGTGGAAATAATGACAGATTTCCTCTTGGCCTCCAAAATCACTACAGAAGGTGACTGCAGCCATGAAATCAGAAGACAATGGCTTCTTGGCAGGAAAGCAATGGCAAACCTAGACAGTGTCTTGAAAAGCAGAGACATTACTCTGCCAACAAAGGTCCATATAGTCAAGGCTATGGTCTTCCCAGTGGTCATATATGGTTATGAGAGCTGAACTGTAAACAAGGCTAAATACCAAAGAATTGATGCCTTCAAACTGTGGTCCTGGAGAAGACTACTGAACTTCCCTTGGACAGCAAGGAGATAAAACCAGTAAATCTTAAGGGAGATCAACTCTGAATATTCACTGAAAGACTGACACTGAAGCTGAAGCTCCAGTATTTTTATCATTTGATGCACACAGACAGCTCATTGGAAAAGTCTCTGATGCTAAGAAAGATAGAAGGCAGAAGGAGAAGAGGGCATCAGAGGATGAGATGGTTGGATGGCATCACTGATGCAATGAACATGAACTTGGGCAAAATCTGAGAGATGGTGATGGACAGGGAAGCCTGGTATGCCACAGTCCAGAGGTCACAAAGAGTCAGACATGACTGGGTGACTGAACAGCAATAACAACAATATTTGACAAAGAGTAACCTATACCAGTGGGAAAAGAATAGCCTTTTCAACAAATGTTTCTAGGAAAATTGGATAAATCATGAAGAAAAATGAAGTTATATCCTATCTTATGCCACGTACAAAAATTAACTTGCAATGGATCCAAGACTTAAACACAAAGTCGAACACCATAAAAATTCCTAGAAGAAAACTTGGGGAATAAATGCTTTAACATTGGTCTTGGAAATGATTATTTTAGATATGATGCCAAAAATACAAACAACAAAAACAAAAATCAATATGTGACTGCATCAAGCCAAAAAAACTTCTACATACAATAAGATATAATCAACAAAATGAAAAGACAATCTGAAATATTGGGGAAAATGTTTGTAAACTATATGTTAGGTAAGAGGTTAATATCCAAAATATATAAGAATTCAACTAACTCAGTAATAAAAGAAACAAATAATCCAATTTAGAAATAGGCAGTAAAACTACATAGACTTTTTTTTCCAAAAAAGACATCCAGATGGCTTTTTTCACTTGAAAAAGAATGAAATGAAACGAGACTCAACATCACTAATTATCAGAGAAATGTGTCACTATGGAAAACAATATGGAGGTGCTTTAAAAAGTTAAAAATAGAACTATAAATATGAACCAGCAATTCATATTCCACTTTTTTTTTAAATATATATCCAAAGGAAATAAAAACAGGATATCCAAGAAGTATATGCACTCATATGTTTATTGTAGCATCGTTCACAAATAGCCTAGATACAGAAACAACCTAAGTGTCAGGGGACATTCAACTTTAAGGGATCCAGTATGGTGTTTTCTTCTTTTGTGAGCTGTTTCTCAAGGACTCTCTATTCCTTATCAGTTCCTAGAAAACAGGAGCGAGCAGAGCTGCACGCAGTTCTCAGGACTGAGAGCACGAGAAAGGGCGCCTGCTTGGATTCCTTTCAGTGACTCCCTTCAGTGACCTTTTACTTAAAGGTAATCTATTCACTCATACCCCTCTTACTCAGGATATGGAATGCTTTCCGGCCCTTTGAATATTGTTATTTGCTTGGCTTTGTTTTTGCTCATTTTTTTTTTTTTTTTTTTACTGCCTAAAGCTCCCTTGTATGAAGATATATACACATGAGTGAGTTAGTGAGATCGCTCAGTTGTGTCCGACTCTTTGCGACCCTGTGGACTGTAGCCTACCAGGCTCCTGCATCCATGGGATTCTCCAGGCAAGAATATTGGAGTGAGTTGTCATTTCCTTCTCCACGGGGTCTTCCCGACTCAGGGACCAAACCCGGGTCTCCTTTGTTACAGGCAGACGCTTTAACCTCTGAGTCACCAGGGAAGCCCAATATATAAACAGGCGTTTCTGCAAATAAAGCACTCTTGTTTCACTTGAGACTTGGGTCCCCTGCATCCCTCTTCTTATCGACTCTAGTCCCCAGATCCCGGTCTGCGAAGACCGAGACACCTAAGTATCTGTCAACAAATGAATGGATAAAGAAACATATTATTTAGTTATGAAGATGGAGAAAATCTTGACATTTATGACAATATGGGTGAAAGTTGAGTACATTATGGTAAATGAGATAGGTCAGAAGAAGAAAGGCAAATATTGTATGATATCACTTATATATGAAATCTAAAATCAGTGAGACTCCTAAAACCAGAGAGTAAGATGGCGGTTATAAGTGGCTAATTGGTGGTGGATACAAGAGATATTTTAACAGCACAAACTTGCAACTAGCAGATAAATCAGTCCAGAGACATAATGCACAGTACAGTGATTAGAAACAACCATATTCCCTTATAACATCAACTTTGCTAAGAAACTAGATCTTGATTATTCTGACCACAAAAAAAGAAATGGTAGTTGTGTGATATGAGAGAGGTGATAGCTAATGCTACCATGGCAATCATGTGGCAAGGTATGAAAGCACCATGGGAAGCTTACATTTAAATATTAAATATAAACTATATTTAAATAAAAATATTATATAAATTGAACCATACTTAAAATGTTGATTTTATTTGTGGTAACAAATAATTCCTTATAAGTTGAAGATGTACATATAAAATATCAAGCTTTATAAACATTTTAAAGATATAATAGAATGTTCTATGAATTCAGGGTAGGGAATATTTCTTTTAAAACACTCAAGAAAAAACTAACAAGGAAGTTTAATAAATTATATGAGTTTATTATTAAAATCTTTTGTCCACAATTTGCTAATAAGTAGACAGGGAGAAAATATTTATCCAGTTAACTATGATTATGTATTGCTAAGGTTTTGTTTAGCAACTGTTCTAATTTTCCTGCCAGACATGAGGTAGGAGTGATTTTCCTTGCCCACTTAGAATTTGTGTGGCCATTAACTTGTCTTGATCAATGACCTCTGCAAAGTGACATTTGTGCAGAGTGTCATTTCTGGGTCAGAGCTTTGACAGCCATTTCTCAATTTGCTTCCTCTCTTTCTTATCTCTGGGGACCAGAAATATCCTAGACCACATGGAGGTTGCTCAGCAATGGATCCCAGAGGGACGATGATGGAAAGCGAAGGCCTGGCTGACTCACAATGAATTTGTATCATGAGTGACATCTAAATCTATTTGTTTATTTCTGGTTTAATTTTTTTTCACCGTAACAAAAGTTAGTCATGTGCTAGATCACAATTTAACATAATTTAACTAATTCTAATTAGAATCAAAGCTGTGTAATAACATATGAAACATTTTTTAAACCTCAACAAATTAAAAGAAAAATTAAAACCTGTCTGAATAAGTTATTCACAGAATAGAAATCTCAAGTGGTTTAAAACTATATATGAAACTACATGAAAATGCTAACGCTTTCTCATAGACATCACTTGATTTTAATGCTCAATGTTGTAAAACTCATGAAACTCAACATCAAAAAGCCAAACAACCTGATTAATAAATGGGCAGAGGACCTGAATAGACATTTTTGAAAGTAGATATACAGATGGCCAACAGGAACATGAAAAAATGCTCAACATCACTAATCATCAAAGAAATGCAAATCAAAACCACAATAAGATATAGTCTTACATCTGTCGGACTGGCTATTCTCTAAAAGAAAACAAAAAATAAACGTTGGCAAGGATGTGGAGAAAAGGGAACTCTGTTCACTGTTTGTGGCAATGTATATTGATTCAACCACTTTCAAATAGTCTGAAGTTTCCTCAAAAAATTAAAAAAAAAAAAAATCCAGCAACTGCACTCTTAGCTATTTATCCAAAGAAAATGAGAACACTAATTAGGCACCCCAATGATCATAGAAGCATTATTTACAATGACCAAAATGTGTAAGCAAGCTATCATTGATAGATGAATGGATAAACTTCCCTGGTGGCTCAGACGGTAAATCATCTCTCTCCAATGCTGGAGACCCGGGTTTGATCCCTGGGTCAGCAAGATCCCCTGGAGAAGGAAATGGCAATCTATTTCAGTACTCTTGCCTGGAAAATCCCATGGACAGAGGAGCCTGGTAGGCTACAGTCCATGGAGTCGCAAAGAGTTGGACTTGACTGAATGACTTTACTTACTTACTTACTTAGTATACAAACAAATGGAATATTACTCAACCATTTAAGAAAGACATCTTGCCATTTGCAACAACATGGGTGGATCTAGAGAGTATTATGTTAAGTGAAATAAGTCAGATAAAGGCAAATCCTCAATGATTTCATCTTTATATGGAATCTAAAAAGCAAATGAACACACATAACTGAAACAGAGCTATAGATACAGAAAGCAGAGTGCTTTCCTGAGGAAGAGGGTTGGAGTCACGGGATAAGAGAAGTAAGTGAGTGAATTTAGAGGTACAAACTCCAAGTTACAAAATACATGATTCACAGCTATGTACAATGTGGAGAATATAACCAATAATAATGTAATATCTTTGTATAAAAGTGAAAGTTTTAGTTGCTTAGTCATGTCCTACTCTTTGCAACCCCATGGACGAGTGAATTTAGAGGTACAAACTCCAAGTTACAAAATACATGATTCACAGCTATGTACAATGTGAAGAATATAATCAATAATAATGTAATATCTTTGTATAAAAGTGAAAGTTTTAGTTGCTTAGTCATGTCCTACTCTTTGCAACCCCATGGAC
>CM035283.1:18853454-18887634 GCA_020226075.1 Hydropotes inermis | reverse complement strand
TGTAGCCCGCCAAATTACTCCAACCCTGGAATTCTCCAGGCAAGAATACTGGAGTGGGTAGCCTTCTCCAGGGGATCTTCCCGACTAAGGGACTGAATCTAGGTCTCCTGCACTGAAGGTAAATTCTTGACCATCTGAGCCACCAAGTAGTAATTCTAATTAACATGATGATCATTATCAAATATATAGAAAATCACGATGTTGTACACCAGGAATTAACATAGTGTTGTAGGTGAATTATACTTAAGAAGCAACAAACTTATATAAAAGGAGATCATATTTGTAGTTAACAGATATCAGATTTGTGGTTAACAGAGGGGGAGGGGAAATGGATGAACATAGTTAAAAGGTACAAACTTTCAGTTATAAGGTATAAAAGTACTACAGATGGAAAATACAACATGATAAATATAATTAGCACCACAAAAAGCTATTAAGATAGTAAACCGCAAGAGTTTTCATCACAAGGAAAACTCTTTATATTTTATTTTGCATCTATACGAGATGATGGATGTTCATCAAACATTTTGTTAATAATTTCATGATGTATGTAAGTCAAATCATTATATTCTATACCTTAAGTGTATACAGTGCTGCATGTCACTTCAATTCAGTTCAATCGCTCAGTCATGTCCAGCTCTTTGTGACCCCATGGACCCCCCTGCAGCATGACAGGCCTCCTTGTCCTTCACCATCTCCCCAAGCTTGCTCAAACTCATGTCCATTGAGTCAGTGATACCATCCAACCATCTCATCCAACCATCTCAACCTTCTCCTCCAGGCTTCAATCTTTCCCAGCATCAGGGTCTTTTCTAAAGAGTCATTTCTTGGCATTAGGTGGCCAAAACATTCCATAACTACTTGATTGAATTTTTTCATCTCAAATGTACCTTATCATATTATTAAGATATATTAAGATGCCCCATTATTTTTTATAGGTGAGTGGTTCTAAAATTTCCTCTAATGCGCTTCTCACTCATCTTTACCTGAAATTTTCTTTCTTCATTGTCCATGGCCTTTTCCTAGATGGGAGCTTAGGTTTGTTCCTTTTGATTTATTTATAGTATTCAAGCCATCCTAAAGCCATTACTTTTTTACCAGAGTCTCCTTGCAATTACATGGGAGTTGAAGCTTGGAGATTTTTTTTTTTTTTTTTTTTTTTGTCTAATTTTAGTTATTCTTAGATTTTTCTGCCAAGATTCCCAGTAAGTTCATATGACAATATTGGGGTATTCTGATTCTCATTATAAAATGTCTGAATCACATATAAGTGTTAACCAAGCATATCATGCACCGATAAAAGACGACACTATCTCAGATGTTAACACTCAACTGCTTTCTCTCATAGAGTCCAAAAGTCTGAAGGCGAGGGTGGGATGATCTGAGAGAACAGCATTGAAACATATATATCATCAAGTGTGAAACAGATCGCCAGTCCAGGTTGGATGCATGAGACAAGTGCTCGGGGCTGGTGCACTGGGAAGACCCAGAGGGATGGGATGGAGAGGGAGGCGGGAGGGGGGTTCAGGATGGGGAACACATGTAAATCCATGGCTGATTCATGTCAATGTATGGCAAAAGCCACTACAATATTGTAAAGTAATTAGCCTCCAACTAATAAAAATAAATTAAAAAAAAAAACCTCTCAACTGCTGATCAGTAAGCAATGTTTCTAATATTTTGCAACATTATGCAACATGTTATATGTGTAGATGCATTAGCAATGTTATTAGTGTTTTTTCAGTTGTAAAAATAGCTTTAAAATTTTTCCTTTTTGAAATAATAAGAAGGCAGATTTAGGCTTACATTTTTATACAGAATGTCTAATGTTTAGCAATGTTTTACTATTACAATACAAATAATTTAAACCCAGTAGTGGTAAATTAAATATACATTTAAAAATAGTAAAAAATAAAATAAAATAAAAAATTAGATTAGCCAAGACTAAAGTCTAGTATCACCAGTTATTGGTAGGAATGTGCTTTGTGGCAACACTCTTAGGTCTGAGGGATGTAGGTTTGTACAAATATCTTGGAGAATAACTTGATAGTATCTCTTAATTTAAAGACACAGGTCACTGGTCATGAATAAATCCCACTATTAAGTTAATAACATATAAAATTTTGAATATATACTAAAGAAAATGATGTTTCAAGAGTTTTACTAAACAACTATTCTAGAGTGTATAATTCAAAGCAACTTATGCTTCTCTAAACTTTTTTTTTTATTAAAAAAAAAAAAAAACTTTTTTAGCCCACCCCATATGGTTTGTGGTATTTCAGTTTCTTGCCTGGAACTTGAACTCAGTCCAGGGCAGTGAAAACCTGGAATCCTAACCACTTTGCCACCAGCAAACTCCTCCTCTACACTTTAACACAAAAATAAATTATATCTTACTCCGTGAAATAGTTGGAATGAATGATACAGAAATATCAATAAAAGCAACAACCAAAATACATCTAAAACAGGGAAAATGTTGAGTGAAAAAAAAATCAATGTGCATATATATGTGTGTGTGTGTGTGTGTGTGTGTGTGTGTGTATAAACATGATTCCATGTAGTATCAATATCAACCTTTTTCTGTACAACCTATTACATCAGAACTTAGTGGCTTGAAAAACCAAAATGCTTTTCTCACTGTTTCTGTGGTTGGGGGCGCAGGAGTGGTGTCTCTGCACTGTTCTGGCTCAGAGTCTGAATGAGATCGCAGACAGATATCACCACATGCTACCATCATCTGCTGGCTCTTGGTGATAGATCGCCCTCTTCCAAGGTGGCTTGCTCACATTGTTGGCAATGTGACATGTTCGTTGGTGTGCTTAGTCACTGGATTATGTCCAGTTCTTTGAGAACCCATAGTCGATAGCCCACCAGGCTCTTCTGCACATAGAATTTTCCAGGTAAGAATAGTGGAGTGGGTTGCCATTTCCTTCTCCAGGGGATCTTTCTGACCCAGGGATCGAACCCAGGTCTCCTGCTTTGCAGGCAGAGTTTACTAGGAGGCGGAGAAAACTACATCAAAGGAAATCAAACCAGCAAATCCTAAAGGAAATCAACCCTGAATATTCATTGGTAAGACTGATGTTGAAGCTCCAATACTTTGGCAATCTGATGCAAAGAGCCAACTCTTTGGAACAGAGTCTGGTTCTGGGAAAGATTGAAGACAAAAAGAGGATGGCAAAGGATGAGATCATTGAATAGCATTATCGACATAAAAGACATGAATTTGAGCAAACTCTGGGAGATAGTGAAGGACAGGGGAGCCTGGTGTGCAGCAGTCCATAAGGCATCAAAGAGTCAAACACAACCTAACAACTGAACAACAACTACAAAGAAAACTAGAATCCATCTTTGAGGCTGGCTATCAAATACTGTTATACATGGAGTTGGCCAAAAAGTTCATTTGGGTTTTTCCATATTGCCTTATGGAAAAGCCTGAATGAACTTTTTGGCCAACTCAATAAAATGCCATGCACATTAAAAACAATATCACCTATTTGTTATGTGAACATATGTATAGTCAAATGAAATAGAAAATTCTGCATGTGATGAACAACCTATTTGGATGGTGGCTACCTCTGATGAGAAGAGATGATAGCGGGATTAGAGTTTGGTCTCTGGTGTGTTTGGCAGGGTCCATTTAATTAGGAAGGGGCATGAGGTTTTGATAGATCTGGATGCTAAATATATCAGTGCTTATCATCCTTTCTCCTGCCAGTTTCCATAGAGGAAAACTATTCCATAATTAATAAATAAACACAGAGGCACAGCCTTCGTGATTCATGAGTGATAATCAACTCTCAGCTGCTGTCTCCTTGACACATGTCATTACACCAGCAAACACTGACTTCAGCAAGAGGATGCAGAAGCCGAAGCTCTAATTCTTTGGCCACCTAATGTAAAAAGTCAACTCATAGGAAAAGCCCCTGATACCGGAAAGACTAAGGGAGACAGAGGATGAGATGGTTGGATGGCATCATTAACTCAATGGACATGAGTCTGAGTAAACTCTGAGAGATGGTGAAGGACAGGGAAGCCTGGTGTGCTGCAGTCCATGGGGTTGCAGAGAGTGTGACATGGTTGAGTGACTGAACAACAACCTAAGAGATTGCCTTGTCCTCATCCAGTTTACTTTATTAAGACATCCCCTTTGGAAAAAAAAAAAAAAAGTCCTACATTGACTCAAATAACCCATAAAGTGGAAAGTGTGGTCCTGGATATCCAGAAAAATCTTGAGGATGTGAAAGGGGATATTCCACCCACAGTGTCCACATCTGGCAGGGGAGCCTTGTCAATGAACTTGACAGCATGTAGCCTACTCTACCTTTGGATCTATATTGAAAGCTTGAGTCAACAGTATCAAGAGCCAACATTTCTTTAGTAATATGCTGGGCATTAAATACTTTACCTGTTATTTCATCTTAAAGACAACCTTATGGTATGTCCTGCATATTTTAAAAGGTGCAACTGGGGGACATTAAGCAGATAAGTAACTTGCTATGCAAATTAATAGCAGGGCAAAAAATTTTAATCAGGAAATCTGGCTTCTCGACTGTGCCATCATTTCTCTAATGATTCTCATTACTCTGGTTCTCTGGTTATCACCTTAGAATCACCTTTAAAAATCTCTTCATAAATCTGTGTACTGGGATCTCAACTTTATATTTGGCAGTAGTGAAGTCATAATCTCTCTAACAAAAGCATGAATAATTGTGGCTTTCTCCCTTGTGTCTAATACTGGGGAGACAGTAGACTTGGAACACCTAAAAATTCCTGGAGCTCTAAGTTTGTCAGAGAGCTCCAGCCTTCGTTAGGATCCAGGTTAAAGGTCTAGGGGCATAGCAGGTGTGCCTCACACTGTAGTGCCCTCAGCTTGGAAATCCACTGTGATTCTGGAGCTGTCTATTCCCTGCTATTGTTCGTAGAGCCATTTGGTCACACTCTAGGCCAGCCTAGATTGTCATATGAACACCACAGACTGGGAATCCTAAACAACAGAAATTTATTTCTTACAGTTCAGGAAGCTATGGGGTCCAAGGTCAGAGTGCCAGCATGATAGGATTCTAATGAGAATCCTCTTTGCGGCTTATGTATAGCTGCCTCCTTTTGATGTCTTCACAGGGTAAGAAAAGATAAAGAACAAGCTATCACGTCTTTTCTGATAAGGAAACTAATTTCATTAAAAGGGTCCCACCCTCATGAAAGGGTCCCACCCTTTCATTTTCTTTCACTTTCATCCTCATGAGCTCACCTAAAATGAATTAACTCCCAAAGGTCCCATCTTCAAAATCTATCATATTGAGGATTGGTGGTGATTTAATTGCTAAATTGTGTCTGACTCTTGCGACCTCATGGACTGCCAGGGCCTCTGTCCATGTGATCCTCCAGGCAAAAATACTGGAGTGGGTTGCCATTTCCTTACCCAGAGGATCTTCCTGACCCAGGGATCGAACCCAGACTGGGGCTTTAATAAATGAGTTTGGGGAGTTGTAAATCAGTTACTAGCACTCACTAAGCCTCATGCATGGTTTGGTGCTCACCCACCAAATGATGTTCAGCCCCTCAAGGTCAGCTAGTGAAGGTTGCTCATCATCAGTAATTTTTTAATGAAGAAGGTCTGATCGCTGCCCTACAGTTGCTCACACAGGGTTCTCAGAAGACACCTTTCAGGGATTGCCACCACAAATTTAAGGTGACAACATAGGTTGGTTTCTAACACAGTAGAATACACATTGTTTTGTTTTCTGTTGTTTAGTCGCTAAGTCATGTCTGACTCTCTTGTGACCCATTTGATCCCTGGGTGGGAAGTTCCCCTGAAGGAAAAAATGGCAACCCACTTTAGTATTCTTGCCTGGGAAATCCCACGGACAGAGGAGTCTAGAGGGCTACAGTCCATGGGGTGACAAAGAGTCAGATACGACTGAGTGACTAAGCACACACATGGGCTATAGCCCTCCAGGCTCCTCCGTCTTTGGGATTTCCCAGGCAAGAATACTGGAGTGACTCGCCATTTCCTTCTCCAGCAAATCTTCCTGACTCAGGGATCAAACCTAGTTTCCTGCATTGCAGGCAGATTCTTTCTGTTGAGCCACCAGGGAAGCCCAGAAGACACAGAAAAGGCCTCAAGTTAGTCATCTGCCACCGCTCCCCTCGTCCACACGCAGAAGTCAGTTTTCTTTTTGGTGACTTAATAGCTGAAACTCAGGTATTTGCTCCGGTTTACATTCCTTTGAGGCTTAAATGTGTGGCCTCATGGGCCAAATTTTCCTTTCAAGATTATCAGATATTCTGGTACCTCACTCTTTCACTTTTTTCTTTTAAATCAATCTTAATAGCTTGTGGAATATCCTTCCGATCTGAGAGAAAGCAATAGAGATTCATTTCTGATCGGTACTAAATAAGAAGACAACACTACATTTTACTGTACTTCTGTTCGTAAGGGTTGACTTTATTACTGATTTTGAAGCCCCTGGGCTTTTTCTTATTGCTGGATCTTGGCCTGTGCTCTACAAATTTGCATATAATTTGGTATTAGAAAACACCTGGCTATGTTGCTTTGTCTTTTAGTAGTTTAGGAGATCTAAAGTTTGACCTGCCTTCTCAGGCTGTCCAAATAAAGAGTCTCAGACCCAGAGTGCCAGTAGTTTAATTTGGATTTTATCTCCAGTGTGTCCTTAGCCTTGATTTATCATATATTTTATAGAATGTAAAAGCTTTCCTCTTGAGTTTCCAGTCTTCACAGAAACAGTTGTTACAATTAAGCCATTATAACAAGGTAACTGTGTTCCTGTTGAGTATACACCAACTAAGACATGAAAATATCTTACAGTATTTTGAGCAATCTAACTAAATTTTAGAAAAGATCTAGTTAGGTTGTCTATGTAGAGATGGTGTGGTTTGAAAGGAAAGGTTTATCATATTTTAATTCTGCAGGCAGCAAAAAATAAAGGTAATAGATAATGTTTCTAAAGATTATGCCATTTGGCTTATATTGCTTTAATTCTCTGAGATAAGTATAAGCATTTTCCATATTCTGCAACTATGGAAACTAATTTTTATAATTTAAGGGACTTGCTGGAATTAGACAGTTAGTAAGAGATGGAGTTGGGATTTAAATCCTGATATTCTGGTTGAGGAGGCCAAACTCTTAATCATTATCTTCTATTATCTATTAGTAGGCCCCTGTGGGGTAAAATGTTAAACATACATGCTCTTGATCTTGCTCCTTGAATATTTCAGAATTTGATAACCTATAGTTTTAAAAATTTATCTTGTAATTTTGCTAACTACAAGGAATTAAACCTCTGATGGATGAGATTTAAATATTTCTGTTGCAGTTCACCAATGGTGAAGTTTTCAAATTATTGAAAGCTCAGTTTCATTAAATCTTACCATTTTTTACCATTCTCATTCATCATATTTTAGTATTATAATCTATTTCAGATATTGCATGAAAACAAGTCCTGTTCCCAAGTGATGACAAAGACTCTTCTTCTTTTAGAAGCTGGTAAATACTTTTGTTAGTGACACATTCATCATCAAAAGATCACAGATCCACAGCATGAGAAGGGAGAGTTAATCAGGGAGCTTTAGTGGAAATACTGCTCTCTAGTTAATGGATGCCAGGGTGTCACTGTGAAGAGTGAAAGTGCTGTTACTCTGTAATTCCTGTGGTGACTGCAAATGCTGAAATGGGCATTCATTCACACATTGAAGCACTTTCTCAAAAAGAAAAAAAAAAAAAAAGAAAGAAAAGAAAAATCAACTTTGGCCTTGAGAATCTAGTTGATATACACAAGCTAAAGAGATTTAAAATGGAAACTTTAAAATGGAGATTTAAAATGGAACGTTCTCAAAAGATTAGTGCATTTATGAAGAAACATAAAATGCATTGGTGGCATAGCCATCTTTAGGAGTAAGATAACTCCTTACTTATTCCATTTATTCTTTTATTTTGAACATATCTGCTTACATAAAACTTTTGTGGATATGAGGGACTTCAGATTGCATATTGTGATATTTTCATTAGAAATCCCAGGTAATACTTTAGCTGCTGTGACTGTAATGACAAACTATTCTGAGCAGCCTGTAAGCCATTAGTCTATTGCTAATATCAAGGTTGTAAGAAAAATCTTTTAATAGATAAGTTATTGAGACCTGGGCTTCCCTGGTGGCTCAGATGGTAAAGAATCTGCTTGCAATGCAGAGGGCATGACAATCCACTCTGGTATTTTTGCCTAGAGAATCCCATGAGCTGTATAATCCATGGGGTCGCAAGGAGTAGGACACAACTGAGCTACTTTCACTACTGAGACCTAGTACCTGTCTTCCTGCCTACTTTTTTTTTTTTTTTGGAGTATAATTGCTTTACAATGTGTTTGTTTTGGCTGTACAACAAAGTGAATCAGCTATATGTATATTTATATCCCTTCCTTCTTAAGTCTCACCCCCACTCCTCTATGTCATCACAGAGCACTGAGCCTAGTTCCCTGTGCTATACAGCAACTTCCCACTAGCTGTCTATTAATATTTTATGCATGGTAGTGTATATATGTCTTACCTGGTGACTCAACAGTGAAGAATTCACCTGCAACACAAAAGATACAGGTTAGATCCTGGGTTGGGAAGATCCTCTGGAAGAGGAAATGGCAACCCACTCTAATAATCCTCCCTAGGAAACCCCATGGACAGAGGAGCCTGCAGGGCTCTATTTCACAGAGTTTCAAAGAATCAGATGAGACTGAGTATGCACACTTAATGTTTACATGGCTTTGCTACTCTCTCAATTTGTCTCACCCTCCTGCCCACCCTTAAATCTATATGTTCATTCTCTACATCTGCATCTCTATTCATGCCCTGAAAATATTCCTGCACTTTCAGTATTACTCTCATTTAAGTTTGATATACTCATTACCCTTCCTTGACTAATAAGGGAATTATTTCTAATCCTTGCAAAATCTGAAGCTTTCAGAGTATCTTTTATTGCTTTTAGGTTTCATAAAAATTAAATATTATATTCCCTTATCTATCTCTAACTCAACAAATATCTTTGGACTCTACTATATGCATCACTTTCTATTACTCAGAGGAAACATACAGATAAATAGACAGATCTTGACTGGGTGTGTTATGGTAGGTGAAATAGTTGTCTCTCAAAGATTACATGCTAATCTCCAGAACTTGAGAATAGGCTACCTCCTGAGAGATGAGACCTTGCAGATGTTATTAATGTTATGGACCTTGAGATGGGAAGATGATCATGGATTATCTAGGTGGTCCCAATTTAAACACCCAAGTCTTCAAATCCAGAGGATCTTTTATAGTTGAGGCTAGCAAGAGTCAGAGTCATGTAACAGGGAGAGAGAGTGAGATAATAAAGAAACAAAAAGGAGAAATGTGCAAAGCCAATATAAGGTGCATGATTTTGAGTGATGCTGAGGGTGTTAAGCTCTGAGTTCTGCTAATGACTCCAGATAGAGGCTTACCTAAAGCCACTGTAAGTTGTCCATTTGAATGATGAAGGCTAACAAATTTATCCTTCAGTCCTTGCACTTTGCCAAAGGATTTTTTCCCAGGGTTGATAACAACTCCCTTGCTTTTATGCTCTGCTTGAATGAGGCTGAGTGGGCTCCAGCTGTGAGATGAAGCAGAAAGCAAAATGAGATGAGAAGTATCACTGGGAAGTGAGTCTCCAGCTACACAGACCTGTCTGCTGCAGGGTGGGTGTAATCACAGCAAAGGAGGCAAAGTGGCAGGGCACCGTGGTGTCTGCCACATGAAGGCCAGGGCCTAATGGGCACAGGATATTTATATCTGCCTGGGAGGACAGACTTGGTAAAGAAGTCAAAATGTAATTTGAGGAAGTTTGATTTTTTGGGTGGGTAAAATATATATGCTGTGAAGGCAAGTATATAATAAAATTAATAGAATTTATTAGTCGTGTTAAAAATAAGGGAGGAGATAGTGCTCACTTTTCTTGGAGCATTTACTTTGGAAAATGTGTAACTAAAAATTATCCCTCTCTTTGAAATGTAAGTCAGTTTTTAAAAGGCTAAATCAGTGTCTTGCCAGCTTAAAAACCCTGGAATATGTTTCTCAAATACTTAAAAGTCATTCCTTTGAAATGTAAAGATGAAAAGATATGTTGCCCCCCACACACATACTCAGCATCCCGGGGGGTGGGGGTGGGGAGGAGTCTAAGTTCTGGGGTGCTTAGTTTGTAATTGTAAAACTATAAGAAGCTTGTTTTTTTTTTTTTCCTTTTAGAGAAAGCCATTAGCTAACATAAATGATCACTCCAATTAACAAATGAATGTAAGGTGAGTTATATGTGACAGAGCTGTTAAGTCCTCTACTTGAGGATCAGTTGTGGTTTGTATCTTAAGAACACAGACATGATACACTTTATTGGCTTGGCCAAGAAAATCAGATATACTAAAGAAATATTCCATGCAAAGATGAGCACAATAAAGAATAGAACTGGTAAGGACCTAATAGAAGCAGAAGATATTAAGAAAAGGTGGCAAGAATACACAGAAAAACTATTTAAGAAAAAAAAGATCTCCATGACCCAGATAACCACAATGGAATGATCACTCACCTAGAGCCAGACAACCTGGAATGCGAAATCAAGTGAGCCTTAGGAAGAATCACTAAGAACAAAACTAGTGGAGGTGATGGAATTCCAGTTGAGCTGTTTCAGATCCATCAAAAGATGATGCTGTGAAAGTGATGCACTCAATATGCCAGCAAATGTGGAAAACCCAGCAGTGGCCACAGGACTGGAAAAGGTCAGTTTTCATTCCAATCCCAAAGAAAGGCAATGCCAAAGAATGATCAAACTACCTCACAATTGCACTCATCTCACACGCTAGCAAAGTAATGCTCAAAATTCTGCAAGCCAGGCTTCAACAGTATATGAACTGTGAACTTCCAGATATTCAAGTTGGATTTAGAAAAGGCAGAGGAACCAGAGATCAAATTGCCAACATCTGCTGGATCATCAAAAAAACAAGAGAGTTCCAGAGAAACATCTACTTTTATTTATTGACTATGCCAAAGTCTTTGACTGTGTGGATCACAACAAACTGTGGAAAATTCTTCAAGAGATGGGAATACCAGGCCATTTGACCTGCCTCCTGAGAAATCTATATGTAGGTCAAGAAGCAACAGTTAGAACTGGACATGGAACAACACTGGTTCCAAATCAGGAAAGGAATACATCAAGTTTGTATATTGTCACCCTACTTACTTAACGTATATACAGAGTATATCATGCCAAATGCTAGGGTGGATGAAGCACAAGCTGGAATCAAAATTCCCGGGAGAAACATCAATAACCACAGATACACAGATGACACCACCCTCAGATGACTATAAAGAAAGCTGAGCGTCAAAGAATTGATGGTTTTGAGCTGTGGTGTTGGAGAAAACTCTTGAGAATCCCTGGACTGCAAGGAGATCACACCAGTCATTCCTAAAGGAAATCAGTCCTGAATATTCATATTCAAATCCTTATACTTTCCTCCTCTCTAATATATCCTATTTACTTGGTATCATGAGTGTTTGCATGTTCCTGGATTCCATTCTTCGGCTCTGGGAACAAGAACTCTGATTCCCCTTTCAGTTGCATAGCAGCAGTACTGCTCACACCCTAATCTTTTCAAAGACCCAAGCTTAGATCCACTGTTGTAAAACTCTTCATCACATCCTGTAGGCTTGATATACATAGTTTTTGAAGCAGAAATCCAATATGTCTCCTTTTGATTGGCAAAGAAATAAAGCTATCCTTTTTTATGTGCTTACCAAAGGCATTTGCCAACTGCCTCTTTGAAGACTGAAACTTGTGCTGCAGAAGCTATTGTCCTTTGACACACCCTGAAGGGAGTTCAGAATGTGTATATTGTCACCCTGTTTATTTAACTTACATGCAAAGTACATCAAGAGAAATGCCGGCTGGATGAAGCACAAGCTGGAATCAAGATTTCTGCGAGAGATATCAACAACCTCAGATAGGCAGATGACACCACCCTTATGGCAGAAAGTGAAGAAGAACTAAAAAGCCTCTTGATGAACCTGAAAGAGAAGAGTGAAAAAGTTGGCTTAAAAACTCAACCTTCAAAAAATGAAGATCATGGCATCCAGTCCCATTACTTGATGGCAAATAGATGGGGAAACAATGGAAATAATGACAGACTTTATTTTGGGGGCTCCTAAATCACTGCAGATGGTGACTGCAGCCATGAAATTAAAAGATACTTGCTCCTTAGAAGAAAAGCTATGACCAACCTAGATAGCGTATTAAAAAGCAGAGACATTACTTTGCCAATAAAGGTTGGTCTAGTCAAAACTATGGTTTTCTAGTAGTCACATATGGATGTAAGAGTTGGACTATACAGAAAGTTGAGCACGGAAGAACTGATACTTTTGAACTGTGATGTTGGAGAAGACTCTTGAGAGTCCCTTGGAGAGCAAGGAGATCAAAGCAGTCCATCCAAAAGGAAATCAGTCCTGAATATTCATTGGAAGGACTGATGTTGAAGCTGAAACTCCAATATTTTGGCCACCTGATGAGAAGACTATTTTCTGCTTTTGTTCTCTCAAGCATATGAAACAGAAGTTAGTTACTGCCCTTCCTTGGATCTGAGTGCTGATAATTTATCAGACCAAGAACACATTTCAGAAATTTGGAACAAAGTGTATAGACTTGGCTAATGGAGCAGATGTTTATTGAAAACAAGAGTCCTACACTGACTGCCTAGCAATTTTTACCTCACACACCCATGAACTGTAACTCACCAGTCTCCTCTGTCCATGGAATTTTTCAAGGAAGAATTCTGGAGAAGTTTGTCATTTACTTCAAGAGATCATCCCCACCCAAGGATTGAACACACATATCCTGCATTGGCAAGCAAATTCTTTTCCACTGGGGAAACCACACCTCTAGCAGTCCCTTAGTCTCAGGTGGTCCAGTCTCCTAATCTTGATGAGTTTCTCTGGTACCTTGAATCTTGCCTCAGGGGGATTTTTTGTCATCTCCTCCCTTGCTTAGCAACTGTTGGAATCTATTCTTTAGAAGTCAGGGAGGGCCTTGCCTCTAAGAATTGGGAAACAGAAAGGCCTCTGTGCCTGGTCCTACTTGGTTTCAGTGTGGTTTCCCCTTTCTGTTTGTCAATTGAAAGAAAGTGAAACTCAACAGGACCCTGTGGGGCTCCTGGTCAAGGGAGCCTTTCTCTTCAGCCTCATGACCTCCCCTGAGTTTCAAAGTGTTAGTCACTCAGCCGTGTCTGACTCTTTGCAACCCCGTGGACTATAGCCCACAATGGCTTCTCTGTTCATGGACTTCTCTAGGCAAGAATACTGAAGTGCTTTGCCACTGCCTTCTCCAGGAGATCGTCCAGACCCTAGAGTGGAACCCATGTCTTCTTCATTGCAGTCAGATTTTTACTACCCTGGGTTTGGACACAGTTTTTGAAGGACGCAAATCATTTGTATCCCTCTTCCTGGCAAAGCAATAAAATTATTATTTTCTACTCCACCCAAAATGCTGTCTCCAAGGTTTGATTAGGCACAGTGCGGAGAGGAAGAGCGCTCAGCATCAAAAGGTAGGTGTAATGAATTGAAGTTGAGTCCCCATAAATTAAAATTAATCAGTGCATCTAAGAAAGGAATAGACAATTTTAATCAAGTCAAATTTGACAACTATAAGCAGCCCAAGCATCTCCTCCATACCCAGACTACAAGTAAAACTGTCTTTGTGATGGCTTCTCTTGGAAATTTCAGGGTCATCTTAAATCCATCAGTAGAAAATTAAACCTATTATGTTCCTTTTAGTCATGTCTTTTTTTTTTTCCCCCAGTGTCCCTGAAATATGTACAGATATTGTTGTAGTCACATGTTCTGGGACACAAACTCACTCAGAAGGACAATGGAGATAGTGGAGTGCTGTTTATTACACCTGTGGGCCCAAGGCAGAGTCTTCTCTTAGCTGAGGGCCCTGACCAGTTTTTGTGAAAACATTATATACCCTAAGTGTACGTGCCCAAACCTGTCTCCCCAAATTCCCTGAAACTAATCTGGACAAGGTAAAAGAGAGATATGATCAAAGTTAACCCATGATTCATGTGTCACAAGACTAGATAAACAGTGGATATTTATAATTTGGCCTGTGGTCATATTCCAATAAACATAATGGAATTTACCATTTTGTTCTGTTACAGAGATAATTAGCATATTCTTTTAGGCAACTGAGAGTCCAAGTACAAGTCCTGAGGCTCTTTTATGGGGGCGGGGGGGGGGGGTGTCTGGTTTTCCTTTGGTATGCCATTTCTATAGACGCCAGGCACAAAGTTCAGAGTCTTTCAGGCTTTGTTTCTCCATGTGGCCTCTCTAACAAGAAAAGCTGAAATTCCCTGCATTCTGGCTGGGCTCAGAGAGACATTGGTGAAGAGAGACATTGGTCAGAGAAGTAGGAAGGTAGGAGAAGAAGGAGGTCAAGGACAAGGGCAAGCAGAAGAAGGGAAAGGAGAGGAAAAGAGTGGAGGGGAGTGAAGGGGAGGGGAGAGACCTAGAGAGGGAGAGAGTGTCAAGCACCGAGCCCCCAAAGATGCAGAAACGGCACTCAAGACTAGAGCCCTGGACATTTATAGTCTTATTTCAGAAGTTACACCCTAATCATTCTCTATTTTATTCCTTAGCAGTAATTCACTATTTTCTGCCCACACCCAAGGGGAGGACTATTAAGTTCTTCTGAAAGTGAAGAATATCAGGATCTGTGAGCACAGGTTTAACATCACCACAGGTCATTAAACTATTTAAACCCATTTTAGAAGACTAAAATAAAATTTTTTAAAAATAAAACAGCATTTTCAATTGAGCAGAACAATTCCCTAGCTGTGGAGTGGTTCAGGAATTTATTACTGAAGACATACACATAACATACACAAACATATACACTCCGAGGTCACACATAATCAAAAATTTAACCTCAATGCATAAAGTTTTGTCAGAGGAAAAATGCTTGACTTTTCAAAAAGGCTCAGTCATTAAAAAATAAATTGAACTTTGTGTTCATTTTAGCTGTAACCTTTAAACAATCAATAAATATACACTCACTGTAATCATTCTTTAAAATTAGAATTATTGAAAAGCTTTATGATTACTGATGAATGAAAGAAATATTGATTTGTGACCAGGAGAGATGATCTCAAGCAGTAAGCAGGTGAAGTTCTAGAAGAATTCACTTCATTCTACTACAAGTGGGTCAATTTGAAATAAATTCATCATGTTTATAAGTTTAATCATACATTGCATTATAATGCTTTAGATAGCAATTTGATCTAAGTAATTCCAGGATGAAAAAATAAATTATATAAATTAAGAGACTACAATAGTACAAGTACCCCATGTTGTTAACGCATGCATTTTTCTATATGGTACTTGTAAATTTTGCTTTTTTAAAATATTATTCTTTGTTGTGTTTTTTCACTTGTTAACTAGCAATACTAATTCATATGGTTATGCATATGTATATGTGAAGAATAAAGCCACTCCTCTGTAAGTAATCATCATTTAATAGTTTTTAATTTTTTTTCAATAGTGATAGTCAAGAGTGGATCAGGCTATTGGATTAACAGTTGCAGTAATTTTAATAATAATTTAATAGTTATAAGTGATACTCTGCAGCTAGAATTATAAGGAATTATTCCTTATGAAACAAATAATAAGACAATTTAGGAAATTGAGAGTTTATTACTTTTGAATATGGACACTTAAAAATTAATTAAACAGAGATAAAGATTGCACATTGAGGTGATATAGCATCACCTTTAACTATGTTTGTTCTCCATTTCTTAAATTTTCCCTTATCTTACTTGATTTTTGGCTAAATCATATGATTTTCTGGCTTCCCTGATGGCTCAGCAGGTAAAGAATCTGCCTGCAATGCAGGACATTAAGTTCTGCCCCAGGTCACAGGTGTGAGGTCTTAAACCAAGACCACAGAAGTGGAGCCCAGAAGCAAGGTCTCCTCTGAAGCTGACTGAGCCCCTCTGTAACTGTTGCCAAAAGCCCCTGAAAATCACCAACAAGCTTACTGACTCCCAATTACGCAAAGATGCCCACTCCAGCAAGTACCCTATAGCACCCCAACCAATCATCTAGCACCAACCTCCCAGCAGGGATTTTCTTTGGAGATTATAAAAAATGGCTATTAACCCACAAAAATTGTCGGTTTTGCCCAGGATGTCAGGAGGTTGGCCCACTGCACTCTCACAGCTCACTTTATCTCTGTTTTTTGTGCTTGATAACTCCCTCCCTTCTGAAATGCTTTGTGTCTGGAAATTCTTTTCCTATCCACGCTTGGACTGCCTCAACATAGGAGACACGGTTTCCAAATCTGGCTTGGTGAGATTCCCTGGAGGAGGAAATGGCAGCCAATTCCAGTGTTCTTACCTGGAGAAACTAATGGACAGAGGAACCTGGCAGACTTCCATCCATGGGAATCACAAAGATTTGGACACGAATGAGTTATTAAGTGCACAAACGTAATTTTCTATACCTTTATTTCTCAGTTTTATTATTTCCGATGAAAGATTTTCTTTGGTGGAGGTAATGATGGAAGTAATGAAGATAATGGCAATTATCTTAAATGTCATGATTTTCATTACCTCCACTAGAGTTTGGAAGTAAAGTGAAAGTGAAGTCTCTCAGTCATGTCCAACTCTTTGCGACCCCGTGGACTGTAGTCTACCATGCTCCACTGTCCATGGGATTTTCCAGGCAAGAGTACTGGAGTGGGTTGCCATTTCCTTCTCCAGAGGATCTTCCCAACCCAGGGATGAACCTGGGTCTCCTGCATTGTAGGCAGAGGCTTTACCATCTGAGCCACCAGAATTTGGCCTCAGGTAAATAATAGGGAGAGAACACAGCCCCACCCATCAACAGAAAATTGGATTAAAGATTTACTGAGCATAGCCCCGCCTATCAGAACAAGACCCAGTTTCCCCATGGTGAGTCTCTCCCATCAGGAAGCTCCCAAGAACCCCTAATCTTTCACAATCAGAGGGCAGACAAAATGAAAACCACAATAACAGAAAACTAAAAAATTTAATCACATGCACCAGTCTTGTCTAACTCAATGAAATGAAAAGCCATGCCATGTAGGGTCTTCCAAGACAGACAGGTTATGGTGGAGAGTTCTGACAAAATGTGGTCCACTGGAGAAGGGAATGGCAAACCACTTCAGTATTCTTGCCTTGAGAACTCCATGAACATTATGAAGGGCAAAAAGATAGGACACTGAAAGATGAACACCTCAGGTTGGTAGGTGCACAATATGCTACTGGAGATCAGTGGAAAAATAACTCCAGAAAGAAAGAAGAGCTAGAGCCAAAGCAATAACCATGCCCAGGTGTGGATGTGACTGGTGATAGAAGTAAAGTCCAATATTATAAAGAGCAATACTGCATAGGAACCTGGAATATTAGGTTCATGAATCAAAGCAAATTGGAAGAGGCCAAACAGGAGATGGGAAGAGTGAACATCGACATTTTAGGCATCAGCAAACTGATGGACTGGAATGGGGGAATTTAACTCAGATGACCATTATATCAACTACTGTGGGCAAGAATCCCTTAGAAGAAATGGAATAGCCTTCATAGTCAACAAAACAGTCCAAAATGCAGTGTTTGGGTGCAATCTAAAAAATTTAAGAATGATCTCTGTTCATTTCCAAGGCAAACCATTCAATATACCAATAATCCAAGTCTAAGCCCCAACCAGTAACGCTAAAGAAGTTGAAGTTGAACAGTTTTCTGAAGACCTACAAGACCTTATAAAACTGACACCCTAAAATGATGACTATTCATCACAGGGAATTGGAATGCAAAAGTAGGAAGTCAAGAAATACCTGGAGCAACAGGCAAATTTGGCCTTGGAGTACTGAATGAAGCAGAGCAAAGGCTAATAAAATTTTGCCAAGAGAATGCACTGGTCATAGCAAACACCCTCTTCCAACAAAACAAGAGAAGACTCTACACACTGATATCACCAGATGGTCAATGCCAAATCAGATTGATTATATTATTTGCAGCCAAAGATGGAGAGGCTCTATATAGTTAGCAGCAGAAACAAGAGCTGGAACTGACTGTGGCTCAGATCATGAACTCCTTATTGTCAAATTCAGACTTAAATTGAAAAAAGTAGAGAAAACCACTAGACCATTCAAGTATGACCTAAATCAAATCCCTTATGATTATACAGTGGAAGTGACAAATAGATTCAGGAATTAGATGTGATAGAAAGAGTTCCTGAAGAACTATGGGCTGAGGTTCATGACATTGTACAGGAAGCAGTGATCAAGACCATCCCCAAGAAAAAGAAATACAAAAAGGCAAAATGGTTCTCTGAGGAGGCCTTACAAACAGCTGTGATAAGAAGAGAAGTGAAAGGCAAAGGAGAAAAGGAAAGATATACCCATTTGAATGCAGAGTTCCAAAGAATAGCAAGGAGAAATAAGAAAGCCATCCACAGACACCAATGCAAAGAAATAGAGGAAAACCATAGAATGGGAAAAACTAGAGATATCTTCAAGAAAATTAGAGATACCAAGGGAACACTTCATGCAAAGATGGGCACAATAAAGGACAGAAATGGGCCTAACAGAAGCAGAAAATATTAAGAAGAGGTGGCAAGAATACACAGAAGAACTATACAAAAAAGATCTTCATAAACCAGATGACCACGATGGTGTGATCACTCACCGAGAGCCAGACATTCTGGAATGTGAAGTCAAGTGGGCCTTTGGAAGCATCACTATGAACAAAGCTAGTTGAGGTGATGGAATTCTAATTGAGCTATTTCAAACCCTGAAAGATGATGCTGTGAAAGTGCTGCACTCAATATGCCAGCAAATTTGGAAGACTCAGCAGTGGCCAAAGGACTGGAAAAGGTCAGTTTTCATTCCAATCCCAAAGAAAGGCAATGCCAAAGAATGCTCAAATTACCACACAATTGCACTCATCTCACACGCGAACAAAATAATCCCCAAATTTAGTTAACAGCTAAACACCCTAATAAATTGGCTTCAATTTACTTCTCCCTCTATGAGGGGAAAAAAAAAAAAAGGTGGGAGAAGCCAAGCAATCTCCAAGCCAGGCTTCAGCAATGAATGAACCATGAATTTCCAGATGTTCAAGCTGGATTTAGAAAAGGCAGAGGAAGCAGAGATCAAAATGTCAATAACTTCATATATGCAGATGACACCACCCTTATGGCAGAAAGTGAAGAAGAACTAAAGAGCCTCTTGATGAAAGTGAAAGAGGAGAGTGAAAAGTTGACTTAAAACTCAACATTTAGAAAACTAAAATCATGGCTTCCACTCCCATCACTTGATGGCAAATAAATTGGGAAACAATGAAAACTGTGACAGACTAAAAAGAGAGACATTACTTTCCCCAAATAGGTCCATCTAGTCAAGGCTATGGTTTTTCCAGTGGTCATGTATGGATGTGAGAGTTGGACTATAAAGAAAACTGAGCCCTGAAGAATTTTTGCTTTTGAACTGTGGTGTTGGAGAAGACTCTTGAGAGTCCCTTGGACTGCAAGGATATCCAAACAGTCCCTCTTAAAGGAATTCAGCCCTGAATATTCATTGGAAGGACTGATGCTGAAGCTGAAATTCCAATGATTTGGCCACCTAATGTGAAGAACTGACTCTTTTGAAAAGCCCCTGAAGCTGGGAAAGATTGAGGGCAGGAGAAGGGGACGACAGAGGATGAGATGGTAGAATGGCATCACCGACTCAAGGGACATGAGTTTGAGTGAACTCCAGGAGTTGCTGATGGACAGGAAGGCCTGGCATGCTGCAGTCCATGGGATCACAAAGAGTCAGACACAACTGAGCAACTGAACTGAACTGATGAACTATTTTCATTATAAAATGGCCAGAAACCATAGTTAATCTGAGCAGAGAATCTTTACGTTGCTATAATCTCTGGTGATCCATCAGGTTTTTATCTTTATTTTCCCATTCTTGAAGCAGTCCAGATTTTTTGCCTTCTATCATATTCCATCCTTATTTCTTTCTATCTCTATCTGATGACTAATTTTCAGTCTACTTTGCTATCTCATCTTCCTACATGTGCCAATTAAAACTGAGTTTCTTATGCATTTCCTATATATTCTTTTCTTCTCATGCCACCTCTCTCCCCCCTGTTGTTGTTTTTGTTTAGACACTAAGTCATGTCTGATTCTTTTGAGGCCCCATGGACTGTAGCCCACCAGGCTCCTCTGACTCTGGGGTTTTCCAGTCAAGAATACTATTGTGCTGCCACTTCCTCCTCTAGGGCATCTTCTGACTCAGGGATTGAACCTGTATCTCCTTCATTGGTAGACACATTATTCACCACTCTATCACCTGAGAAGCCCCTATCCATCTCCCTAAATAAATGCATTCTCTCCATGACTTTAAGTCCCATTTATACTTAGAGACCCCAAAAGGTATTATCTCCAGACCAGATCTGCTTTAAGAGTACCAACCTTACTTTCTTGAATCAAGTATTTTCCCATCTGCTCACAATCATGTAACCTAGCCCAGAATATGGTTCTTTTTAAAGCACATTTTTTTTGTTTGCCTTATAAGCCTGTTTTTATGTTTTACTTCTGTTACTCTGCATATCCAATCTATCATTAAGTCTTGTCAGTTTAGTCATCAATATATAAAAATATCCATTTTCTTTTCACCTTTTACAAACTCTATTTTGATCTATTCAAATTCATTTCACTCATATTATTGAAGCATTTTTAAAAATCAACCAGCTATTTTGCTTTGAACAGTCCTATTTTAAGCAATTTCACCCAAATCACTCCCAAAACTGTAGTGAACTAATTTTCAATAGTTTTGATCATTGAATTCTCTTGCTTAACACACACTGAGAATATTTCCAGTACATTTGGGATGAAATTCAGAACTCTTAGCCTGGCCTATAAATTTCCACTTGCCATTCCACCTTTATTCTGCTTGCTTTTCCTATCAATCTTTATAATCTAACCACCAGGACCTTCTTAAAGTTCATCTAAAAGATAAAATATACCTTAAAATCTTTTACTGTTGTTTTGTCATTGTACAGTGTGAAGTGTGTGCAATTCTCTGTGACCATGAACTGTGGCACACCAGTCTTCTCCCAGAGATTTCTCAGATTCATGTCCATTGAGTCCATATCTAACCATTTCAACTTCTGCTGCCCTTGTCTCCTTTTGCCCTCAATCTTTCCCAGCATCAAGGTCTTTTCCAATGAGATATTTCCAAATAAAAATACAGTTTTGAAAAAGGAATCTTTTCTTATACCATATCTTTCTTATTCTCTTAATCTCTTCTACCTTGAAGAGTTCAGCCCTTACAAGGGGCCTCATGACTAGGTCAGGCCTATCAGGAATACCTTATTTTTCTTAAAATAAACTCATTTAGAAACTTAATTATTGAACTTTTTTTAATCAGACTGAAGAGAAAAAAGCAGTGGATAATTTCAGGTTTACGGTTGAAACTTCGGCACTCTTTTTCAATAACTGATACATCAAGCTGGCATAAAATCATTAAAGATACAGGTGACCAGACATCACTATTGCTGAACTTGATATCATTGACATTAATAGAACAGTCCATCCAATAATAGCAAAATACCTCTTTGTCAAAATCCACAGAGCTTTACTTCACAAATAGAAAATCTTTAAATATGCAATGCATGCTCGTGTGTTCAGTTGTGTCTGATTCTTTGCAACCCCATGGACTGTAACCTGCCAGACTCCTCCATCCATGGAATTTTCCAGGCGAGCATACTGGAGTGGGTTGCACTACTCCAGGGGATTGTCCTGAGGATGAAACCCATGTCTCTAGTGCCTCCTGAATCTCTTGCCTTGGCATGAAGGTGCTTTACCACTGTGACCCCTGGGAAGCCTATGTATGCAATGAAGATTATCAGTTAGGAGGCCATGTGATCCCAGGATAGAATGCAAAATGTTACAATCTATCTTACAAACATTTAAAATAACTTCACTGAATGAAGTAGAAAGAGTGCTGACCAAGGTAACTTTGAAAATGAATGGAGTACAATACTAAAATCAAAAAATCTGTTCACACACATTTTAATTTAACTGACAAAGAAGTTTCTCTATGAGGTACAGATTATCAATTATTTTACCTCTACACACATATAATGGAGTTGAACATTTAAAGAAGTACCTTTCAGATAGTAGAAGTCAAATTTTTCATTGTTATAGCGAGAGTTTGCACATAGGGTGATAAGGCCAGGGTGATCATGTAGATCAGAGTTTGAGACATAAATAAGGACTCATGTAGATCTTAATATAGACACAAATGGTTGCATATAGTACTATTAATAGATTCATATGTACATGGGAAAGAATACACACATATTTTCATTTTCTTGTCAGCTGAGAAGTCCTTAAAAAAAATGATACCACCACAGCATGAAGCACACCTAGCATTAAGACATAAAGAAACCTGGGGTATTTGAAAAATGGCCAATTCAAATAGGGGAAAAATATACAAGAATGGGGAGAAAATATCCAAGATGAAAGTGGAGCAACTTGTAGTGCCAGAATGTAAAGAAGTGCTCAAAATATTTGTATTTATGTATTATTCCAATTTGGGAAGAAGTGCGTTGAAAAATGTCTTCTGTTATTTCTATTATAGCTTTTATTCACATTTTCAGTGATTTAAAAAATGCATTATTATCCATGAATTTTCTAGTATATAAATCATCAGTATGTTAACCGCAAATTTTACTCTATGTAGAAGCCTACCTATTATGACAATCTCACACCTAAGTCAGGACAGGTAGTTTTTTAGCGGTGGAAAGGACATAACCTTGTGACCCTGGATGCCACTGTTTGACTCATCTATCTGGGAACTAAGGAATTATGTAAGATTCACCTACATTGTTAAGATATTTAAAGCAATGACATTTGTTTAAAAATAAAATTTTAATACTTTAAGAATTTTACATTTATACAGTCAAAAGAAAATCATCTTCTGAATAGGGTTACAAATAAAAGAACTTTGTCTTAATCTACATAATCTGAGCAGAAAACTTCTAGACTATCTCTAGCAATACCTTACAGAGCAAGATTTACAAACCCCAATAAACCATTTTTTATGTCAGTGTTAGTTTAGAATAAATTGATGGCTGCTAAAACTTAATTTAGTTGGAGTCTCTTCTGATCATATTTATAGTTTTATAGACAGCCAGGTTCAATATAATTATATTATATCTTACAATATGCCAGGTTTAAAGTAAGAATCTATTTTAAATTCTCTGATATTCAGGAATCTCTAGCCAATTGTGCTAGACTAAAGATTTTAAACAAAATCTTTTATTTAATAAAGTATTTGATCCCAATAGCAAATCTGCCGATATGAGTCTCCACATTTTATTGTTGCATTTTCTGAAGCACATCTGCCAGAGGAATTGAAGGCTCCTGCAAGTAATCTGATATCTTGTGAAATGTTTAAACTACAAATGACACAATATTAATATGCAGAATAATGAATTGATCTTTATATCATTCCCAAAAGGAAATCTTGTTTTATAAAGTGAATTAAATTTGCTATTAGATCTTGAAATTGGTATTTTGGATCATTTTAGACAGTGGACTTTCAGTTTCTGATGTTAATAATGACATAATCATTTGCTGACTAGCTTTTAAGTGATCAAATAATGACATAATTGGATTCAGTAACTAGAGAAAGGAAAGAAGGAATACAATTATGATATACATACAAAATATGGCTTTTATTATAGCATAGTCTTTAATGAATTCTGTCAATTACTTTATTTAAGGAAAATTTAACTTAACCTAGACTACTTTATTTATTTACTTTTGCAATAACGTTTTATCTGTTCAGTTTGGCACATTGTTAATGCAAGACTATTTAGTGTTACACTGACTAAAATGGACAAAATTTTGCAGTTTCTAGCTTTTAACAGGGTTTGTTTTGCCTTAGTTTGCAAGCTAACCTCTTGACCATCTAGTCAAAGCTGTGGTTTTTCCAGTAGTCATGTTAGGATGTGAGAGTTGGACCACAAAGAAGGCTGAGTGCTGAAGAATTGATGCTATTAAACTGTGGTGTTGGAGAAGACTCTTGAAGTGTCCTTTCAACTGCAAGGAGATCTAGCCAGTCAACCCCAAAGGATATCAGTCCTAAATATTCATTGGAAGGACTGATACTGAAGCTGAAGTTCCAATAATTTGGCCACTTAATGTGAAGCACTGACTCACTGGAAAGGACCCAGATGCTCGGAAAGATTGAAGGCAGGAGGAGAAGGGGCCGACAGAGGTTGAGATGGTTGGGTGGCATCACCGACTGGATGAACATGAGTTTGAGCAAGTTCTGGGAGTTGGTGATGGACAGGGAAAGCCTATCATGCTGCAGTTCATGGGGTCACAGAGTCTGACACAACTGAACAACTGAATTAAACTGAACATCTTAACACAGTTAAAGAAATACAGCTATTATAGGTACATGAAAGCAAAAGTCGCTCAGTCGTGTCTGACTCTTAGTGACCCCATGAACTATACAGTCCACGGAATTCTCCAGGCCAGAATATTGGAGTGGGTAGCCTTTCTCTTCTCCAGGGCATCTTCCCAACCCAGGGATCAAACCTGGGTCTCCCTCATTGCAAGTGGATTCTTTACCAGCTGAGCTATCAAGGAAGCCCCTTAAAGATATGTAGGTAAATGCCAATGAAGAAAGAAGAATGTGTATTTAAATGCCACTTTCCATTACTAACACTGGGAAAAAGTAAGGCAGACATTATTATAATTATTTTTTTTTTATTTAGTTGCATTCTTTAAATAATCAACTCAGAACAAAATAAAAGTTTTTGGAATTATATAATTTGTTTTTGCCTAAAATGTGGATTAGTAGGCTATACAGTCTGCACTAGGATCTAATCTATATTTACCTTTTAACAACTTACTTATTTCTATTTATTTGTGACATCATGTTTGATAAATATTACAAATATATACACCCTTAATGTGATTTGGATTAAAATAAACAATTAAAAAATGGAACATTTTATTATGGCCTTTATTTCTAATGCCACCTTCATGTTTAAGCTAACCCAAGTGCCTGAACCTACCTGTTATGCTAATATTTCGAAACATCAGCCTATATTTATACACAGTTAAATGTGACACAATTATTTATGAAAGTGATTGTTGCTTTATTTAAAAAAACTGAACATTTTGAGCATCCATGAAATTAAAAGCTAAAAATCTGATCCTGATTTACTATGAAAAAAGAACTGAAATCCAAGTGCTTCAGAGCTAAAATTCTGACCCAGAGCAGATCAGAATTCTCATTCTAAAGAAAAAGAAGGGGAGAAGTAAGCAGATGGGAAACATAGCATCTAGTATCCCATTTGATTTCAAAGGTTCACCTAAAAACAGGTGGATTTTTCAGAGAAGTGGGCTAGTTAGTTAATACATGAGAAGTAAAGTCACCAAAAAATACAAAGGTGTATTTAAAAGTCTCTTCTTTCCTGGTATACTACTGTCAGAAGCATTTAGATAAGTGCTTATGAACTGGTTTGAGGCCTTGGGACACTTTCAAAATGTGCTTGAAAAAAGAGAAACAGGTACAGACTTTCTCAATATAAAATGCACATAAGCATGTAGAAAACTTCATGGATAATATATATCTTTCATTATATACTAAAAATACCTGCTCTACATATTTTAATCAAAAGATTTTAAGAGGTTGTATTGGATATATTATTTTTTTTAATTTAGCTATAGTATAATTAAAGCCAATATTTCATTTCTGAAATTGATTAAACATCCAGATATTACAGTAGACCAGATGGCTTTTGCATATTGCAGTATAAAAACATAGACTTTGAAACTAGATTTATTTGTAATCAAGCCCATTTCTGTCAATTTCTCAATGCCATACCCCAGTCAATAACTCATTTTTAAAAATATGCATAATCAATTGAAAGCCAGTAAAATCATGGCTTGGAGTAAAACTTGGGTAATAAAGCTAGCTATGGAAATGTAAAATTAATGGAATTAAAACACTAACAAATAAATTTACAGAAGAAAAGTATGGTTAAAATTACTGAATAATTTAAAGTCCTATTGAAACTTCAAATTTAAAATTTTGCTAAACTAAAATTATATAACAGAAAATATGTCACAGGAAAAGTTTAGAATATAGCTGTGTGTATGTTTGTATATGTATATATACAAACCATTTAAAATTATTGAAACATATTCTTGATTTTGTATTAATATCTTGCTTTAAATTATATAAATTATGTTCATGATTTTTTTTTGAAGTGGCAAATTTTCTAAAAATATGAATAAGACCTCTGTAAAATAAAGTATATAGAGTAATTCACAATCTGTATAGCACAACTTTCTTTTTCATCTCTTTAATACAAAAATATCATTTGTAAATAAATGTTACATTATGTCCCATGCTGTCTTTTTTTAGTGAAAAGACTATCTCCCTTAAAGATGCCATTCTTAGATATTTCTCTTATCTGAAAGTTCCTCACCCTCTCTCATTGGACATTTAGAGGCAAATATATACAATGGAATATCACTTAGCCATTAAAAATAATGAAATAATGCCATTTGCAACAACATGGATGGACCTAGAAAGTGTCATCCTGAGGGAAATAAGTCAGACAGAGGAGAACCATCATATGACATCCTTTATATGGGGAATCTAAAAAGAAATGATAACAGATGAACTTAGAAAACAGAAATAGACTCACAGACTTCCAGAACAAGCTTATGGTTGCTGGGGGAAGGATATGGGGAAGGTATGGTTTGGGGGTTTGGGATAGGTATGTGCACACTGTTATATTTAAAACAAATAACCAACAAAGACCTACTGTATCACACATGGAACTCTGCTCAGTGTTATGTGGCAGCCTGGATGGAAGCAGAGTTTGGGGAAGAATGGATACTTGTATATGTATGGATGAATACTTTGGTTGTTCACCTGAAACTATCCTGTTAATTGGCTATGTCCCAATAGAAAATTAAAAAAAATATATAGTAAAAAATATGAAATACAATTGTTAGTCTTACTCACAATTGGAAATGCATTAAAACTTAAGAAAACATTATCAGTACACTGACAACTATTATAGGAATCCTGACAGGCAAATTGTTGCATACAAAATAAACATTTTACTAGCCATAAAGTATAGAGTTTACAAGCAAATAAATAGTATATACAGTTATTAGCAATGTTATATAAAATTTTCTGCTGTTCATGGAGTTCTCAAGGCAAGAATACTGAAGTAACTTGCCATTCCCTTCTCCTTGGACCATGTTTTGTCAGAACTCTCCACCATGACCCATCTGTCTTGGGTGGCCCTACACAGAATGGATCATAGTTTCATTGAATTAGATAAGGCAGTGGTCCATGTGATCAATTGATCAGTTTTTGGTGATTGTGGTCTTCATTTTGTCTGATGGATAAGGATAAGAGGCTTATGGAAGTTTCCTGATGCGAGAGACTGACTGTGGGGGAAACTGGTTTTTGTTCTGATGGATGGGGCCATGCTCAGTAACACTTGTAACAGTAATTTTCTGTTGAAGGACAGGGCTGCACTCCCTCCCTGTTGTTTGACCTGAGATCAAACTATGGTCAAAAAATATGCTACTGGAAAACAATGGAGAAATAACTCCAGAAAGAATGAAGAGGCAGAGCCAAAGTGAGAAAAACACCCAGTTGTGGATGTGGCTGGTGATGGAAGTAAAGTCTGATTCTGTAAAGAACAATATTGCATAGGAAACTGGATTGTTAGGTTCATGAATCAAGGTAACATAGAAGCTGTGAAATAGCAGATGGCAAGGATGAACATCGATGTTTTAGGAATCACTGAACTAAAAATGGACTGGAATTGGTGAATTTAATTCAGATAATCACTATATCTACTACAGTGGCAAGAATCTATTAGAAGAAATGGATTAACCCTCATAGTCAACAAAAGAGTCCAAAATGAAGTACTTGGGTGCAATCTCAAAAATGACAGAATGATTTCTATTCACTTCCAAGGCAAGTCATTCAATATCACAGTAATCAAAGTCTATGCCACAACCAGTAATACTGAAGAAGCTGATGTTGAAACATTCTATGAAGACCTACAAGACCTTCTAGAACTAACACTCAAGAAAGATATCCATAGTCTAGTCACCATAGGGGACTAGAAGGCAAAAGTAGGAAGAAAGAGATACCTGGAGTAAGAGGCAAATTTTGCATTACAGTACAAAATTAAGCAGGGCAAAGGCTAATAGAATTTTACCAAAGGAATGCAGTGGAATAGCAAACAACCTCTTCCAACAAAACAAGAGGAGGCT
This sequence comes from Hydropotes inermis, assembly GCA_020226075.1. NCBI lineage: Eukaryota > Metazoa > Chordata > Mammalia > Artiodactyla > Cervidae > Hydropotes > Hydropotes inermis. The sequence continues at coordinate 18,859,230 of CM035283.1, read as the reverse complement.
CTACACATGGACATCACCAGATGGTCAATAGCAAAATCAGATTGATTATATTCTCTGCAGCCAAAGACAGAGATGCTCTATAGAGTCAGCAAAACAAGACTGGGAGCTGACTGTGGCTCAGACCGCGAACTCCTCATTGCCAAATTCAGACTTAAATTGAAGAAAGCAGGGAAAACCACTAGACCATTCAGGTATGACCTAAATCACATCCCTGATGATTATACAGTGGAAATTCAGGGGTTTAGATCTGATAGGCAGAATGCCTGAAGAACTACGGATGGAGATTCATGATATTATACTGGAGGCAATGGTCAAGACCATGCCCAGAAAAAAGAAACGCAAAAAAGGCAAAATGGTTTCCTGAGGAGGTTATACAAATAGCTGAGAAAAGAAGAGAAGCTAAAAGCAAAGGAGAAAGGGAAAGATATAGCCATTTAACTGCAGAGATCCAAAGAAGAGCAAGGAGAGATAAGAAGGCCTTCCTCAGTGATCAATGCAAAGAAATAGAGGAAAACAATAGAATGGGAAAGACTAGAGATCTCTTCAAGAAAATTAGAGATACCAAAGGAACATTTCATGAAAAGATGGACTCAACAAAGGACAGAAATGGTATGAACCTAACACAAGCAGAAGATATTAAGGAGAGGTGTCAGCAATGCACAGAAGAACTATACAAAAAAGATCTATGTGACCCAAATAACTATGATGGTGTTACCACTCACCTAGAGCCAGATATCCTGGAAGGTTAAGTCAAGTGGGCCTTAGGAAGCATCACTATGAACAAAGCTAGTGGAGGTGATGGTATTCTAGTTGAGCTATTTCAAATCCTAGAAGATGATGCTTTGAAAGTGATGCACTCAATATGCCAGCAAATCTGGAAAACTCAGCAGTGGCCATAGGACTGAAAAAGGTCAAGTTTCATTCTAATCCCAAAGAAAGCCAGTGCCAAAGAATGTTCAAGCTACTGTACAATTGCTTTCATCTCACACGTTAGTAAAGTAATGCCCAAAATTCTCCATGCCAGGTTTCAACAATACGTGAACCATGAACCTCCAGATGTCCAAGCTGCTTTTAGAAAAGGCAGAGGAACCAGAGATCAAATTGCCAACATCCATTGGATCATCAGAAAAGCAAGGGAATACCAAAAACAATCTACTTCTGCTTTATTTTTTATGCCAAAGCTTTTGACTGTGTATATGACCACAAACTGTGGAAAATTCTTCAAGAGATGGGAACACCAGTCCATCTCAGCTGCCTCCTGAGAAATCTGTGTGCAGTTCAAGAAGCAACAGGTAGAACCAGACATGGAACAACAGACTGGTTCCAAGTCAGGAAAGGAGTATGTCAAGGCTGTATATTGTCACCCTGCTTATTTTACTTATATGCAGAGTACATCATGAGAAATGCCAGGCTGGATAAAGCACAAGCTAGAATCATGATTGGCGGAAGGAATATCAATAACCTCAGATATGCAGATGACACCACCCTTATGACAGAAAGTGAAGAGGAACTGAAGAGCTTCATGATGAAAATGAAAGAGTAGAGTGAAAAAGCTGGCTTGAAACTCAACACTGAAAAAATAAAGATCATGTCATGGTCCCATCACTTCATGGAAAATAGATTGGGAAACAAATGAAATCAGTGACAGACTATTTTCTCAGGCTCCAAAATCCTGCATATGGTGACTGCAGCCATGAAATTAAAAGACGCTTGCTCCTTGGAAGAAAAACTTTGACTAACCTAGACAGCATATGAAAAAGCAGAGATGTTACTTTGTTGACATATGTCCATCTAGTCAAAGCTATGGTTTTTCCAGTAGTCATGTATGGATGTGAGAGTTGGACTATAAAGAAAGCTGAGGGCCAAAGAAATGATGCTTTTGAAGTTTGGTGTTGGAGAAGACTTGAGAGTCCCTTGGATTGCAAGGAGATCAGACCAGTTAATCCTAAAGGAAATCAGTCCTGAATATTCATTGGAAGGACAGATGCTGAAGTTAAAACTCCAGTGCTTTGGCCACCTAATGTCAAGAACTGACTCATTGGAAAAGACCCTGATGCTGGGAAAGATTGAAGGTACTAGGAGAAAGGGGCAACAGAGGGTGAGATGGTTGGATGGCTTCAGGGACTGGATGGACATGAGTTTGAGCAAGCTTCGGGAATTGGTGATGGACAGAGAAGCCTGACATACTCCAGTTCATTGGGTGGCAAAGAGTCAGATATGACTGAGCAACTAAATTGAACTGATAAATTTTTATGAGAAATTGTTCCTTGACATCTTTATTTCACAGCATGCATCTTATTAATAACAACTGATAGATAAATGCAAATAGTTAATTATAAGCAAATTAAGATTAAATTTTAGCCACAGAGGGTTGGGATGGGAATCAGGATGGTAAGGTGTATTTTTGTTCCAGTCCTCAATCCTGCACCTTTAATTTAAGTAAGCTTTCTGCTCATTTCTAATAATTAGATATTTAAATTGGTGCCTTATGGAAGCCAGGGCCAGGTTACATAATCTGGCATAAACCCAAAGAGCTTCTCAAAATGTACTACAGATTTTGGAAAAACTTGGACTTGGTACAACATCTATTTTCCCATAAAGCAATGAAGACCCTTGAATGTTGATGATATTTCTGCATTCTACCTCTAGGCCCCTTTCAACATTTTTAATAGGCCACAGACTTGGGGATCTGGGCTTCAAGAACTAGTAGCTTCTTTAATGTGTATGGTTGCTATAACCACAAAAATTGGAAAAGACCTTGAGTGGGTAAGTATGTTGAATCTACTCAGATCTATGACTTATTTGGACTATGACCTCTATGCACCCTAAATGCTGATCTGGCTTAAAATCAATATAAAAGTAAACTTCCTGTTATTTGATGTCATTCTTTCCTGACTTTAAACTTGAGTATCTTTGTATGATGTGGCCAGCCTCAGGATTCCAGCAAGCCTGTCTACCACAGTGGTCTCTACAAAAATTCCTTCCTGTTCTATCTTTCATATTCCCCCTTCTCACTCTCAATCTGTATAGATAAGGAAGAATCATCTGCAGAGGGGTGATGCTGGCAAAGACGTTCACAAAAAAAAAAAAAAAAAAAAATGAGTAAACATTTTTAGAAGCAGCACTCACCTTCTACTACCACCAATATCACCCTGCATTTAATATCTACATTTCTCCTTTAAAGTACAAAAAACATCTTTCTTACTCCTTTTGTTGTGTACTAGAGAAAGACATACCTTAGAATCCCATTGTCAAGAAAAGCACAGCACAATATTCTACTCCATCAGCAGGCCAAGTCAGTATGGATGACTGTCTTTAAACATATGTAGTGGCGTGGGAAATGGCAACCCACTGCATTATTCTTGCCTGGAGAATCCCATGGACCGTGGAGCCTGGCGGGCTATGGTTCATGGGGTCACAAGGAATCATTAGACATGGCTAACGTGACTTAGCACATCACACATGCACACACACATGCACACATATACATATATATGTCCAACTCTTTGAAGAATCAGACATGACCTGGCAACTGAACAGCTAATATATATATATATATATATATATATATATATATATATATATATATAAACAGATATAGGTTTCTTCTTTTTGTTGTTGTTGTTTTTGATTGGGGTAAAATTGCTTTACAGTGTTGTGTTAGTTTCTGCTGTATAATGAGGTGAATCAGCTATAAATATACATGAGTCTATTTGGGCTCAGTCCTGCAGTTGTGTCCAGCTCTTTACTACCCCATAGACTGCAAACTTCCAGGCTCCTCTGTTCAGGGGATTTTTCAGGCAAGACTACTGGAGTCAGTTGTTATTTCTTACTCCAAGAAATCTTCCCTACCCAGAGACTGAACACACTTCTCTCACATCTCCTGCATTGCAGGCGGATTCTTTACCACTAGCACCACCCGGGAAAATCCGTGCTTATGTGTACACTTATTTCCTCCCTATTAGACCTCTCTCCCACCCCGCCCATCCATTCTATCCATCTAGATCACCACAGAACCTGGACAGAAAAATAATCTACACCTGTGCTATATGGTACCTGTCAGATATGAAGTACTATGTAAATACTACAAAGGACCCCTTCCTCTTGGGGTCTTATAAGCATTTTGAAAGAATTTTATCCTTGGCTGTCTGACTTATAAATGTTACTGCTATTTCCCCTTTAACTAGAACTTGTTGGTTTTTGTTCAGTTGCTAAGTGCTAACTGACTCTTTGCCATCCCATGGACTGCACCCTGCCAGGCTGCTTTGTCCTCCATTATCTCCGAGAGTTTGTTCAGATTCATGTCCATTGAGTCAGTGATGCTACCTAACCATCTCATCCTCTGCCACCCCCTTAGCCTTTTATCTTCAATCTTTCCTAGCATCAGGTTTTTTTTTTTTTTTTTTTTTTTTTTGGGCACTTTTTTCTTTTTTTTTCAGATGACCAAAGTATTATAGCTTCAGCATCAGTCCTTCCAGTGAATATTTAGGGTTGATTTCCTTTAGAATTGACTGGTTTGATGTCCTTTCAGTCCAAAGGACTCAAGATCTCCAGCACCACAATTTGAAAGCAAAATTCTTCAATACTCAGCCTTCTTTATGGACCAACTCTCATATACATACATGACTACTGGTAAAACCATAGCTTTGACTATACAACCTTTGTTGGCAAAGTGATGCTGCACTTTTTAATATGTTGTCTAGATTTGTCATAACTTTCCTTCCAAGGAGCAATTTTTTTGTTTTTAATTTCATGGCTGCAGTCACTGTCCATAGTGATTTTGGAGCCCAAGAAAATGAAATCTGTCACTGCCTCCATTTTTCCCCTTCTATTTTCCATGAAGTGATGGGACCAGATGCCATGATCTTTGTTTTATGAATGTCAAGTTTTAAGCTAGTTGTTTCACTCTGTTCTTTCACCTTCATTAAGAGTCATTAAATCCTGTCTGACTCTTGTGACCCCATGGACTGTAGCATGCCATGCTCCTCTGTCCATGGGACTTGCCATTGAAGAATGCTAGAGTGGGTTACTATTTCCCTCTCCAGGGTATCTTCCTGACTCAGAGGTTGAGCCCATGTCCCCTTAATTGCAGGTGGATTCTTTACCACCTGAGCTACCAGGGACATGCAAAATGGGATACTATTCAACCATAAAATGTAATGAAATTTTGCCATTTGAAACAACATTGGTGAACCTGAACAGTATTATGCTTAGTTACATAATTCAGACAGAGAAAGACTAATACTGCATGATATGAATTATACATGGAATCTAAAAAAATAAAACAAGCTAGTGAATTAAAAAAAATAAACAGACTCATCAAACTAGTGGTTGCAATTAGGGACACAGAATGGGTGAGGGGCAAGACAGAGAAGGGGATTAATAGGTACTAGCTATGTATAAAATAAACAAACTATAAAGATATGTTGTACAACACAAGGGATATAGCCAGTGTTTTATAATAACTATAAATGAAGTATAATATTTAAAAATTGTTCACAAGCTGTATACCTTGTATGTATATGTATATATATATGTATATATATATATATATATATATATATATATACATGATAAATCAACTATTTATGCTTATTCACCTCTTGAGAAACCTATATGCAGGTCAGGAAGCAACAGTTAGAACTGGACATGGAACAACAGACTGGTTCCAAATAGGAAAAGGAGTACGTCAAGGCTGTGTATTGTCACCCTGCTTATGTAACTTATATGCAGAGTACATCATGAGAAACGCTGGGCTGGATGAAGTACAAGCTGG
>CM035283.1:18784138-18847030 GCA_020226075.1 Hydropotes inermis | reverse complement strand
ACTACTATATACAAATAGATAACTAATAAGGACCTACAGTATAACATAGGGGACTCTTTTCAATTCTCGGCCTATGTGGGAAAAGAATCTAAAAAAGTGTGACTGTACATATTAACATATGTATAACTGATTCTTTTTCTGTACACTTCAAATGAATACATTATAAATCAACTATACTCCAATGAAAACTTTAACAAATGTGTGTTATAGACTCAGAAAGAATCTGGTTTAGAAAACTTTATTAAGTATCACCCATGGGAGCACCATCTGAAGACACACAGAAGAAGAAAAGGAAGAATGTGAACTTGTCCTTTTTTTTTTTCTGAGCTAGAAGGACCTGGCAGGATATTACCAGGTTGGGTCAAAATGTTCACGATTTTCTACCCCTGTCTCCATTAGTATTCAGATCCCATGTGCTCCAGAAAAGACCCATGTCAGGTCAGGTAACTTAGAGCAGAGGCAATCCTTGAAGGAGCTGGTAGCTGAAGGCTTTGCTATGATATTGCTCCCAGCAGCTGGGGCAAACCCATCCTTGAAGTAGGGTCAGTATCCAATCACAGTGCTTTCCTTTTAACTCTTGTAAAACCTAAATTGTTTGCTTTGCAGTGTTTTGAATGCTTCCTTACAAAGTCACAAGACCAATATATCATAATCCAGGAATTAAAAAAAAAAAGAAATATTCTTATTTATCCAATTTCATAAATTCCTCTGGACAGAAATCAGGACTAAAGCATGCCTTTGATAACTAAGAACTTGGTTGGTTTGGGAACCAAATCTGTCATGTAAGTGTAAATTGCATTAAGTTTATAGCCATGCTCTAAAGGATCATTGCCAAATCAATTAGTTTCACAGCAGATACCAATATCCAGATTGATGTACAAATTTAAATAGAGAAAGCATATATTTGATATTGAACTGCACTTCATAAAGGGAGAAAGAGTAAGTTTTAAAGTTGCACTGAAGGACACAGAATTCTGAATGATTTATTGGCTGTCTACTGTTCTCCAATGGCTGCCAGTCAATGTTATACATGGCATCTTTCAGGTACTGTGGGCTCTTTCAAGGAAGTGCTTTTGCTTTTCATGATAAAAATACAACTGAAGGACCACGAAGAGAAAACTGTCCTGTTTATCTAAACAGGCTGAAACATTGTTTTCAAGGGCTAAAATCATTCAGAAAGATAGTCTCAGATCTACTATTTCAATACTGTGGGTTCCTTAGATTTTAATCCCAAGAGACAGTGCTTCACTCTCATCTAATCATGCTGGGTTTCAAAGTCCTTTCATAGTTTAGTGTTGAAATTACTGACAGGACTTGACAATTAAAAGTAGAGGAGAGTTTTCACAAAGGAGCACATCATTGTTCTTGGCTTCCCTGACTTCCTGTCCATCAGTAAAATGCCTCTCAGTGAAAGTGTTTATTGCTCCGTCATGTCCGACTCCTTGTGACCACTTGGACTGTAGCCCGCAGGCTCCTCTGGCCATGGAATTCTGAGTGGGTAGCCATTCCTTTATCCAGGAGATCTTTCTAAGCCAGAGATCAAACTCAGGTCTCCTTCATTGCAGGCAGGTTCTTTAGCACCTGAGCCAGCAGGGAAGCCCAGGATACCTATCAAGGGCTGAGGAAAAGCAGTACTAATTCTAAACCTCAGGGTTAGAGACGGTATTAAGAGGAATGCAAAGTTCTAGGGCTGTACCCTGTGATCATTCTGATTTAACTTGGTTGAAACCATTGTCTTGTCATTACTATAGATACTTAACTTTTGGTCCTGTCCTTTGGTAATACTGATTTGTCTGATTATTAAAATAAATAAAATGAATGGAAGAGAAAGTTTCTCTGGTGTCAGTGGTAAAGAACCTGCCTGACACTGCAGGAGACACGGGTTCAATCCCTAGGTCAGGAAGATCCTGTGGAGAAGGAAATGGCAACCCACCCCAGTATTCTTGCCTGGAAAATCTCATGGACAGAGGAACCTAGCGGTCTACAGTCCATGGGGTCACAAAAGAGACAGGTATGACTGAGTGACTAAACGACAACGAATGGAAGAGAATTTTGTTGTTAATATAAGGAAAACCTAACAATAAATACATGCCAATTATCTCTGTTCTTTTCCAAGGCAAACCATTAAATTTCACAATAATCCAAGTCTATGCCCTGACCAGTAACGCTGAAGAAGCTGAACTTGAACAGTTTTATGAAGACCTATAAGACCTTCTAGAACTAACACTCAAAAAAGAGGTTCTTTTAATTATAGAAGACTGGAATTCAAAAGTAGGAAATCAAGAGATACATAGAGTAACAGGCAAATTTGGCCTTGGAGTACACAATGAAGCAGGACCAAGTCTAACAGAGTTTTGCCAAGAGAATGCACTGGTCATACCAAACAGTCTTCCAACAACACAAGAGAAGACTCTACACATGGGCATCACAAGATGGTCAATACCAAAATCAGATTGAGTATATTCTTTGCAGCTAAAGATGGAGAAGCTCTAGACAGTCAGCAAAACACACACACACACACACACAAAGACCAGGAGCTGACTGTGGCTCTGCTCATGAACTCTTATTGCCAAATTTAGAAAAAAAAATCAAGAAAGTAGGGAAAGCCACTAGACCATTCAGATATGACATAAACCAAATCCCTTATGATTATACAGTGGAAGTGAAAAACAGATTCAAGGGATTAGATCTGATAGAGAAAGTACCAGAAGGACTATGGGTGGAGGTTTGTGACATTCTACAGGAGGCAAGGATCAAGACCATCCCCAAGAAAAAGAAATGCAAAAAGGCAAAATGGTTGTCTGAAGAGGCCTTATAAATAGCTGAGAAAAAAAAAATAATTGAGAAACGAAGAGACGTTAAAGGCAAAGAAGAAGAGGAAAGATATACCGAATTGACTACAGAGTTCCAAAGAATAGCAAGCAGAGATAAGAAAGCCTCCCTCAGTGATCAATGCAATGGAATAGAGGAAAACAACAGAATGGGAAAGACTGGAGATCTCTTCAAGAAAATTAGAGATACCAAGGGAACATTTCATGGGAAGATGTGTTCGATAAAGGACAGAAATGGTATGGACCTAACAGGAGCAGAAGATATTAAGAAGAGGTGGCAAGAATACACACACACACACACACAACTATATACAAAAGATCTTCACAAACAATATAGCCATGATGGTGTGATCACTTGCCTAGAGCTAGGCATCGTGGAATGTGAGGTCAAGTGGCCCTTAGGAAGCATCACTAGGAACAAAGCCAATTGAGGTCATGGAATTCTAGTAGAGCTATTTTAAATCCTAAAAGATGATGCTGTGTAAGTGATGCACTCACTATGCCAGCAAATGTGGAAAACCTAGCGGTGGCCACATGACTGGAAAAGATCAGTTCATTCATTCCAATCCCAAAGAAAGGCAATGCCAAAGAATGTTTAAGCCTCCGCACAATTGCACTCATTTCACACTCTAGCAAAGAAATTCTCAAAACTCTCCAAGCCAGGCTTCAACATGTGAACCATGAACTTCCAGATGTTCAAGCTGGATTTAGAAAAGGCAGAGGAATGAGAGATGAAATTGCCAACATCTGTTGGCTCATCAAAAAAGCAAGAGAGTTCCAGAAAAGATATCTTCTTTTTTTTTTTTCTTTCTTTTTTAAACACCAGTGCCTTTGACTCTGTAGATGACCACAGACTGTGGAAAATTTTCCAAGAGATGGGAATACCAGACCATTTGACCTGCCTCCTAAGAAATCTGAATGCAGGTCAAGAAGCAACAGTTAGAACCGCACATGGAACAACAGACTGGTTTCAAATCAGGGAAGAAGTATGTCAAGGGTGTATATTGTCACCCTACTTATTTAACTTATTCGCAGAGTACATTATGTGAAATGCCAGGCTGGATGAAGCACAAGCTGGAAGCAACATTGCTGGGGGAAATATCAATAACCTCAGATATTCAGAAGACACCACCCTTTTGGCGAAAAGCAAAGAAGAACTAATGATCCATTTGTTGAAAGTGAAAGAGTAGAATGGAAATGTTTGCTTAAACTGAAAAAAAAAAAAGTTTGCTTAAAACTCAACACACAGAAAGCTAGGATCATGGCATCCAGTTCTATCACTTCCTGGCAAATAGATGCGGAAACAATGGAAACTGAGAGATTTATTTTCTTGGGCTTCAAAATCATTGCAGATGGTGACTGCAGCCATAAAATTAAAAGACACTTGCTCCTCGGAGAAAAAGCTGTGGCCAACCAGTATATAAAAAGCAGAGATATTACTTTGCCAACAAATGTCCATCTAGTCAAAGCTATAGTTTTTAAGTAGTCATATATGGATGTGAGAGTTGGACCATAAAGAAGATTGAGCATCAAAGAATTGATGCTTTTGAACTGGTTTTGGAGAAGACTCCAGTCCATCCTAAAGGAAATCAGTCCTGAATATTAATTGGAAGGACTGATGCTGAAGCTGAAACTCTAATACTTTGGCCATCTGATGAGAAGAACTGACTCAGAAAAAAACCCTGATGCTGGGAAAAGATTGAAGTCAGGAGAACAAGAGGATGACAGAGAATGAAATGGTTGGATAACATCATCAATTCAATGGATATTAGTTTGAGTATGTTCCGGGAGTTGGTGTTGGACAAGGAAGCCTGTCTTTTTGCAGTCCATGGGGTCACAAAGAGTTGGACATGACTGAGCTACTGAACTGAACTGAATGGCAAATGAAACAGAGTTAACCTGTAGGATATCTTAGGGATTACAGTGCAAATGCAATTCAAAAAGTTCCTTATAGGTATTTTCTCCTATCAGTGAATATTCAAGTAAAGCACAATTTCAGATAGTTGCATTTTGCTGAATTTTTAGATTATTTCCAAGTGTTTCAGTTTTAGACAGTCGTAATGATGTTCTTTATAATTAACTTAATTAGTCTATGTCCAAAGCATATATCTTTAATCAAAGAAAATTAGAAGAAAAGCAAAAACATATAAAATTAAATATGCTGCCACAATTATTAATGCTGCGCTTAGTACCCTACAGATTCTAGGAAAAGTTTATACACAATTTTGTAAAATGAAGAGCTCTCATGTATGCATGCATTCTAAGTTACTTCAGTTGCCTTCAATTCTTTTCAGACCCATGGACATATCCCACCAGGCTCTTCTGTCCATGGGATTCTCCAGGCAAGAATACTGGAGTGAGTTGCCATGACCTCCTCCAAGGAATCTTTCTGACCTAGGATCAAACTCACCTCTTTTAATTCTCTTGCATTGGCAGGTGATTTCTTTACCATTATCACTACCTGGGAAGTATCTACATAAATTTAATAACATTATATTTTTCCCTTAAAAATAAGTTTACTGAGTCACCTCTATACATAAATTTCAACTGGAACAAGAATTATAGCCTGGTTGTCAACAACTTGGATGTCTCATGAGCATCTCAAACTCACCAGGTCCAAAAACAGATATCAGTACTAGGGTTAACTCAGCCCTTCGCTTATAACCTCCTACTCAGTAGGAGACTGAGCAGATCTTTCATTATTATTTGGTCCCTCAGTTTTGTCTGACTCTTTGCAAGCCCATGGAATTCAGCATGCCAGGCATCCCTGTCCTTCACCATCTCCCAGAATTTGTTCAAGCTCATGTCCATTGAGTCCATAATGCCATCCAAACATCTCATCCTCTGTAATCCCCCTGTCCTCCTGTCTTCAATCTTTCCCAGGGTCTTTTCCAATGAGTCAGCTCTTCACAGGTGGCCAAAGTATTGGAATTTCAGCTTCATCATCAGCTCTTCCAGTGATTATTCAGGGTTGATTTCCTTTAGGATTGACTGGTGTGATCTCCTTGCTGTCCAAGGGATTCATTCCTATGAGAAAATCATATTACTCTTTTCTCAGGTCTGAAATCTAGGGGTTATCTATCATTTCTTCTTTTCTCCCTCTGTTCAAACATGCATTTGAACTAAACATGCATTTAGTTCAGTCTTCCAAGTCAAAAATGGTATGATACAGTGGGAAAGAAATACTTTGAATCAGAGTTCCCTGGCGGTGCAATGGACAAGAATCCGCTGCCAATGCAAGGGACACAGGTTCTTTCCCTGGTCTGGGAAGATTCCAAAGGCCACCAAACAACTAAGCCCCTGCACCGCAATTACTGGGCCCTTGCTGTGGAGTCCATGAGACAAAACTACCCAAGCCAGGGGCTGCAACTACTGAAGGCTGTGCATCCAGAGCCTGTGCGCCTCAAAAGGAAGCCACCACAATGATAAGCTGCACAAAGCAATGAAGATCAGCCTGCTGGCTGCAACTTGAGAAAAACCACGCAAAGCAGCAAAGACCCAGGGCAGCCAATACTGTATATATATATATATATAATATATATATATATATATATATTATATATATATACACACACACACACACATACACTTTTTATCTCTAAATTATGAGAATACAGAATCTATAAAATAATTGCAATTTAATCACAAGATTACATTGAAGCTACTTTTGTATCTTTATAGCTCCCTTTTTTCATTATTATTATATCTATTAAGAATATGTGCATTTGTTTTTCTTTGGAAAAAAATATATGGATAGTTTTACTAAAGTGTTTTTAAAAAGTGATTGAAATGTGTGTGTGTGTGTGTGTGTTAGTCACTAAGTCATGTCCAACTCTTTGGAACCTCATGGACTATATAGCCTTCCAGGCTCCTCTGCCCATGGAATTATCCAGGTAAGAATACCGGAATGGATAGCCACTGCCTTCTCCAGGGGATCTTTCCAACCTAGGAATCAAAGTTGGGACACCTATATTACAAGTAGAGTGTTTACCATCTTGGTATAAATACAGAGAGGGGCCTGCAAGGTAAACAGTATGGTTTGTTTCTTATAGAAATTGTTGCAAATAACTAAGATGTCAAATCCAATATGCACTGCTTTATTTAATACGCTGACAAAAATACACTATCTCTCAAAAACAAAAACAATAAAAAGCAGCAAAGACAATTTTACTAAATTACTACAATTTTTTGAAGGAGAAAATTGGAGACTCTAATCAAGATTTAAAGTCTTTGAAACCTTATTATCAAAGAGGAATTCTAGAAAGCTTTACATGGAAGTTGAAGATTTCCTACATGTTATGTTTCAGTGATTACAGGGGAGCCATAAAATGCCAGCAAAGCCAAGAAATTTCTCAAACAAGAAGTTAATAACAATGGGCAGAGGATAGTTTAAAACAAAAAAAAGCCTGAAATCTAATATTGGCTTTTTGAAATGACACAATGAATGCTTTAGGGAAAGAGTATTGTATATCTATAGAATTTTATGAGGTAGTTAATTATACTAAGAAGATGTAAGAAATATACACATAATTTACATAATTAGGCAATTTGGTGAGTCCTCCTAAGTTAGCCAAGCACCAAGTATGTCCCCAATCATCTTCATCTTCTGGTCTGCAATTATAGGCTCTTTTCATGTTGAACTAGAGTTAGTCTCAGTGCCCTTTTGGGTACAATGGAGGTGACAGTCTGTGACTTCTGAGATTAGCCCTTAAATAGAATGGTATTTTCCATTTTGGCCCCCTGGTTTATTCACTCTGGGGGAAGTTAGCCATCATTTTATGTTGTGACCCCATGGATTGCAGTCTGACAGGCTTCTCTGTCCTTCACTTTCTCCCAGAGTCTGCTCAGATTCACGTCCACTGAGTCAGCGATGTTATCTAATCATCTAATCCTCTGCCATCCTTGTCTCCTTTTGCCTTCAATCTTTCCCTGCATCAGGGCCTTTTCCAATCAGTCAGATCCTTGCACCAAGTGACCAAAATATTTGAGCTTCAACTTCAGTGTTAACCATTCCAAAGAATATTCAGGGTTGGTTTCCTTTAGGGTTGACTGGTTTGACCTGTTCACAGTTCAAGGAACTCTCAAGAGTCTTCTCTGGCACCACAGTTCAAAGACATCAATTCTTTGATGAGCACCTTTCTTCATGGTTCAACTCCCACATCATCTCTTATGTTTCCTGCATTGGTAGGTGGGTCCTTCACTACAAGTGCCACCTGGGAAGCCCATTACTTTGTAAGGACCTTGAATTAGCCTTATTGAAAGATGCACATCGAGAGGAACTGAGTCTGCCCACCAACAGCCAAAAGCAACTCAGCAGACATGCACAGGAGCCATCCTAGTCTTCAGATGACTAGAGTTCCAGTCAAAAATAAAATGTAACCTCTTGAAAGATTCTCAGCCAAAACCATCTCTTTGGCTCTTCCTAGGTGGTGTAGTTGGTAAAGAATCTGCCTTCCAATGCAGGAGATGCAAGAGACCCTGGTTCGACTCTTGGATCGGGAAGATCCTAGAGTAGAAAATAGCAGCCCACTCTATTGCACCTGGGAAATTCCATGAACACCAGGAGACTGGTGGGTCAGTCCATGGAGTCCCAAAGTGTTAGACATGGCTGAGTACAAACACACAAGAAACTGTGACAACCCCCAATACTGGAAGAGATAATAAATGCTTATCATTATTTGAAGCTTTTATGTTTGGGGATAATTTCTTATACAGTAATCAGTCACCACCCCCATCTCTGGTTCTCTGAGTAGTGAATGCACAAAGTTCCATTTACTGTACTGGACCATCAGGGAATTTCCTCTCTTGGTTCCTTTAGAAATGAACTACAAATATTGATCATAGCCCATCTGTTATTATTTGCAATATTGTTCAAATCTGCAATTTCTGGAGTCTTGAATTATTTTCCTCAGAGGTTGTCCCATCAAATGATATAACAGATGGTCATCCAAACAAAAGAAGAGGAAAAATCAGACTATGTAGTAGTGAATATAACTCCCAATAGAAATCCAATATAGAATCATGTCTCTTCAAATAGCAGGGGACATCTGATTGATCACACCCTCAAATAATAGTGATCTCTTTTCCAACTGATACAAAATAACTTATGTCAATTTAGCAATTGCTTTTTTTTCTCCTATAAGTGTTTTCCCAGGAAAGAAAAGAGTATCAAATACCAAATGAGTTTGCTGTTTTCTAAGGAAAATACTGAGGAACAATTTATTAGAGACCATATACTCAACTGGGTAAATATCTTATCTTTTTAAAATGTGTGTGTGTGTGTGTGTGTGTTTGTATACATATATAAAGTGAAGTCGCTCAATTATGTCCGACTCTTTGGGACCCCATGGACTGTAGCTGACCATACTCCTCCGACGATGGGATTTTCCAGGCAAGAGTACTAGAGTGGGTTGCCATTTCCTCCTCCAGACCCAGGGATCAAACCTACATCTCCCGCATTGTAGGCAGATTCTTTATTGTCTGAGCCACCAGGGAAGCCTACATATATATAAACATATATATGTATTTTGTGGTGGCTCAGCTGGTAAAGAATCCTCATGGGAGGCAACAGACCTGGGTTTGATCCCTGGGTTGGGAAGATCCCCTGGAAAAGGGAATGGCTACCAATTCCAGTATTCTGGCCTGGAGAATTTCATGGACTGTATAGCTCATGGGGTAGCAAAGAGTCAGACATCCTTATTTTATTTATTTATTTCTGGCCTTGCTGTGTGTTTGTAGCTTTTTGCAAGTTTTCTCTAGTTGAGGCAAGTGGGACCACTCCTTGTTGTGGTGCGTGGGCTTCTCGCCCATTGCTGACTTCCCCGGTGGCTCAGATGTTAATGAGTCTGCCTGTAATGCAGGACACACCGGTTCTATCTCTGGGTCAGGAAGATCCCTGGAGAAGGAAATGGCAACCCACTCCAGTATTCTTGCCTGGAGAATCCACGGGTGAAGAAGCCTGGCAATGGATGGAGGAGTCTGGCAGGTTACAGTCCAGAGGTCGCAAAGAGTCAGACATGACTGAGTGACTTCACTTCACTTCTTCACTGCGGACCACAGGCTCTGTGGCTTGCTGATTCAGTAGCCAAGGTGCCTAGGCCCAGTTGCCCTGTGGCATGTGGGATCTTCCTGAACCACGGATCGAACCTTTATTCCCTGCACTGGCAGGCAGATTCCTATCCACTGTGCTGCCAGGGAAGTCCAATGCGTTACCTGTGTGACAACAGTTTACTTAGGAGCTTCAAGGGAGCTTCAAGGCCCTCACGTGTGAGGGTTGCTGTGGCCCTCAACCCTGAGCTACTGTATGCTCATTTTTGACCATCTCAATGTCACTCACCTTGGAAGGAGACTCACTTGAGACCATGCTCCACACACAGGGAAATCCTGCTCAGTCCTCCCTGTCAAGATGGAGTTAAGACTCTGTCGAAGTGTCATAGCTTCCTTGATGGAGTGGATTTTCATACATTTATTTTTGCCTTAAAATCAAACTGATGATATTTGGGGAAGTTACTCAAAACAGTGTGAGCTCAGGTAATCTTTCCCAAAGTTATGATTGTGCCATACTCACTAGATAATACTCATAACTTCAAAATCTGCTTACTATGAAATTAACAGATTTTTTTTAACCACATACTAGATTCCAGATGCTCATTTAAATGATAGGGATATAGAGGATTGAGCGAGAATGGATCCTCAGTGAATGTACATACTAATGGACGGCTATATGCGTAGCTTGATGTTATATTATACTAAATAAGGAATGAGCTAACGCTAACATATTCAGCAGCCTGGAAAACAAGAAACTCTTGGTGAGTGTTTCTCTTTACAAAAGCACAAATGCTCATTTGTGGAGTGCATACTTGGGTTTGTGTGTTTGTGTGTGTGTGTGTGTATGGGAAGCAGGTAACAATCTGATGACTTAATTATCTAATTGGCAAAGGTATATCAATAATAAAAAGACTTCTGGTTTAGTTACTAGTATTGAATTGGTCAATTGAGAATTTGTTTTCTTAAATGTAATATTATATCCTGTTTTTGCACACATACAATTTGCCACAGTCAGCTCCTGGTCATAGAAGGAATAAATATTCTTTCCAGTATATATCAAAACTAGCCATTTTGAGAGATACCTCATCTGAAAAATAACAATTTATAGCTACTTTACAGATAAGTATGAGGATTTCATATTTATTTTCCAGAAATGTAAGTTTGTATTTCAGTAAATGGACATTCCTCTCTGCAAAACTTGGGAATGTAATTGTTCTGAAAAAATAATCTGTGCTGTAAAATTGCATGCCATCTTGGGCAAAAGACAATCACAAAGAGTAATCACACAGGAAATCAAGCAACACAGACATTCCTCTCACTTACACTTGAGTTCTTGCCACCAGAGCATACACAGGAAAACTGATTTGGGGATGAATAGCCCTGACCCTTCAGAGAGAAAAATCACTTGAATAACTCCACTGACATGAGCAAGCATATGCAAAACTAGGAAGGAACAAAAGAGGTGCTTTTCACATTAGTTCAGCTGTCAAGAAAGTGTAAAATAAGACTAACCTTCTTTACTAAGCAATGATTTTTTTTTCTCCAAGTCTCATCCTTATTTATCCAGTTTGCAACTCCATCAGCTTAATCCTAGGCTCTGTTCCATGACACTGAAGGACAATTACATTTCATCCATGACCGTGTGAGAAGATGTCCGAAGAGCATGCCAGCATTGAAATTCATTTCTATTACTAGATGGTTTGTGATCAAATAATTTAAGTTGTATTTTTCCCTCAGCACTCTAATCAAAATGAACAGTGATTAAAGGGCACTTGTGATTTTAAAAGTCAGGCATGTCTTTTCTAGAAGTTAGAATGCTCTTAATTTATTAAAATGTTTTTTCAATTTCAACTTTTCACCATAGTTAATGCGTAAAACCTTGATGACTTCCACTTCCTTCTGATGCTTCACTTCTTTTACAACAAACTTCTATGCTTGCATTCTAGGTCACTTCAGTCTCATCTGACTCTTTGTGACTCTGTGAAATTCTGTGGACTATAGCCTGCCAGACTCCTCTGTTCATGGTATTCTTCAGGCAAGAATACTGAATAGTGTTACCATGCTCTCCTTGAGGGGATCTTCCTTACCCAGGGATCCAACTTGCATCTGTTATATCTGCAACATTGGTAGGAGGCTTCTTTACCACGAATGCCACCTGGGAAGCCCTGGCTTAATGTAAGTGCATATATTTGCTCTCTGTAAGTATAATAGTGTTTCATAATAAACATTCCTGTTACATGGTTCCCCTCTTATCTGGGGGAGATATGTTCCCAAATATCTGTGGATGCCTGAAACCCCAGATGGTACTGAACCCTATATATGATAAATTTTCTCCTGTACATTCATGCCCATGATAAGGTTCAGTGGGCACAGTAAGAGAATATCTGAATTGCTAGCACTTCTACTTTTTCATTTGGGGCCCACTGTTAAGTGAAATAAGAACTGTTTGAACACAAACACTGTGATACAGAGACACAGAGCTGGCTACTGAGTAGTTGTAGTTAATGTAGTTGATCTGGAAGGACAAGCTGGGCAAAGGGAAAGTTCACCTCCTGGATCGAATGGATCAGGACTGTGCAAGATTCCATCATAATGCTCAGGAGAGTGTGCAATTTAAAGCTTATGAATTGCTTATTTCTGGAATTGTCCATTTAACATTTTTTCACTGTGGTTGGCCACAGGCAACAAAATTGTGGAAAGGGAATCTGTGGAAAAGGGAGGATAAATGTGTAAGAAAGATAAGTTAAATTCTTATTCTGTAGTTCTATAATTTCTATTTTCTTTCATAGCTCCAGCAAATATTGAAGTGCTAGGGTTTGTTCTCTAAAACTTATGGCTACCAGAGGGGAAAGATGGGGTTGAGGGAGAGTTAGGAAATTTGGGCTGGACATGTACACACTGCTATATTTTAAATGGATGACCAGCAAAGATCTGCTGTACAGATCAGGGGACTCTGCTCCATGTTATATGGCAGCCTGGATGGGACATGAGTTTGAGGGAGAATGAATACATCTGTATGTATGGCTGAGTCCCTTTGCTGCCCACCTGTAACTATCATAACATTGCTAACTGGTTATCCTCCAATATAAAAAAGTTTAAATAAATAAAGTGTTATAATTTGCCTTCTTGTTATTTTGCAAACATTGTGAAGGAAGGAAATTCCACTCTGTTGCTTATAAATTATTTTCTCAATTATTGAAACACTCTAAACATTATTTTCCTATTGCTGCTGCAATAAATTATTACCAACATAGTGACTTAAAATAACAGAGCTATTTTATCTACAGTTCTGTAGATATTTAATATGGGTCACACTAGGTGTGCAGTGCTATGTTCCTTCCTGGAAACTCCAGGAAACTTTCTATACCTCCTAAACTCCATCACCTTCCATTTTCCAGCTTCTAGAGGTTACTTTCCTTGACTTGTGGGATGTCTCTCCCGTTCTTCAAAGCTAACACTGTCTATTTTTCCACAGTCACGTTTTTCTGTTATTCTCGATAAAAGAAGTTCTCCATTACTAATCCATATGATTAGATTGAGCCTGCAAGGAAAATTCAAATTAATCTCCCATTTCAATGTTCTTAACATAGTAACACTGCAAACTCTCTTTTCCCCTATTAGATGGCATGGTCACAGATTCTGGGGATTAGGAAAAGAGCATCTTTGGAGACCATTATTCTGCCTACCACAGTCTTAAGTAGAGAAACATTTTTTTTAAAATAGATGAGTTAATTTCAAGTTGATCAAGTGGTGACTCTGAGTGAACATTAAATGGTCCAAATACTGTACTAATCATTACAGTGTTGTTGTTCAGTTGCTATGTTGTTGCTATTGTTGTCCAGTCACTAGGATTGTCCAATTCTTTGCAACCCTATGAACTGCAGCACATCAGGCTTCCCTGTCCTTCACTGTCTCCAGAATTTGTTCAAAGACATGTCAACTGAGTCAGTGATGCTATCTAATCATCTCATCCTTTGCTACCCCCTTCTCCTTTTGCCCTTAGATTTTCCCAGCATCAGGGTCTTTTCTAAGGAGTCAGATTTTCACATCAGGTGGCCAAATTATTGGCACTTCAGCTTCAACATCAGTCTTCCCAATTAATGTTCAGGATTGATTTCCTTTAAGATTGACTGCTTTGATCTTGCAGTTCAAGCGACTCTCAAGAGTCTTCTTCAGCACTACAGTGTGAAAGCATCAATTCGTTTGCACTCAGCCTTCTTTATGGTCCAACTTTGACATGTGCACATGACTACTGGAAAAACCATAGCTTTGACTAGATGGACCTTTATTGGCAAAATGATGTCTCTGCTTTTTAATATGCTCTCCATTTTGTCATAGCTTTTCTTCCAAGGAGTAACCATCTTTTAATTTCATGGCTGAGATAATTTTGGAGTCCAAGAAAATAAAAAGTGTTTCCACTTTTTACCCTTCTCTTTGACGTGAAATAAGACCAGATGCCGTGATCTTAGCTTTTAGAATGTTGAGTTTTAAGCCAACTTTTTCACTCTCCTCTTTCATCATCATCAAGAGTCTCTTTAGATCCTCTTCACTTTTGCCATTAGAGTGATATCATCTGCATATCTGTGGTTGCTGGTATTTCTCCAGACAGTCTTGATTCCAGCTTGTGATTCATTCAGCCCAGCATTTTGCGTGATGCACTTTGTATATAAGTTAAGTAAGCAGGGTGATAATATACAGCCTTGACATGTTCTCTTCCCAATTTTGAACCAGTCCATTATTTCATGTCCAGTTCTAATTGTTGTTTCTTCACCTGCATACAGATTCCTCAGGAGGCAGGTAAGGTCTGGTATTCCCATGTCTTTAAGAACTTTCTGAAGTTTATTGTGATCTACACAGTCAAAGGTTTTAAGGTAGTCACTGAAGCAAAATTAGATGTTTAGCTGGAATGCTCTTGCTTTCTCTCTGATCCAACAGATGTTGGCATTTTGATCTCCTGTTCCTCTGCCTTTTCTAAATCCATCTTGTATATCTGAAAGTTCTGGCTCACATGCTACTGAAGCCTAGCTTGAGGAATGTTGGCATAATCTTGCTAACATGTGAAATGACTGCAATTGTATAGTCGTTTGAACATTCTTTGGCATTGCCCTTGTTTGGGACTGGAATGAAAACTGACCTTTTCCAGTCCTTTGGGCACAGCTGGATTTTCCAAATTCACTGACATATTAAGTGCAGTACTGTAACAGTATCATATTTTAGGATTTAGAATAGCTCACTGGAATTCTATCACCTCCACTAGGGTTGTTTGTAGTGATGCTTCCTAAGGCCCACTTGACTTTGCATTCCAGGATGTCTGGCTCTAGGTGAGTGATCATACCAACATGGATATCCAGGTCATTAAATATTCTCTTGATAGCTCCAATTTTCTTGAAGAGATCTCTTGTATTTTCCATTGTATAGTTTTCTTCTATTTCTTTGTGTTGTTCACTTAGTAAGGCTTTCTATCTCTCCTTGCTATACTCTGGAACTCTGCATTCAAAACAGTATATCTTTTCCTTTCTCCTTTTCCTTTTGGTTATCTTATTTTCTCAGCTATTTTTAAAGCCTCCTCAGATAGCCACTTTGCTTCTTGCATTTCTTTTTCTTTGGGAGAAATGGTTTTGGTCACTACCTCCTGTACACTGTTTTGAACCTCCGTCCATAGTTTCTTCTGGCACTCTGACTACCAGATCAAATCACTTGAATCTATTCATCACTTCCACTGTATAGTCATAAGTGTTTTGATTTAAGTCTTAGCTGAATGGCTAGTGGTTTTCCCTACTTTCTTTAATTGAAGCCTGATTTCTCCAATAAAGACCTCATGGTCTGAGCCACAGTCACCTTCAAGTCTTGTTTTTGCTGACTGTGTAGAGCTTCTCTGTCTTCAGTTAATAGATCTTACATATTATTAACTGAATATGGGAGATTCATTACAAAACTGGAGATAGGGAAAATGTGTGCATCATTTATTTTCCCCTTTTCCCCAGAATACATATGCTTCCTCATTTTAAAGGGAACAAACATTCAGGCTATTTATCAAATATTGACTTGAGAAGAAATGTAACATTCATAATCAATTATTTGCTTCAGGGCTGAGTTTATCTATTTAACTAAGAATACAGCAGGCTTTCAATTTTGAAAGGTCTTTTTCTTTTAAAACTAATATGGAAAACTTCAATTTTCTGCCCTATGGTCCCAGCATTTATAAACTTTCTTGCTATCAGTAGTTTCTAATCACAGATGGTATTATTCTCCCCATAGGACACAATGTCTGGAGACACTTTTGATTGTGGTAATTGGGTAAGGGCACTCCATGTCTATAATAGGAGAAAGAAGAAATAATGGTAGAAATCCTACAGTGTCAAAGATAGCTCCCCACAACAACAACAGCAATATGTTGGACATAAAATATCGGTAGTGCTAAGTTTTAGAAATTCAACTCTATTCCTTCTTCTTTCTTTTCTAAGAACCAGCTCTTTCTTGTCTGAGTTCATCTTTTTCTTGAAATTCACTGTGGAACACAACAAGTGTGAACAAATGCACATTAGCTTTCTGGCTTTTCCCAAATGTAATGGCCTAGGGCATTTAGTTGAACTCCAATTGATTTTAAATGACAGTTTCAAGACATTTTTTTCAATGCTATTCTCTCAGACCCAGAGGGATGGGATGGAGAGGGAAGTGGGAGGGGGTTCAGGATGGGGAACACATGTAAATCCATGGCTGATTCATGTCAATGTATGGCAAAAACCACTACAATATTGTACAGTAATTAGCCTCCAACTAATAAAAATAAATGGAAAAAAAAATAGAAAGACTTTATTTTTTTTTTTTCCCAGTGAATACCCTAGGTCTCCATCTTCCAATCTTCTGAGTTTGCTTGACTTGCCTGCGTCATGGTAATTCAGTGCAAATGCTTTAGGATTTGCTATGGCAGAGCCAATTCAAGCAACTGATCCTACTGCTTGGAATAATGCTAGCTTCTTGGTCAACTAGACTCAACAACATATAATAACTTAAACACAACAGAAATTTGTTTCACACTCACATGATATGTTTTTCAAATAGGCAAGTCATCCTTCTCCACGCATTCAACCAAAGACCTAGGTTATTAAGGCTTTTCAAACTGCAGCATGTTGCTTCCAAAACTGTTTTAAGATTGGCCATCCTAGTGATCCAGAATGGAAAAAGTAGATGGGAGAGTGCATGTGAAGGATCTTTAGATTAACTATGAGTATAGAATATATTATATTCATCTTTTACAATTATTAAATTAATCATGTGGCTTAAGACAATGCAAATAAAGCTGAGAACTTTCATCCACGTGTCTAGCCAAAAAAATAAAACCCCGATGTCTGTGAGCATAGGAATCTGTGGATCTGTCTCTGTCATGTTACGGGGCTCATTTGATGAATGTGTGAAACCCTGTTGCAAAATAATGTTTTAATAAGATGCTAAACAGGTATTATAAAATGTTTTTATTTTTATTGATAATATCATTCAACTGATTCAAATGTGATGGCAAAATTATTTAATCATCATTGAATGCAACAGTCTCAAAAATAAACCACAATTATGCTAGAGCTGTGTTATCTTTATCCAATGGTACACTAAAGGAAGGAGTACCTGTGTTTACACTTTTAAATATGCACTCTTAAGTGGGAAAGAAAACATCATAATATTAATATTATGAACCTATTTTCAAGGCAGAAATAGAGACGCAGATGTAAAGAAAGGACATGTGGACACAGGGGAAAGGAAGGGTGAACTAAATTGGGACATCAAGATTGACATATACACAATACCACGTGTAAAACAGATAGCTAGTGGGAACTTGCTATAAAGAACAGAGAGCTCAGATTGATGCTCTATGATGACATAGTTGGGTGGGATAGGGGTTGGGGGTAGAGGTGCAAGAAATAAGGGATATATGTATGCATGCAACTGATTCACAGCATTGTACAGCAGAAATTAACACAACATTGTAAAATGACTACATTCCAATAAAAAAGAGATTCAGTATCATAGGTCTTTACATTTGAGGTTTTTTCTTTCTTTCTTTCTTATTTTTTTTTTTTTTTTTTGACCTTGGAGTCCTAAATAAATCTATGCTCTCACTGGGTAGAGTTGTTAACTTGGCATAGATACTTTTAAGATATACTTAATATTTTGCTATTATTAATAGCTTTTCAATAGATTTTAAAACAGTTTCATTTTTCCCCCCCCAAAGATTCTGTGCTCACTTGGGTTTAGCCAACCCAGTTGAAACTGGGAGTTAAAAGAGTCTGATACCTTGTAGATATGTTGAATTTAGATTTCATTTAGTTGATACTCATATTAACGAAGATTTCATTATGAATGGAGGAGGCAGAATGGTACCTCAGAGATTTGAAAAAGAGCATTCAATCTAGAAACTCCATTTGCAGCACAAATTCTTCGCAAAAATGAATTAGTGGATGTAATTTCACAAAGGCGGAAAGAGATCTTGCTGAAAGACCTGAGGGTACAGTCATGGTATTAGACAAGAATGGTTAAAGATGTTTAGAGACATCCACCACATGACCTAAGTCAAGTCCCTTACAATTATACAGTGGAAGCGACAAGCAGATCCAAGGAGTTAGATCTGATAGACAGAGTGCCCGAAGGACTGTGGATGGAGGTTCTTGACATTGTACAGGAGGCAGTGATCAAAACCATCTCCAAGAAAAAGAAATGAAAAAAAGGCAAAGTGGTTGTCTAAGGAGGCCTTATAAATAGCTGAAAAAAAGAAGAGAACCTAAGACAAAGGAGAAAAGGAAAGATATACCACTCTGAATGCAGAGTTCCAAAGAATAGTGAGGAGAGTTAATCATTTCCTCAGTGATCAGTGCAAAGACATAGAGTAAAGCAACAGAATGTGAAAGACAGGAGATCTCTTCAGGAAGATTAGAGATACCAAGGGAAAATTTCATGCAAAGATGGGCACAATAAAGGATGGAAACAGTATGGCCTTAAGAGAAGCAGAAGATATTAGGAAGAGGTGGCAAGGATACACAGAAGAACTATATGAAAAATATCTTCACGACCCAGATAACCATGATGGTGTGATCACTCACCTAGGGCCAGACATCCTGGAATGCAAAGTCAAGTGGGCCTTAGAAAGCATCACTACAAACAAGGCTAGTGGAGGTAATGGAATTCTAGTTGATCTGTTTCAAATTCTAAATGATGATGCTGTGAAAGTTTTACACTCAAAATGCCAGCAAATTTGGAGAGCTCAGCAGTGACCACAGGATTGGAAAAGTTCAGTTTTCATTCCAATCCCAAAGAAAGGCTATGCCAAAGAATGTACAAACTACCACACAATTGCACTCATCTTACACGCTAGCAAAGTATTGCTCAAAATTCTCCAAGCCAGGCTTCAACAATATATGAACCATGAACTTCCAGATGTACAAGCTGGTTTTAGAAAAGGCAGATGAACCAGAGGTCAAACTGCCAACACCCATTGGATTATTGAAAAAACAAGAGAGTTCCAGAAAGACATCTACTTCTGCTTTATTCACTATGCCAAAGCCTTTGACTATGTGGATCACAATAAACTGTGGAAAATTATGAAAAAGGTGAGAATACCAGACACCCCTACCTGTCTACTGAGAAATCTGTATGCAGGTCAAGAAGCAACAGTTAGAACAAAACATGGAGCAACAGACTGGTTCCAAATTGGGAAAGGAGTATGTCAAGCCTGTTTATTGTCACCCTGCTTATTTAACTTATATGCAGAGTATATCATACGAAAATCTGGGCTGGATGAAGTACAAGCTATAATCAAAATTGCTGGGAGAAATATCAATAACCTCAGATATACAGATGACACCACCCTTATGGCAGAAAGAGAGGAAGAACTAAAGAGCTCCTTGATTAAAGTGAAAGAGGAGAGTGAAAAAAATTGGCTTAAAGCTCAGCATTCACAAAAAACAAAAGATCCTGGCATCCGGTCCTATCACTTCATGGTAAATAGATAAACAATGGAAACAGTAACAGACTTCATTTCTTGGGCTCCAAAATCACTGCTCATGTTGACTGTAGCCATGAAATTAAAAGATGCTTGGTCCTTGGAAGAGAAGCTATGACCAACCTAGACAGCCTATTAAAAAACAGAGTCTTGACTTTGCTGACAAAGGTCTATCTTGTCAAAGCTATGGTTTTTCCAGTGGTCATGTATGGGTGTGAGAGTTGGACTATTAAGAAAGCTGAACGCCAAAGAATTAATGCTTTTGAACTGTGGTGTTGGAGAACTCTTTGAGAGTCGCTTGGGCTGCAAGGAGATCAAACCTGTCAATTTTAAAGTAAATCGGTACTAAATATTCATTGCAAGGACTGATGCTGAAGCTGAAACTCCAATATTTTGGTCACCTAATGCGAAGAACTGACTTATTGGAAAAAACCCTTATGCTCGGAAAGATTGAAATCAGGAGGAGAAGGGGATGAGAGAGGATGAGATGGTTGGATGGCATCACCGACTCAATGGACATGAGTTTGAGTAAGCTCCAGGAGTTGTTGATGGGCAGGGAAGCCTGGCGTGCTGCAGTTCATGGGATGGCAAGGAGCCAGACAAGACTGAGGGACTGAACTGAACTGAACTAAGTTCATTCACAAAAACTGCAGAAAGGGTTGGGGTCACATTTGTGTAAAGATCTACTCCTGAATGTTATATAGAAGTGTTACAGAATACATCAAATACATCAAAGATATTTTCAATGAACATACCCTTTCATCAATGATTTTAGCAGTTTATTTGTGCCTAATCCTTTTTTTTTTTAATGATAAAAGCTTAAGGCTTACACAATGTCTACAGGTTTCTAGATTTTTCTCAGTTCTCATGAAGTTTGAGGTATCATGCCATCTTCAGAATTTCCAATTCTGCCTTTCTATATATATATATTTGCAATTGTAGTTCCTTATATCATATAAACCAACTAATATAAATCTAGGTGCTGTGGAGTATATGTTATTATAATTATTCTGTCCTTCTATATGAATTTTGTCTAGACTTTGGAGAATATTGAAAGTGAATCTTAGATCAATACTACAGATAAAATGTTGGACAAGGGCATGGCAACCCACTCCAATATTCTTGCCTGGAGAATCCCATGGACAGGGACATGGTGGGCTATAGTCCCCGGGGATGCAAAGACTCAAACACGACTGAAGTGACCTAGCATAGCATAGCATTGGGTTAAAATGTAACCACAGGTGCTTTCTCTATAATATATATGCTTAATTTTAGAACAGAGCTAAACTTTTGGATATTTAGGTTGAGAAAATGCCAGAAGGAATGTTATGAGCAAAGGCTATAACAGGCGACAAAAATTTGTAAGATGAAGACTGGTCATTTAGAGTCAAGATTTACAGAGAAGGGATAAAAAAAAAAAAATGAGCTAGTCTCAGATTTTTATTTTGCCTAGACCATATATGTCTTTTTAAAATATTTCCAAAGAACAATTTTGGAATCTGAATTTCTTTTAGAAGTTTCCAGGTAACAATACATTTCAGGACTTTAGATATTTGGTTCCTTTTTGTTTCACTGTTATTCTAAGTAACTTATTAAACATTTTTATCCTGCCAAAGGATCTCCAAAGAGATGACCATAACTTTAAATGATACTTCACAAAATTGTTATTTAAATTATAAGCTTAAAAATAGAATTATTGTACAAACATATATAAGAAGCAGGGGTTTGCCTATAGGAATTGTGGATCCAAATTAAGTTGAAGCCATAACAATCTGGTGATGAATAAGTGAAGAGTTTGCTTTTAAAATTTGTCATAGAACCCTAACCTGGTATTTTGACTCTTTAATTGAGGGCCAATCAATCTGAAATCCTAAGCAGGCAGAACATACCAATCAAAGATCTCTTTTTAGGAATAGACTTTCACAGGTAAAACATAACAAGACTAAGGAAAGCTTTCATAAAATTTTGATAGGTGAGCTAAAGCAAAATGTGTTCTGTAAGTATGCTGATCTCATGAGATTTTCTGAGCTCATTAGGGCCTAGGGTCAAATATCAAGACAAACTTATTAGATTTAAGCCTGTTCTTTTCCCCCTGAATTTCATTTTAAAAGCTCAGAAAATATGATAATATAGAAAGAGAGTCACAAGTACTAAGGCAGATTTTTATAATGGATAAAATATGATCAAATGATCAAAGAATTCCTAATTTCTTATTTCTAAGTGTCCAAGGAAACAGAGAATTTGAGAATTCAATGAAAAGAAATTAGATTTCAGATCCAACACAAAATGTATTTCATCAACCTGACCAAGGAGGCTTCCAAGTGGATGGTTCAAGGAGCCTCAGAAAAGAACCAAGATCTTGAACTGTAATGGGAAGTGCATCTTGGCTGGTTATTGTGGAAGCACTAGAGGTTCCACACTATTGTCTCTGCAACAGACCCACTAAAGCATGTTGATTAAGCAAAGCTTAATGAGACAGCAGTATGACTGTAAGGGAAAACTCTGCTTTGACAGGGTGTTTTAGATGAGTAAATAATGAGGTGATATTTATAGCTGTTGAAGTCTGGGCTCAAGTGGTTAAGATGGGCCTTTCAAGGCCAGTAACTGATTAGAAGAGGTAGAGTTCATGACAGAATCATTTAGGATTGAGAGACAGTGAGTAGAGAGCCTTGGAGTGAATCTTCATAAATAAGCTGCTATTTAATAAACAGCTCTCTGCCCAGGTGAGCAATATTTTGTCTGAGAGAAGAGTTGTTTGCTCACACAAAGTGGTGTGCAGGAATTTCCTGAAGCAAACAATGCAGTTATTTATTGGTTTACAGCCTTACCTTCCTGGAAAATAATTTTCTGAAATAAATTTTTAAATCATATTGACATAGATGGCCTCAAATTTCAGTTCTGACAGTTAAGATATGTAAATAAAGATGGTCTAAAGTTTCTGTGTACTGTAAATTAATAATATCTGGCAAAGATCACTTAGTATTATTTGCTATGAGCTTCAGCTGAAAGCCTGAAAGAAACTTTAATTTCTGATCTTTAATGGAATTGTTGTTATAACTGTCACAACTTTCTTAAGCTGGGTTTGTGTGTGTGTGTGTGTGTGTGTGTGTGTACTCTGTCAGCATATTCCAAGATATTGTCTCTAAAATTTCAATTTAAATTGAATTTAAGAAGTATTAAATTGTTTAAATCCTTTATTGCTCAAATGCTATATTACTTAAATTCATCATTCTATACTTTTATGGCAAACTTTTTGATATGTTGTTGTGAATTTAAATGAAGAACCTATTCAGCAAGAAAGCAAAAGTGTTTATTTTAAAAAAGGATTCACCACCAGACATCATTTACAGAAAAAAATCAATTCTTCAAGGCATAAAAGTATAAATTTCCTTCTGTTGGAGTGGAAGTAAGCAAAATGACCATTATTATATATTCTTCACAGTATTATCTAAAGCTTCAGATAAAACTGCTTAGATGGAGAAAAATAAAAATAAATTGCTAGAGTTTCTTATTTACAAATCAGGGGAAAAATGAAATTGTTGCTGAATTCTGTACTTCTCTCCAGGGAATTAAAATGGCTATATAAATATTTTGTACAAATATTGATATAGTTCTATGTTGATTCCATATGTGAGCAATTTGCCTTATGCTAAACTCACTATTGCATTTTTCTAATTTGGATTGGAGTGCAATTGTCTGCCAGGAATTTTGATTTCTTCATCTGAAATGTGGCAATAATACAATCTAAAATAAATATGTTTCTCAGCATTACAAACATGTTGTGCTTTTGACTAATAAATGACAGAGTAACCTCACATTTAACTGAATCTAAGGAACGATGTTTCATATCCAAGGAAAATTAAATAACAGTCGTGTATATACACTCATATCTGATATTTTATATAATATGATATGCTGACATGATATGATATGATATGATATGATATATAATATAATATAATATGGGTTTCCCAGTGACTCAGCAGTTCAGCAGTAAAGAGTCTGCCTGCAATGCAGGAGAAGTAGGAGACCTGGGTTTGATCCCTCAGTTGGGAAGATCCCCTGGAGGAGGGCATGGCAACCCACTCCAGTATTCTTGCCTGGAGAATCCCCATGGAGAGAGGAGTCTGGTAGGCTACAGTCCATGGGGTTTCAGAGTCAGACATGATTGAGCGACTGAGCGCACACACACACATCTTGAAATTATACTTCATTGTGTAGTTTGCTCCAACCAGATGACCAAATGGAATCACCTGCCTGAACCAATTAATGTATGTTGCTTTCTGGGAGTTTCACTGACCACTGACATTTAAACTCAAGAATATCTTTAATTTTGTTCCTAGAAAAGGAAAATAGAATCTACCTTACTGCTTTCTTATTTCTCTTTTTTGCCTTGATTTCATATGTTATTGTTCCTGTTACTTTGGGTTATTGGTCAAAACGGGTCATTTCCCATTTCTGATTGTGCATGGCAAATCAGTCATTTCCCACTGATCTATCACTGGTTAGTGACTGCAGTACGATGTTGAATAAAAATGAAGAGAAGTAGAAAGTAGGGCAACCAGAAATACTTTTTGCCTTATTCTTGATCTTAAGTAAAGAGTATTTGCACTGTACTGTGCTGTACTTAGTCACCTAGTCATGTCCAACTTTTGCCACCACATGGACTGTAGCCTGCCAGGCTCCTCTGTCCATGGAAATTCTCCAGGGAAGAACGCTGGAGTGCATTGCTATTTCCTTCTCCATTAGATCTTCCCAACCCTGGGATCAAAACTGGGTCTGCCAAACTGCAGGCGGATTCTTTACCATCTGAGTCACCAGGCCCAATATTCTTAATTTCTACAGGGTTAAACAATGAAGTGGAGAAAAGAAGTTTTTGGTTACTTTAACACATGTATAGTCACAAGTCCAAGTAAATGTCATATTTTTTAAAATGCCAGTCTAGTAAAAATAAAATTAATTAGCTTAATATTGATCTATTATTAGAATAAAAATTAAATATTTTCACTGTGTATTCCAAATGGCTAGAAGTTTTGCAGTAGCAATTGTTCACCATTTAATAACATTTCCCAAGATATCTAATGCACCTAAAGACAAAAGAGCTGCCTTCCAGTGATTTCCAATTTACCCAATTTTCTGGCAACTTGTTTGCCCACATAATAACAGATTACTCTTTCAGTCTTTCTACTTTCTGAACAGCTAAGCCAATTGTTTTCAATCTTTTTCCTCCAGCAACGCTATCTCTTAAAGCATTTTACAGTGGTTTTTTAAAGGGATTTCTCTTTAGTTAAATGGTTATACACCTCTCGCATGACCCAATGTATCAAGGAGAAATTGAGATATTTTTCTTTATGTAAGGGCAAGTTCCATCGTTCCCTTTATCTTGCAGTCTGATCAAAAACATTGGTGAAAATTTGGTCATTTAGCTTAGAGTTTCAGAGAAGTTGAGGGCATAAGCATGTCTATTTGGCAAACGGTTATGATATTTCTGACATATCAAAATGCAGTGGTCTCCTCAAAATATCAAAATAGAAGGTTGAATACTATATACAAACAAGAGTTTATTTAGCAGGAGAGCTGCCCAGCAATTGGTTCAGCTAATACAAAATCCTAAGCAATTCCAAAATCTACTTAAAGCAGAGGGATTATGAAGAGGATATGTTGCTCATAGAGCATCAACCACCACTTGCCAAGGAAGAATCTGGTAGAGTCCATGTTGCCTCCAAATGTTGTCAGCGGGAGATTTGACCATTTTCCTGCTGCTAAGTGGGAGTATACAAGTGATTTAACTCTCTTATGACTTTTGAGAGTCCCTTGGACTGCAAGATCTAACCAGTCAATCCTAAAGATCAAACCAGTCAATCCTGCAAGAAAATCAACCCTTAATATTTATTGGAAGGACCAATGCTGAAGCTGCAGCTCCAATACTTTGGCCACCTGATGCAAAGAGCCACCTCACTGGAAAAGAGCTTGATGCTTGGAAAGATTGAGAGCAAAAGAAGAATGGGGTGGCAGAGGATGAAATTATTAGAGAGCATCATCAACTCAGTGGACATGAGTCTGAGCAAACTCTGGGCAATAGTGAAGGACAGGAAATCCTGGAGTGCCACAGTTCATGGGATTACAAAGAGTTGGACATGACTGAGCAACTGAACAGCAAATGCAAATTTACAGAATGTCCTATATTTAGACTTAAATTAAGGTTACATGATGTTAATGTCCAGTGCTGGTCATGATCTACTTACTCAAGGATAGTCTCTCAGAAACATTTTTGATGAAATTACTAATTTATTTAGCTTACTGGATGGATAGAATAATAAAATTATCAATTAGTTTGTTTTTTAACATATTAAATAGATAAACAACTTATTTGAATAACTGTATTTAAAAGCTAGTGTATTTTGGTCAACTGACTTACCAAGTTCACTCAGCAAAACACATTAACTTTTTGACTCTGGAAACCCACCTATATATATGTTTAACATTATAGGATTAGCAAAGTTATATATAAATAAATTCTTGCTGAACATAACATAAATTTCTTTAATTTTGGTTTTCTATACTTTCTGTATGTGAATTCAGGGGACAGGGATCTCATTTGCCACTCATTTTTGGCTTCCAATGTCTAATCAGCATCTTGTAAAGAGTTAATACTCAAAAATTATATCATTGAATTATAAAATGAATGAGCTCCTCATGTCGTGATCTGAATCACATTAAATTGTTTAGTGCATTTGAAAAGTCAATGGTAACTGTGTAAACTGATGAAAATGAACATAATAGAGGGCCATTCCTCTTTTTCTTCTACTTTTGCATCATTTTTTTTTTAATTTTCTTTTTGCTACCTACTTGCCACATCTCATGAACTTTAGCTACCCCATCATTTGCAAAGTTTTCAAAAACAAATTTTGAAAGATAGAGTTCTGATGGATAATGGAACTCTGAGCAAGTGCCATAGAAAAACCAAACCAAACAAACAAACAAAAACTTGCCAAACTTAAGTTTCAGTTAAAGGTGAAAATTTCTGTCAAGCCCAAACCTCCCATACTCTATTTTACTTCTATAAGAAGCCTGATTCTGCTTCAGTGAGGGAATCATCTGGTCTTCCAGTACTTCCAATGCTCACCAGCTGAATAAAGTCTTTAACAAATATTACTCAGTCATTAAAATCACTGTTTTGACAGCTAACTTAGAAATTTTCAGCTTTCATTTATCTTGTTTTTTCTTCACAGTCATATTTTCTTCTTTTCATTCATTTGTTTTTCAAATTTTTTTTGAACTTTTACTCTTCCCTGTCTGCATTTGCATTTTTTCACTTGAATAATTTTTAAATTTTATTTTATATAATAAAAATTAAAATTTATATATATTTTTTATTTTATTAGGAATTTCATAGTTTAACAAGCATTTAACTTGAAATGTAAAGCTTATCAGCACCCTTAATTATAATGCATCCTTTTTTATTTCTGGAAAATTCTCAACCACTATTCTTTTCTCTCTTCATTTTTTTGTTTTTATTCTCCAAATGGTGTTTAAATATATATGAAAACATCTTACTTAATTTCTTCACTATTTACACCTCCTTTCTACTTTGTATCTCATCTCATTTAGCTGCCTCTTGAACATTTATTTTCTGTATCTGTTCTCTGCTTATTTTATTTCTTTTAGCTACTGCTGTATAGCCTGTATGTATTGTTTTCATTTATAATATGATTTTATATTGATATGTTCCACATATCAAACTTGTTTATTGTGTAGGGGTTAAAAAAAACAACTGGAATACAGATGCTCAGTCTTTACCTTTGGGAATGCCTAACTGTCTGACTTTCGCTCTTGGCCAAGATAAATGCAGTGGAGCACAGTATGTGCTATATAAAGTCTAATATTGTAGACCAAACTGATAAACAAAAACACTGAATATAGAGAATACGGAAACATAAAGAGTGTGTGAATGGAAATTTAAGCCATACGTCTCAACTTTTAAGAGATTAGGGGTGGTTTAGTCACTAAATCATGTCCGCCTCTTGTGACTCCATTGACTGTAGTCTGCCAGGCTCCTCCGTCCATGGGATTTTCCAGGCAAGAATACTGGAGTGGGTTACCATTTCCTTCTCCAGGGGATCTTCCCAACCTCGGAGCAAATCCAGGTCTCCTGCATTACAGGCAGATTCTTTACCAACTGAGCCACCAGGGAATTCTTTTTAAGCAATTAGGAAACATATAAAAATAGCCATGTTCATAATTAACTATGTAAATAAATAAATGTTGAAACAAACTATTAAATATTTCAGCAATATGCATACAAACAACTTTTCAGAAATCCATGAAGTATTTTTAATGACAATATTCTAGTTGCCATTTGAAAAGTTACTGAAGTTTCCTGGAAATATTGTGCTTTGTAAAAATGAGAGTATGCTTAAGGTACATTGAAAGTGAAAGTGAAAGTCACTTAGTCCTGTCAGACTCTTTGTGACCCCATGAAACATACAGTACATGGAATTTTCCAGGCCAGAATACTGGAGTGAGTAGATTTTCCCTCCTCCAGGGGATCTTGCCAACCCACGTACCAAACCCAGGTCTCCCACACTGCAGGTGAATTCTTTACCAGCTGAGCCACAAGGGAAACTCTAAGGTACATTTCAGTCCTAAAATTTCTAAATTTGAAGTCTTAAAAATTTATTGTCTAGAAAGACATCAATTTCTTGTTTTCCTGAGACTTTTCAAAATTCACTGATTTTGACAAGTTATAAAAAAGACAAATTCTTTGCTTTAGTACTATCTTTATCTTAAATGCTTCTTATTCATATTGGAATATTTCCTTGTTGCACTTGCTCAAAAGTTGACATGGTGGAGAAGTACATTTTTATCATATGTCTTAGAGTACAAAATATCCAAATTTTTATTTCATAAAACTCAACTAAAATTTCCACAAATATTTTCTATCTATGGACTTAATTTACAGAATACTGGTATGGTTCAGACATATTTATATTATGTATAAAAACAATGGGCAGGCATATAAACATTCCATCTAGGCTTCTTATGAAAAAATAGTAGAAAAAAATAGTAATTATTCAATTATTTTGTGATAGACAACTGCATATATTACTAAGAGCTTCCAACTGATATCTCTTATGCTCAGAATCTGAACTAATGTAAAAAACGAGAACATGATAGAAAAAGAAAAGACTTCCAAGAAAGAATGCTAACTTCAACAACTAGAATATTTAAATTGCTGTTCTCTATAATTTTAGAACATTCAGGAAATCTCTACAGTCAATATTTGTAAAATATCAATAGCATCATATGTAACTTTGGGATAATGGATAAATGCACAGATAATATTTATACATGCTTCTTGATAGACTGGGGCTTCCCTGGTAGCTCAGCTGGCAAAGAATTTGTCTGCAATGTAGGAGACCGGGTTTTGATTCCTCAGTCAGGAAGATCCCCAGAGAAGGCATAGGCTATCCACGCTGGTATTCTTGGCTTAGACAGTCAAGAGTCTGTCTGCAATGCAAGAGACCCAGGTTTCATCCCTGGGTTGGGAAGATCCCCTGGAGGAGAGCATGGCAACCTAATTCTAGTATTCTTGCCTGGAGAATCCCCATGGACAAAGGAACCTGGTGGGCTACAGTCCATGGGATTGCTAAGAGCCAGACACCACTGGGCAACTAAACACAGTACAGCACATGATAGATTGAATATATTATTGTAATGTATTATTATTTAAAGGATTGAACTTATTTATTACAATGCTTGTTGTAACATAGCTAAATAATTTTAAACACTTGCTGGAAAACCCATAGGAGAAAATGTAAATGGAAGTCATGTTTTTACAAACAAATTCTAATGGAAAAGTTCATCTTTTGAAATGTAAATTTGAATAATTACAAAATTTAATTCTTTGAAAATGTTCCCCTTACTGGATATATCACTTCCCATGTGGCACTAGTGGTAAACAACTCGCCTGGCAATGCAGGAGATGTAAGTGATGTGGGTTTGATCCCTGAGCTGGAAGATTCTTTGGAGGAGGAAATGGCAACCCACTCTAGCATCTTTGCCTGGAGAATCCCACGGACAAAGAAGCTTAGTGAGGTATAGTCTGCTGCTGCTGCTAAGTCGCTTCAGTCGTGTCAGACTCTGTATGACCCCATAGACGGCAGCCCACCAGGCTCCCCTGTCCCTGGGATTCTCCAGGCAAGAACACTGGAGTGGGTTGCCATTTCCTTCTCCAATACATAAAAGTGAAAAATGATAGTGAAGTCGCTCAGTCGTGTCCGACTCTTAGCAACCCCATGGACTGCAACCCACCAGGCTCCTCTGTCCATGGGATTTTCCAGGCAAGAGTACTGGAGTGGGGTGCCATTGCCTTCTCCAAGGCTATAGTCTATAGGGTCGCAAAGAGTCAGGCATGACTGAAGTGAATTGGCACTTATTGAAAATATCTAAAATTAAGTAAAATAACTATTGTATCTAACTTATAAGTGTAGATGATTTTCCCTTGTAGCTGCATAATTGAGAATTGCATATCTTTAAAGACATGTGCATTATTATCATCTTTGACTTGTGAGACCCACTTAAAGTTAGAAGAAAAAAAAGAAGTGGAGTTTTGTTTCCCTTGTGACACCTCTATTTAAAAAAAAAAACTTTGAAAAGCTACTTTATAATATTTTATCATAGCACTTATGCATTATAAAATGCATCCAACAAATATACATTGATTACTTTCAGATGTTGAGAATCAAAGAGCTAAAGCTCTGAACAAATATATTCTATTTGGAAATTCCATTCATGCATAAATAAATACATATATAATACCAGACAAGATAAATGGGACTCTATAGCACAGCATATAAGAGTTTTGAACATCCCTGAGTAGTTGGAAAAATTGTGAATTATGATAATGTAATATTGGTATAATAGTTATTGTGCCCAGAACATCACATTTCTTCTTGACATGCCATTGGTAGAAAAAGATCTTAGTTCTCTTTGAGGAAATACTACAGTCATAAGGTGTCAGGGTGAAAAATAAATGGAAAAACTATTGGCAAACTTTGACTATCTCTTTGTAAAGCTTAGCTTTTTCAAAATTGTAGTATATTTTAAATTTGTTTTAAATCTTAGCCTTTACTTTTAAAATCTAGAATATTTTATTTTGCAGGTTCATCATTTTGCATAATCATCAAATTATTGTTGACTTAAAACATTATATTATTTGGGGAAGTATAACATAATGATTCAGTGTTTTTATACATTATGACTATGATAAGTCTAGCTACCATCTGTTACCATACAAAGTTATTACAATTTTATTGACTATATTCCCTATGGTATATAGTATAGCCCCATAGTTTATCTATTTTATAATTTAGCAATGCCTTTTACACTAATAGATTGCCAGAGTTGTTTTTTTTTTTTATTAAAGGAATCAAACCAAGGATAAATAATTTTTGAGATTTAAAAATACTTTAAAATGATTACATGTACAGTTATTGCTGTCTCTATTTCTCTTTGTTTCTAAATTTTGTCTTGTCATGTTTTATTTTGTCTTTCCATTGTTTTCCTTTTTAAATTTTTAAATTTTCTTTTATTTGTCTTACCTTGCCTATCATTTCTCTTCTTTTTGTCTTTTTTTTCCAGGCGCATTCTGAATCTAAATGGACATATTTGAGGTGAATACCATATGGTCTGGTGAAGAGAACACCTACTAAATTTCCAGAGATTCCCTTTACTAAAAAATATTAGAAAAAGCCAGTTACTTATTACCCCAATGTTTTTTTTTTATTTTTTAAAGGATATATTCCAGTTATTCTCAGTTTTGTGTGGCTATTCTATTTTAAAACATGCACTAGTCATAATCTACTGTGTTGCAGAGATTAGGTCATTACTTGCTAACTCAAATGAAAGATTTGGAACCCATTTTTGATTCTGTACTCTCTTATAGGCCAATGTCTTATCCATTTCAAGTCTACTGATTTAATCTCCTACATTCTATACAGCATCCCTATGTTTCTCTATTTCTGTAATCACCAGCTCAATTCACAAAAGAGTGAAAATGACAAGTCTA
This sequence comes from Hydropotes inermis, assembly GCA_020226075.1. Taxonomy (NCBI): domain Eukaryota; kingdom Metazoa; phylum Chordata; class Mammalia; order Artiodactyla; family Cervidae; genus Hydropotes; species Hydropotes inermis. The sequence continues at coordinate 18,815,094 of CM035283.1, read as the reverse complement.
AGATCCTTGACTTTGGTGATTGGGAATGATGCTGCTGCTGCTGCTGCTAAGTCACTTCAGTTGTGTCAGACCCTGCGCGACACCACAGACGGCAGCCCACCAGGTTCCCCCTCCCTGGGATTCTCCAGGCAAGAACACTGGAGTGGGTTGCCGTTTCCTTCTCCAATGCATGAAAGTGAAAGTGAAGTCGCTCAGTCGTGCCCGACTCTTAGCGACCCCAGGACTGCAGCCCACCAGGCTCCTCCGACCATGCGATTTTCCAGGCAAGTGTACTGGAGTGGGCTGCCATTGTCTTTTCCCGGGAATGTTGCTATCCCTACTGAAATGTGAAAACTTGGGATAGTAACTTTTGTCAGGAAATTCAATTCCAAAAATAGTCTATCTTTTACTTTTCCCAATCTTTCTTCATTCTTCTCCCAGCAGATCCAACTGCAGTGAAAATTTGACCATGGCATTTCTATTTTTCAGTTATTCAATAGATCCCCATGTCACTTAGAATACAATCAAATTCTCATCTCAGTCTGCAAGGCTTTGATCTGTTTGTATGGCTTAGTTTTCTTGAATTACTAGTTCATTATGGTGATGGAAAACTAGTCTTTATTTTCCAAATATTCCAGACATAATCCAACTTCAAGAATTGTGCAGGTGTTCTTCCTCCACCTGCTCCTCAAAGTCCTTTATCCATCTCCTCTTTACTAACTCCTCATAATTAATGGCTTCCCTGACAGCTCAATTGGTAAGGAATTTGCCTGCAATGCAGGAGACCCCATTTGGATTCCTGGGTGGGGAAGATCAGCTGGAGAAGGGATAGGCTACACACGCCAGTATGGGGCTTCCCTTGTGACTCAACTGGTAAAGAATCTGCCCACAGTGCAGGAGACCTGGGTTCGATCCCCTGGAGAAGGGAAAGGCTACCCACTTCAGTATTCTGGTCTGGAGAATTCCATGGACAGTATAGTCCATGGGGCAGCAAAGAGTTGAACAGGACTGATTGACTTTCACTTTCATAATTCAGACTTCTGTTTAATGGCAGCACCTCAGTGAAGACTTTTCTGTTGTATTCTAAGTGGGTCATCTCTATTTATTTTCTGTGGCTATGTTTTTTGGTTTTGTTTTCTGTGAACCTTTTTTTTTTTTTTTTACAACTAAAAATATTTTGATTTATGTCTTTTGTTTGTTTTCTAACTTTAGTAAGACGTTGTGATTTCTTTCTTTCTACAATTGTATGTCTGATGCCAGCACAGTGCTTGGTAGGAGAGAGGTATTCATTGAATATTTAGTAATGAATGAATACAAATATTTAATGAATTAGTGCTTACATTTCATAGAGTGTGCATTGAATTACAACCTTCCCCTGATACACACTCCTCTTAAAACTTCATTTTAAGTTACAACTTTTATTATTTTTTCTTCTAAGAACTTTAATAAATTACTTAACATATAATGGCATGAAGATGGAGATTTCCAGTTTTGTCTCAGACTATTATACATAAAAGCTATTTTGTATATTAAAGGAAATATTTTTCACTTACAGTGTGACTTTTATAGCAATACAAGTAACATTTTTATGAGTTTCAATATAAGGAAGAATAGTTAACTTACTCTTTTTGGGAAAAAAGATTTTTATCCTTTTTCAGTTTTAATGTCTTCTGCAATAATATTTTCTCCAGATGTACAGTCTATAGACCATTTTGCAAGGTTTAGTTTTTATGTTGTCTTTCTCAGAATCATCTATACACAAACATATATTTTGCTCATGTTTCAGGGCAAAGCCATTTTGAGGACATCATTATACTGATTTTTTTTTTCTTTAGACATCAGCTATCAAGATGATTGCTAGTATAACTCATTTTTTTAGCATCAGCTGATCTGACTAGAATTTTCTACTTATGCAGCATAAAACATGAACACCAATTCCTTTGTCTCGTTAAAAGTGCTCTGGACTTGGCCATTTAGATATAATTAAATGTTAACTTCATTGGAAATAAAGTGCCATTACAGATGCTAGGTTATATGTGTGGTTGAGTGCATGCATCTAAGTCATTCAGCCGCATCCTACTCTTTGTGACCCCATGGACTGCAGTCCATCAGGCTACTCTGTGCATAGGGTTGTCCAGGCAAGAATATTGGAGTGGGTTGCTATTTCCTCCTTCAGGCAAACTTCCTGACCTGGGTATCAGACCCATGTCTCTTGAGTCTCCTTCTTTGGCAGGTGGATTATTCATCACTGAGCCACTGGGGAAGTCCACATTTGTCATTAAAATATTATAAAGTTACACATTTCTTTTGCAATTTATAAGGAACCTGTTTGATGATGCTTTATCTTATGTCATAATCTGATGCATATCCACTAGACCTACTATGTAATTATGCCTTCTGTATTAAAATTAAAATGTGAACATCTGGTTTGATAGAGTAGTATTTATAGTCTGGGCTCTTTCACTTGCCAATAGTTCTAACTAAACTCTACCTGTAGGCTAAAAAAAGAGTCTTTTGGAAGATACTGGAGAGCTCAGGGACTCAAAGGAGGGAGGCTTTCTGGGAAGGAAGGCAGCTCAAGAGTCCTAGAGAATGTAACTGAGGTTAGAGCTTCATTGTGATCAATGCTCTTCTTGTGTCTGCCTCCATATGAGTCTAATGTCATTCTCTCCTGTTGTAGATGTGCTTATTTTTTCTCCATTAGGAGGAAGGAAACTCACCAGTAACCAAAGCATGGGAGGGGACAGGGAGATTCCTTATATTCCTTAGCTTCACTGTTAAAACTATAAAGAATGAACCTGATTACTCTATCCTGGGTGTCATGTGGCTACAGAGATTCACTCAGGTTTGGTCCTATAGAATCAGGTGGTGGTGGCATCAGGGGAGGTTGAGAATCAGGTATCTGCAGCCACTGTGGATAGTGGAAATGTAATTGTTGTAAGTTAGGAAGTTACAAAGTAACTTGTTAAAAGTAATTGTTGTAAGTTAGGAAGTTGCAAAGAGTGACGTTTTACATTGTGAGGCAGTTCAAAGGGAAGAATTTTATCATGGAAAATATATATATATATATACTTATAATTTAACCAGAACTTGAGTTCAATTATCCCTTTTATATCTCTTACAATACTGAAAATTCTTTCCCTTTAGGTAATAACTGACTAAAGGTTCATTAACTACGGCAAAGAGTTCACTGACTGGTTCAATGTAAAAAATGGACATATGGACTTGGTAATTGAAAAAGAAAAAGTTACTTTTTAAATTCTTGAAATTATCTTCAGAAAGAGCTTTTTGGATGATCCATCTTTCATAATAAAGTTTTAGATATGATTTTATACACTGTAACAACTTGTATTCCTATTTCATTAAACTTATTAATAGTCTATCCATTTAGCCACTAAATTAGTTATATGCAACACAGCAGGAATACATTTGGTTAGTGCCCATTGACCAAAAGGAAAAAGAAGAAAAATTCTTGCATATAGTCCTTGAAGTTTCTTATCAAAATTATTTGTCTCTTGAAAAATATGGAGGTGGGGTGGTGATTAAGTAAAATATATCTCCTTTATTTTATTTTATTTTTTAATTTGGGAAACACAAAGCATTTCTTAGTGCCCTTATATTATTAGTAATTGTATATGTATTTGAATTTTTACTGTGTTTTTAAGAAAGATGCACTTCTATTCCCTGGTGGCTCAGTGGTAAAGAATCAGCCTGTCAATGCAGAAGAATGCAGGTTCAATTTCTGGGTTGAGATCCCCTGTAGAAGGAAATGGCAACCTACTCCATAATTCTTGCCTGGGAAATACCAAGAACAGAGGGGCTTGGTGGTCTGTTGTACACAAGGTTGCAAAAGAGTTGGACACGATTTAGTGACTAAAACAACACCACCACCAAAGCATTTCTATTATCAATTATTGAAATAAGGTGTATCAGTTTAGTCTGTGGAATATTTGCACCAACACATCAATTTGAAAATATTTGTTCCCTTAAAAATGATTGGTAAGCAAAAAATATTTAACAGTTAAACAATATGAAATAAGTGAATTGGCAAAGTGAAATGAAAATAGTGTTAAAATAGTGTGATGGTGTGATAGTGCCCTATCACAATACTTGTTTTGATCTTGTGAATTTGTTTCAACAGATTGATATATTAGGGAACAATTAGTAAGCAGTGTCGGAGAAGGCAATGGCAACCACTCCAGTCCTCTGGCCTGGTAAATCCCATGGACAGAGGAGCCTGGTAGGCTGCAGTCCACGGGGTCGCTAAGAGTCGGCCACGACTGAGCGATTTCACTTTCACTTTTCCTTGCATGCACTGGAGAAGGAAACTGCAGCCCACTCCAGTGTTCTTGCCTGGAGAATCCCAGGGTCGGGGAAGCCTAGTGGGTTGCCGTCTATGGAGTCACAAAAGAGTCCCACATGCACAGAGTCCGACATGACTGAAGTGACTTAGCAGCAGCAGCAGCAGGAAGCAGTGTGGAAATGGGATTGCTAACGTAAGATTTTGACCTCAAGAAATGCTCAGTGAATGTAGAAAAATGAACCCAGGTGAATTGAGCACGTAGAAACACACAAAATGCAAACATGGGTACTCCTCAAGTATCTAGCGGCTATTTCAGTTAACTATTTACTTGTATGAGCCATGGCCATTCACCTCAAGTGTGAAAATTCCCCTTCAATTACAAAGAACCCTCCTTTTATTACTTCATAATATCTCACAGGCTGCACCTCCTGAATATCTACCTCAGCAAGCAAATTTCAGCTATTTTTTTTTTGAGGTTAATTGATATGTGCAATGTAATATTTCTGCATGAACGCTTCACTATGTGTAAAACTGTGCTACTGTTTTTATTGGGATCTTTTTTTTTTTTTTCAGTGTCACTGACCAAGTGTGTGTGTTGTGTCATTCTTTCCATGAGCTCTGCGGTATTTTTAGCATGAATTTGAATGGCTGAATATTTTTAGGAGCATAGATATTGCATTGGAAGTTTCCCAAGTGGTTCAGTGGTAAAGAATCCACTAGTCAGTGCTCTGGACACGGCTCAATCCCTGGCTTAGGAACATCCCCTGGAGAAGGAAATGGCAACTCTTTCCAGTGTTCTTTCCTGGGAAATCCCATGGCCAAAGGAGCTGTGTGGGCTACAGTCTATGGGGTCACAAAAGAGTCAGACAGAACTTACCAGCTAAAAACAAACAAACAAACAAACAAAATAGTGCATTGGAGGATAACTGATTATATGTAGATTTTATGGTAAACTTGTGATCAAAACTGGAAATAGAACTGCCATATGACCCAGCAATCCCACTTCTGGGCATACACACCGAGGAAACCAGATCTGAAAGAGACACATGCACCCCAATGTTCATCGCAGCACTGTTTATCATAGCCAGGACATGGAAGCAACCTAGGTGCCCATCAGCAGATGAATGGATAAGGAAGCTGTGGTACATATACACCATGGAATATTACTCAGCCATTAAAAGAATGCATTTGAATCAGTTCTAATGAGATGGATGAAACTGGAGCCCATTATACAGAGTGAAATAAGCCAGAAAGATAAAGACCAGTACAGTATACTAATGCATATATATGGAATTTAAAAGGATGGTAACGATAACCCTATATGCAAAACAGAAAAAGAGACACAGATGTACAGAACAGACTTTTGGACTCTGTGGGAGAAGGCGAGGGTGGGATGTTTCTAGAGAACAGCATCAAAACATGTATATTATCTAGGGTGAAACAGATCACCAGCCCAGGTTGTATGCATGAGACAAGCTCTCAGGGCTGGTGCACTGGGATGACCCAGAGGGATGGGATGGAGAGGGAGGTGGGAGGGGGGATCGAGATGGGGAACACATGTAAATCCGTAGCTGATTCATGTCAGTGTATGGCAAAAATCACTACAATATTGTAAAGTAATTAGCCTCCAACTAATAAAAATAAATGGAAAAAAAAAACAGTGAGCTAGGAAAACAATATCTGCGGAGTTTTAATAATTTAATGCTACTATACATAATTTGATTTTATATAATTTTTGAATGCAATTGTAATGAACTTGGTGAAGATAGTACAGTAATTAGAAATTGCACATAGGCCTACATTAAGTCTCCTTATATAAATATTCATGCTATATTAGAATCAATTTTCATAAAATGCATTATTTATGTGTATGAGTTATAAATTTAATATGGTCTTGGTAAATGGCAAGCTATTTTTATCACCATTGTTAATTCATTTAAAAAACTTTCGATTTTGAGTTCTAATTGTTGGATGATTTATGAAATGCACTATTACCTTTAAAAATGAAAATAGTCTTCAAAAAGAAGGAATAGCTTGTATACCCATATATTTTACCTATTATAAGTAATCTTTATTTTAAGGTTAAAATGCAATTTAACTATACTTATTTGTATCTTCCTAAATATATTCAGATTTTGGCAAAATGTAATTTAAAAGTTTCATGGCAAAAAATATGAACATTCACATTATTTATTTTATAACTCTAAGCTCTTAAAAAAGTTAATTAACCCCTACCAAGCTCACACTTTTTTTCACAAAAATGAAAAGCACGAAATTTTAGAATAGATTTAATGAGAACATATATATAAAATAGAGCTTACTACCATACTTAACATAAAATATATGTACAAATGTACTATTTTCCCTCATGCCTTCTTTCTTATTTTAAATATCACATATTAATAGAGAATATCATTAAGTAAGAGCCTAACAAAACTTTTTTTTTCCTATGAGTTACTATGGAAAGATTCATATAACAGCCTGGTGGTATATAAAACACTAGGAAAGAAAATGAAAATATCCATTGAATATTTAAGTATCATACTCATTATCTGCAGTTATAATATGGTTTATATTTGGAGCTTAGTATATACAGAATAATTCAGCATATATTTGTGGTCTTTTACAGTTGTCTACCATCTTATTAAAATCTTCATATTCCTTCTTGGGGTATAGGTCTTCAAGCATGATGGTACCAGCTTTCTCCGTTTAGAAATTTCTCAGTGTTTCATTGTCAAACTGACTGGAAGGCATTAATGACATTTCACACACAGTGGCCCATTATGCCATATATCCAGCAAGCCTATTTTGTAAAAAGTGTTCCTCATCAAATGTCCAGTGAATAGCCACATAGATGAAAATCTGTAATTAGTTAAGAAACTAAATGTTTTACAAGTAAACACTTTGGGATAGTTTGATATAACAAAATTTTCAAAAATGTAACCATGGTGTAAATTGTTTCAAAAATGTACCTTTTATATTCTAAAACCTTTCAAGAGTCTTCAAAACTTACAAAAATTTATGTTGCAATGACAATACTACTAATGTTATTTGAGTCACCAATAGAACTGTAGCAAACTGCATTACCACATCTGTTTCTTATCACATCTAAGATGATTATAATACAGTAAGTTCCCTACATATGAACTTGTGAGTTGCAAACTTTCAAAGATGCAAATATCTTTTCACATGTCTAATAGCATAAGTTAGTTTACATGTTTAGCATACATTGTCATATGTGTATATCCTTTACAAGAGGTTATGCTTTTGTGTGCTTTACTGTACAGTACTGCATAGGGTACAGTATGTTTATTTTAAGCCCAGGATGTCCAGAAGCAAGCAAAAAAGCAATGGTGATATAGCTGGTACTTCTAAGAAGCCCCAAGTGAAAATAATGAAAACAAAAGTGAAAATAATTGACAGAGTGGAGTGAGGTGAAAGGACGGCAGACATTGCTCATTCTTATAACCATCAGCATGATTCTAAAGAACAAGGATAAAATCATGGAACATATAAAGTCTTCTGGGCTAATGAGGCTGACAGTAACAGAGGAGAAGTGTGGGAAAATGATGAATGTGATGGAGAAATTTCTCAGTGTGTGGCTACAAGATTAGCCTCAGCATTGAGTCCCACATGCTTTATATTGATTCAAGAGAAAGTTAAAAGTCTTACAAAACCTTGAAGAAACATGGAGAAGAATCAGAGGATGAATCTTTTAATGCCAGCCATGACTGGTTTCATTGGTTCAAGGTTACAGCCAAACTTCACACTGTAAAAGTGGTGAGGCAGTAAATGCAGATATGGTATCTGCCCAGGAATTTCCTAAGATGCTTTGGGAAATTATTGATGAAGGTATGTATTTACCTGAGAAGGTTTTTTTAATGTGGGTGAGATAGGACTGTATGGGAAGAGGATACCAGATAGAAATCACGCCAGTCAGGGGGAAGAGTAATGCCAGGGTTTAAAGCAGCAAAAGAGAGGCTAACTCTGTTGTTTAGTGATACAAACCTGAAGCCTCTTAGTTTATCATTCATAGAACCCAAGAGCCCTTAGAAACATAATCACACACTCTCTTTCTGTTGTGGGGGAAAGTAATCCCAAAGTATGGGTTACAGAGGACATTTTCCAGGACTTTTTTTTTTTTTTTAACCACCTTATCCTAAATATCCCTTGGAGAAAGCCCAAATTCAACTTTCTTTTACTGTTCAACAATGCTCTGGGCCACTCCCTGTTGATGGAGCACTTTCATTCCAATGTCAAAGCACTTTCATTCTAGTGTCATGTCACTGAATGCTAATGTCGCTCATCCAACCTGTGGTCCAGGGAGTTATAACAACTTTCAAGAAATATTTATGTCACACTTTTCTTTAGGCAGTAAGGCAAGAAATAACCTTGTGATAATTCTGGAAGGGTTATAACAGCTACAAGGTCATGAAAATCATTGACTTTGCTTGGTGTGAGGTTACAGCCATTACCATGAATGGGGTTTGGAAGAACTTTTGCCTGAAGATTATTCATGATTTTAGTGGACTTGAGAAGGTGGATGAGGAGTCCAAAAAGATCTTTAGTGACTCAATAACCCTCAGTGATAAGCTGGAGCTAGATCTGCAAAAGGACCACTTCATTGAAGTCCTTGATGTACAACACAAGAGGCTTGTTAATGAAGACCTCATGGAATTAGAGGCTGAGAGCAAGGATGAAGAGAGACCAAAGGAAGAAGTAAGTGAAGAATCAGAGAGATTCCCAATGCAGGAAATGGCAAGGGGATTTTCTCTATTTGAGAGGCACTGATAGTGACTGAGGCACAGGACCTGAACATAAAGCAATGCACTAAGGTTAAAATAGCCATTCAGAATGCATGGTGCTACTGTGTCATCTATGATGAGCAAAAAAGAGCTACTACCCAGATGTCCCTGAACTGTTTCTTTCAGAAGAGAAGATAGAACTGAATCCAGACAGGAACCAGAACCTGTGCCTTCATCACCAGGCATGCGAGACATTGCAGCTGGCCCTCTGTCTCCTGTTGCTAATGACCCTTCAGCTCTACCTACTGTCTATGACCTCCTCTCCCACTCCAGTGAGTAGCTGTTTTGGCCTGTTCACTTGATGCCAGCCCCTGTATGCCAACTGTTGTGCTGTATTACTGTACTTTTCAAGGTATTGCATGGTAAAATTTAAAATTGCTTTCTTTATATTTTGTACCTGTCTTTTTATGTATTATTTGTGTGAAAATTATTATTAACCTATTACAGTAAAGTACTATATAGTTAATTGTGCTAGTTGAGTACCTAGGCTAAGTTTGTTGGAGTTATAAAGTCCTTCTCAGAATGAAACTCTTTTGATTGTAGGGGACTTACTGTATTTAAATAACTAATGATCAAGTCCTCATTTTAAAATATCAACTAAGCAGAAAAGGTGTCAATATATTTCATTCAAATGCTTCAAATTGGGTTTTACAACATAATGAGGAATGTACTGATACCAATAGCCCCAGCAATATTTCTCTACCTTCAGCATAAAGTAGTGAAAAACTAGTCCTGGAAAATGGCCTGTGTAACCTAGGGGTTTACATTTTGGGATTCCTCTTCCACACAACAGTAAGAGAGCTTGTGGCTATGTTTTTAAAAGTTCTTGGATTCTCTGAATGATAAACTAAGAAAAGCTTCAGCGTCATATCACCAAACTACAGAGTTAGCTTATCCTTTGATTCTATATTCTCAGATAGTTCAATCTGCGTGTCAATGCAGGAGAGGCAGGAGATGTGGGTTTAGTCCCTGGGACAGGAAGATCCCTGTAAGGAGGAAATGGCCACCCACTCCAGTACACTTGCTGAGAAGTTCCACAGACAGAGGAGCCCGGCAGGCAGCAATCTTGGGGTCACAAAGAGTGAACACAGCTGAGTGACTGATCATGAGCATGCAGTTTCTCCCTTATAGCCTGGCATCAACTTTCCCTCCTTCCTGATGTAACTGGTCTGGCAATTTGTTTGCTTGTATGGTTTACTTCAGCAGTGTTCAAGCAGTAGAACTCAATCAGGGAAGATGTTGGCAACATGCTAGTAAAGAAAAAAAAGGTGACATGAAAGGGGATACATCAGAAATCAGCACATTTTTCAAGTAAAGGACCAGGTTGTAAATATTTTCAGTTTGTGATCCATAGTGTCTCTTTTGCAAATACTCATTTCTGACCTTATAATGCAAAAGCAGTAGTAAAGGTGGCTGTGTTCCAGTAAATCTTTTTTTTTAATTATTATTATTATTTTTATTGTAGTGAATTTTGTCATACATTGAAATGAAACAGCCATGGGTTTACATGTGTTCCCCATCCCGATCCCCCCTCCCACCTCCCTCTCCACCCGATCCCTCTTACTTAGAAGATAGATGGTGGGTCAGAGTTGACCCAAGGAAGGCAGTTGGCTGATCTCAGTTTTAGGTTACCAGCAATAGAATGTTTAAATTACTCAATTATGGTGTCTACAATATTGATTTCCAAATATGACTACATAATTAGAGTCATACAAGGAGTTGTTACAAAGCACTAATGCCCCGTGTCTGCTTGCAGAATTGCTGGTTCAGTTCATTGCCGTGGGGGCCAGAGCACTGGAAATTTAAAAATCTCCCCAGGTGATGATAATGTGACAAAATGGTTAAGGAGAGCCATATGCAGTTTGTGCTCAAAGGGGACAACAGTCCACAAGAGGACACTAATGGAATGTGAGGAGGCAGAGGTGACACCAGCCTAGAAGACTCTTGAGACGGAAAGCAGCTGCAGCGAACTGTTAGCACAAGCTGAGTAGAGAGGAGACTGGTGAAAGGTTGGTGGGCTTGATTTAGTAATGATACAGGTTTTGTAATTTATTATTTCAGGCACTGGCAGGCAGCTTCTAAAGTTACCCCATTTGATTCCTATCTCCTGGTATTTATACCCTTGAAGAAACCCCTACTCTTGAGCTTGCCTGAATTTATAAACTCATTTCTTTTAATAGACTCACTTCTTTCAGAGCAACTGAGGGGTGTCGCCTCCAGGATAGGGTTGCAAAATCTTTGGCTTCCATCTCGGGAACCCTCCCTTTCACTCTAAGGGAAGCTGGTTGCTATGTGAAGAGACACTCAGTGGAAAATCCCACATGGCAAGGAACCGATGCCCCCAGATGACAACAGCAAAGAACTGAAGCCTGCTAACAGCCACATGAAAGAACTCAGAATCAGACCCACCATGGCTATGCCTGTAGAGGGTGGCAGCCCCGATCAACTTCATGATGATAGCATTAAGAAAGTCCCTGAGCTAGAAGTCCTAATTAATCCTGGCTAGGATTCTTGACCTAGAGAAACTGTGAAATAATGAATGCTTATGGATTTAATCATATCAATTTTGGTGTGATAAATTAAGCAGCAGCAGATAGCTAATAAAGGAGGTGATTCAGAGAGAGGAAGGCTCAGTTGAAGGGGAGATAAAAATCATAGAGGTTAGAAATATCATCCATGGAAACTACTGGTCTTAGAGCTTTGGACATGGGAACAAGAAAAATGTCCATAAGCTTGTTTGCTAATAATTTGACTAGTAAAGCTCTTGATTTGGGAGAGCAATTGCTTCAGAGAATAAATGATTTTATTCCTGGGAGGAGAAATAGAGATTTCCCAGACACATAGGGATCAAATAAAGGAAGATTTCACCTCTGGATTTTTATATAGGGAGGATGAAGAGCTTCCTCCAGAGGGGGGATGTGCTCAAGGCACAACCAAGTTCATGATGGAAGCTTTTGTGGGTAGACAGGGAATGCATGGCAACTCTCATGACTGATGATTGATTGATTGATTGGTCGATTGATTGATTGATTGATCTGGAGGTGGCCAGACAGCATTTTGTCTTGTCTGAGTACATTTAAAATGTTCTCTTTCCTTCCAGAATTCCTGCGATACACTTATGGATAAAATATATTTTACTTATTTCAGAAAGCATATTGGTCAAGCTTTAATGGTATTAAGTTGGTAAAGAAAATAGTGAATATAATAAACCCTATTCCATTTCAGCTTATTTTTTTAAAATTCTTTTAGAACAATTTCAGAAGAACCTTGAATAAATGATATATGCATTTTATGCCTTTTTATTGTGACTTTATATCAAGTGAGTAAGTTTTGGGGTATATTTTATAGTTAATATTCTATAGTTTGGAGAAGCAATTTTGAACATCCAACTAGTAAGCCCATATAAAACTACATAACACCACAGAATATAGCAAAAGAAGAATTTAATGAACTTAGAAGACAAACTAGGCCTTTGTGCCAAGCTTACCAGGGAAGATACAATTTCAATACCAATGAAATAAACTCCCACAAATTGATTTTTCTTTGTGTGCACTCATCAGTGTAAACACAATTAAATTATAAAGCTTGTACTTGTTCAGGAAAGATGTTTTTCTATTTGTATTCACATTGTGTGGGTGCCTTGGTTTCTGATACTTTGTTATATGGAAATCTTGCAGAGTGAAAAAATAATACAAGTACTATAAGTTTATGAGCCTTTATCACAGAGGATTAACAATGTCAAAATATTATTATAGTTTTTCATCAAATGATAATATTAAGAATGTCTTTTTGAATTAAACTGTGAATTTTATAAGGCTTGAAACTTTTAAATTAGCATGCACAGTAATTAAATAACAGCTAATTTGTCACCATTATAATAATACAGAAGACAAGAAAATCAAAGTTGTGTCTTTAAGTTTTTTTATTTCAGAGAGTTCAGGTCAGTTCAGTTCAGTCACTCAGTCACAACCAACTCTTCGCGACCCCATGGACTACAGTACACCAGGCTTCCCTGTCCATCACCAACTCCTGGACCTTACTCAAACTCATGCCAATTGAGTCAGTGATGCCATCCAACCTTATCATCCTTTGTCGTCCCCTTCTCCTCCTGCCTTCAATATTTCCCAGCATCAGGATCTTTTCAAATGAGTCAGTTCTTTGCATCAGGTGGCCAAAGTATTAGAGTTTCAGCTTCAGCATCAGTCCTTTCAATGAACATTCAGGACTGATTTCCTTTAGGAATGGACTAATTGGATCTTTTTGCTGTCCAAGAACTCTCAAGAGTCTTATCCAACACCACAGTTCAAAAGCATCAAATTTGCTCAGCTTTATTTCAGAGAGTAGATTCACATATAAGTAACCACTTTTTAAGGGCTGAAGCACTTTCCATTAGGTTTATAAAATACTTTGAATCACTTCTATGATCTCTACCTTTCTAATGAGAAAATTATGACTCAAAGATTATCATCTTGCCCCAAATCATGCTGTTAGTAAGATACAGTTTGAAATTCCACTTTTACTGGTACCAAAACTTATATAGTTAATTAAATAATCAGTTATGTTCAATTCTGTTTAACTAAATACCTAATAAACATTTTACCAGCGATAAATCAATGTCTTGTAGGAGTTTCTGTCTGACAGCATACCATATATTTCATGTGCTATTTGCATGTGTGTATGCTATATGAGATTACATTCTTGGGTCACACTAGTGTGAATTAGCTATCTCAGGAAAATGGGATGCTTATCATTATGTGTGGAAAGACTACTTTTTACACTGACACAACTAAGAGAATTTTCCTTTTACAATAATTTCAATCAGGAATCAGAACTAAATGATATTTTTGAACAGGAGTTTTCCAGAAGAGAAATTATTTTATCATCATAAGATCAAAAAAGCTCTAAAATGAAAAACAAAATTCCATTTAAAACTTGAATTTTTTAAATGATTAGATGTATAGCTTTATTTTAACATCAAGAGTTGAGACAGTAAGGAGTTAAGAGTTAATCAGGGTAAGCAATTAAACTGTAACCTCAAAGATTCTAGTATAGTGATCAAGATTTTGCCATTTTTAGAACTGTATTTATGAAAAACAACAACAAAAGCCAGTAAACTAAAGCTTAATGCATAGTTTAACATCAAAAGCAATATAGGAAAATTCACCTTCTTTTGAGAGGTGTTTTAAAAATTGCTTATCTATGATCCAATTAAAATCTTAGTGTTCTGAGAGGTCCAACTAGTCTCCACAAGAGTTCATCCCAGTCAAGTCAAAATTGGCTGTTAAATGATACACTCTTTGTTTTATTTCATTTATTTATTTGTTTATGTTATTTATTTATTTTAATTGGAGGCTAATTACTTTACAATATTGTGGTGGGTTTTGCCATACATTGACATGAATCCATCATGTGTATATATCGATTTGTCTTTCTTGGGATAGACTTAAAATTATTCAAAAGAATTAGCTAAATTAAGAAGTTTTTAAAATATCTATGTCTTTATTTAAAAATAAAAGCAATTAATTCTGTAGCTTGAAAAGTGATTCAATAAGCCAGGCTAAATTATAGTTACTAGGTAAGGATGTTATAAGTTAGTGCTCCAAATAACAAAGCCCTGATGTATCATCTTTTCTGATTTCCAATATTCCCACCATGGCTGATTTCAAGATATTAACATGATTTCTTGAATATGAAGTTGAGAATGTTGTCAGCAGATTGAATACATGGGTGCAATCTTTAAATTAAAAAAAGTGGTGGTATAAATCCTCTGAAGTAGAAACAAGCCTGGGAATTTTGTTGTGGAAAAATGTCATTGGGATGAATGAACAAGAAAAATCAACTAATGAAACAATTTCAGTCAATATAAGAAGCTAAGGATATGCAAATATCTCTTTGAGATCCTGCTTAAAATTCTTTTGGATGTATACCCATGCTGTCACTTCTATTTGAACTTGTTTTTTATAGGTTCTGTAAATGAATAAATAGAACATTGATCTGAAATAATTTCACTCTTTTAATATGAGCATCTGATGCTTATAATTCTCATGTGATTATAGATTTAGCTTCAGACTATGAATTTCTACATGTTGTGGTTTAATATTTTTTTTAATTCAAAAAAACTTTTAAATGAATAATAAATGTTTAATACTGTTTAATTAATTCAAAAATCCAAATTTCCTCTTGGATGTTTTTTCTTTAACCTATGTATTATTTAGAAGTGCTTTGTTTAGTTTCCAAATATTTGGATATTTTCTCAGTATTTTTCTTATTTTTTCACTATGATCAGAGAATACTTTTTGCATTATTTTAGTCATTTTTATTTATTTATACAAGATTTGTTTTATGGCACATAATGTGATTTATCTTGAAAAAATATTTATATGTGCCTTAAAATAATATATGTTCTCTTATTGTTAGCTGGAGTACTCTATACATTTTGATTAGATATGTTATTTAGGATATTGTACAAATCTAATTCCAGATATTTATTTTATATTATTGTCAATTACTGAAAGAAGTGTTTTGATTTTTTCTGTTATGATTATGCATTTTTCTATTTATTTTTTTCATATTTAACATGGTTTTTGTATTGCATTTTAAAGATTATTGTTAGGTGCATACACATTTATAATCAAGGTATATTTCCAAATGCTCCACAATTATGAAATATACCTTTTTATCCCTATTGATAATATTCCTTCTTCTGATTTCTATTTCATTTTTTATTCCCTGGTGGTTCTGCTGATAAAGAATTTGCCTGCAATGAGGGAGACCTGAGTTCAATCCCTGTGTTGGGAAAATCCCCTGGAGAGGGGAACGGCTACCCACTTCAGTATTCTGGCCTGGAAGATTCCATGGACTGTATAGCCCATGGGGTCATAATGAGTCAGACACAACTAAGCAACTTTCACTTTCAATATAGCTAGTCAGTTTTATACTGACTAATGCATTCTTCATTGTATTATATCTTTTTATTTTGCTATATATTTTAAAACTTTTCTTATACATAGCATAATATGTGTGTGTGTGTTTAAAAATCTGTATTTTATGTAAGAATTACAACATGCATCTTAACTTAATCAATTTACCTTATGGTAGTGAATGAAACTTAACTCAGTATCTTAAACAATATATTGCAAGGAGAGAGCTTTCAATTAAAAACAGAAGGGCTGGTTTATAATTTTGTATGCTAGATCATTGATATAAACACTATAAATAAACCCTTCAGATGGCTCTCAACCTTGATTTTTCAAAAATATGTCTTCTTTTTAACATTTATCTGTAAGAACCAAGCAGATAAATTCATTTAGAAAATGGAAAAAAAAAAAGAGGAAAATAGACTTTTACAGAAAAGTGGCAAATTGGAATGGAAAACTAGATTATATTTAGAAGCCTTATAGCTGGATGAAACCTTGAAATAAAATGGAATAAGTATATTTTAATCAATAAATTACTAATCAAATTCTTTAATTTAATCAATTTAATAAAAACACAACCAATACATATGTATTGGTACGAATACATTTAAACTTTCTAAAATATAGTTTCCTTTAGTCTCCTTTTTAACTGTCAGTTGAGTAGTGGCTTCTGTCATTAGATGTTACAGTTTCTTAGTCACTATGAAGTTGATTTGTTTCGAGAGTCGTCTCCTATCACTCTTCCATTCTCTTAATTTTGTATGCTTAGCAGATGGATAGAAAGAGAGAGGATAATTTAATCACAAAATAGAGCTGAATTGATTTTTTCTAACTGGTGCCCTTTTTAGATTAATGGATGTTTTTAGAGCAAGTCATGCTAGAGAGAAAATAAGATAATCTCTTAAGGTTTGTGCCTTTATTCTCCATTATATTTAAAGAATGTATATTATTCCAGGCTTCCCTAGTAGCTCAGTTGGTAAAGAATCTGTCCACAATGCAGGAGACCCCAGTTCAATTCTTGGGTCAGGAAGACCCGCTGGAGAAGGAATAGGCTGCCCACTCCAGTATTCTTGGGCCTGCCTGGTGGATCAGTTGGTAAAGAATTTGCCTGCAATGCAGGAGACATGGGTTCAATCCTTAGGTTAGGAAGATCCCCTGGAGAAGGGAAAGGCTACCCACTAAAGTATTCTGGCCTGGAGAATTCCATGGATTGTATAGTCCATGGGGTCACAAAGAGCTGGACACGACTGAGTGACTTTCACTTTTATATATTTCCTGGCTTATTCTTGTTGCTTGAATAAACTATTTTTATTGAAATAGACTGTGTTTTATAAAGTTTATCATATTCCCTAAAATATAAATACCAGACTTATCTCTTCATTTTAATTTAAATAAAGAAAAAAATAAAAATTCCTTGTTTAACCTGTTATCCTTGCACTATTAGTATGAAAAGCATATATTTAAGCAATTTTAAATGCATCAAATTTAAGAAGAATAGAAAAATAAGCTAATATTGGAAAAAAAAAACATTTTGTTTAAAAAATGTGTATACTTACTTAAATAACAGGAAAATAGATTTCCTGATATATAATAGATTGTAAGCCAAAATGTCTCTTTCAAATGAAAGATTCCTATCTCAATACTTGAAAGGAAATGTAACTGTTATCAAGTTAAAAAAAGCTCAAGAAAATCATCCTCGTGGAACCTAAAAAGCTGAAAATGTGGAACTTCCCTTGGGGTCCTTGGGGTAAGATTCTACATTCCCAATGCAGGGGACATGGGTTCAATCACTAGTTGGGGAACTGAAATACCACATGCGTCTCAACAAGAAAAACTGAAAATGCCTCAGAACTGATTCTTAACAAATCTGCAAAGACAATTCTTTTGTTCCTCTTGCTTCAGCTTTTGCTAATATCCTTTTCTTTCATCTCAAAAAAACTGACCTTTCAGCAGGTTGCCCACTCTGAACCCAAACCTGGCACATTCAGGTACTGTTTTGGAAACCATTTCCCTACCATGAAAAGGTAAAAAGATAAGACACTGAAGGATGAACTCCCCAGGTTGGTAGCTGCCCAAATGCTACCAGAAAAGAGCAGATAAACAGCTCCAGAAGAAAGGAAGACTTTGAGCCAAAACAAAAACACCCAGTTATGGATGTGACTGATGATGGAAGTAAAATCTGATGCTGTAAAGAACAATATTTCATAGGAACCTGGAATGTTAAGTCCATGAACAAGGTAAACTGGAAGTAGTCAAACAGGAGATGACAAGAGTGAACACTGACATTTTAGGAAGCAGTGAACTAAAATGGAGCAGAATGGCTGACTTTAATTCAGATGACCATTATATCTACCACTGTGGGCAAGAATCACTTAGAAAAACATAGACTATCCCTCATAGTAAAATAAGTAAGTAAATAAATAAAGAGTCCAAAGTGCAATACTTGGGTGCAATCCCCAAAACTACAGAATGATCTCTGTTCATTTCCAAGGCAAACCATTTAATATCACAGTAATCCAAGTTTATGCCCCAACCACTAATGCCAAAGAAACTGAAGTTGAATGGCTCTATGAAGACCTACAAGACCTTCAAGAAGTAACACCAGAAAAGCTGTCTTTTTCATCATAGGGGACTAGAATGCAAAAGTAGGAAGTCAAGAGATACCTGGAGCAACACAGAAGTTTTTCCTTGGAAGACAAAATGAAGCAAGGCAAAAGCTAACAGATTTTTACCCTGCGAATGCACTGGTCATAGCAAACACCCTCTTCCAAGAACACAAGAGATGGCTCTACACATGAACATCACCAGATGATCAATACCAAAATCAGAATGATTATATTCTTTGCAGCCTAAGATGGAGATGTTCTATACAGTCAGCAAAAGCAAGACCAGGAGCTGACTGTGGCTCAGATCCTGAACTCCTTAGTGCAAAATTCAGACTTAAAGTGAAGAAAATAGGAAAAACCACAAGGCCAATCAGGTAACCTAAGTCAAATATTTTATGATTATACAGTGGAAGTGACAAATAGATTCCAGGGACTAGATATAAGAGAGTGCCTCAAGAATTATGGACAGAGGCCATAACATTGTAAAGGAGGCAGTGTTCAAAACCATCCCCAAAAAATGAAATGCAAAAAAAAAAAAAAATGGTTGTCTCAGGAGGCCTTAAAAATAGATGAGGAAAGAACAGAAGAGAAAGGCAAAGAAGAAAAGGAAAGATATACACATCTGAATGCAGAGATCCAAAGAATAGCAAGGAGAGAAAAGAAAGCTTTCCTAAGATGACAATGCAAAGAAATAGAGAAAAGCAATAGAATGGGAAGGACTAGAGATTTCTTTAAGAAAATTAGAGATACCAAGGGAACATTTCATGCAGACGGGCACAAAGAGGACAGAAATGATGTGGACCTAAAAGAAGCAGAAGATATTAAGAAGAGGTGTCAACAATGCACAGAAGAATTATACAAAAAGATCTTAATGACCCAGATAACCACGATGGTGTGATTAATAACCTAGAACCAGACATGCTGGAGTGTGAAGTCAAGTGGGCCTTAGGAAGCTTCACTATGAACAAAGCTAGTGGAGGTGATGGAATTCCAGACGAGCTATTTCAAATCCTAAAAGATGATGCTGTGAAAATGTTGCACTCAATATGCCAGCAAGTTTGGAAGACTCAGTCGTGACCACAGGACTGGAAAAAGTCAGTTTTCATTCCAATATGAAAGAAGGGAAATGCCAAAAAATGTTCAAACTACCACACAATTGCACTAATCTCATACGCCAACAAAATAATGCTCAAAATTCTCTAAGCTAGGCCTCAGCACTACATGAACTAAGGACTTCCAGATGTTCAAGCTGGATTTAGAAAAGTCAGAAGAACCATAAATCAAACTCCAACATCTGCTGGACCATAGAAAAAACAAGACAATTTAGAAAATAATAAATTTCTGCTTCACTGACTATGCTAAAGCCTTTGACTGTGCTGATCATAACAAACTGTGGAAAATTCTTCAAGAGATGGGAATGCCAGACTGCCTTACCTACCTCATAAGAAATCTGTATGCAGGTCAAGAAGCAATAGTTAGAACCAGACATGGGACAAAAAACTGGTTGTGAATTGGGAAAGGAGTACGTCAAGGCTGTATATTGTCACTGTGCTTATTTAACTTATATGCAGAGTACATCATGCGGAATAATGAGCTGCATGAAGCACAAGCTGGAATTAAAATTTCTGGGAAAAATATCAATAGCCTCAGATATGCAGATGACACCACCCTTATGGCAGAAAGTGAAGAGAAACTAAAGAGCCACTTGATGAAAATGAAATAGGAGAATGAAAATGGTGGCTTAAAACTCAACATTTAAAAATCTAAGATCATGGCATTGGTCCCATCATTTCATGGCAAATAGATGGGGAAACAATGGAAACAGTGACAGACTATGTTCTTGGGCTCCAAAATCACTGCAGATTTTGACTACAGTCATGATATTAGAAGACATTTGGTCCTTGGAAGAAAAGCTAAGTCAAACGTAGACAGCATATTAAAAAGCAGAGACTTTACTTTGCTGACAAATGTCTATATAGTCAAAGTTACTGTTTTTCCAGTAGTGATATATGGATGTGAGTTGGACCATAAAGAAAGCTGAGTACCAAAGAATTGATTCTTTTGAACTGTGGTGTTGGAGTAGACTCTTGAGAGTCCCCGGGACTGCAAGGAGATCAAACCGGTCAATTCTGTAAGAAATCAGTCCTGAATATTCATTGGAAGGACTGATATTGAAGTTGAAACTCCAATACTTTGTCCACATGATTGAAAAACTGACTTAAGTGGAAAAGATCCTGATGCTGGGAAAGAATAAAGGCAGGAGAAGAAGCGGACAACAGAGGACAAGATGTTTGGATGTCATCTCCATCTGAATGGACTCATGTCCATTGAGTCATCTTTTTGATATAGTGATGGACAAGGAAGCCTGGCATGCTGCTGTCCATGGTGTTGCAACTAGTGGACACAGCTGAGCAACTGAACAACAACTATGCACTAACCCAGTTTTACCTAAATGTGTACTAAAGATTTCCATTATTCAAAGGCTAATTCCACATCAGTAATCCTTAAAAAAGGGTTTCCCTGATGGCTCAGATTTATTTAAAAAACTGCCTGCAATTCAGGAGACTTGGGTTCAGTCTTTGGGTTGGAAATATCCCCTGGAGAAGAGAATGGCAACCCACTCTTGTATTCTTTCCTGGAGAATTCCATGGACAGAATTGTCTGGCAGGGTACAGTTCATGGGGTCACAAAGAGTGAACACAACTGAACAATTAACAGAATTCTTAAATAATTAAAAAGAATTCAATGAGACACAACGTCTACATCAGCAGGATATTTCAAGGTGGAAGGGAGTACCAGAGCTGGCTTTGTCCTCGCTTAATGACATTATTAATGATGTGGATGAGTGAACAAATATTATGAGAAGGAAATTCATAGGTATTAAATATGTAGAGTATGCAGAAACAAATACACTAGATGCTAATGCCTGAGAAATGACCTAGAGAAGTTAAGAAAAGTTAATAGTTATTCAATATTCTTATAGGTTTTAATAAACTATGTCACTTAGTTGATAAAATAAAACAATCAGTAAAGAAAAATGCAGAGATGATAGTTAAACTGAAAGGTGAAGAAAGAACAGAAATTATATAATGCTGCATTTTTACATAAAACAGTTTCATGAAAATTTCTTAAGCTTTAATTCATACATAAAACCAAAAGACATAGCTCACTGCTCTTCACTAAGGGAATGCATTATTTATGTGGAAGCATTTTTAAGTTCACATAAATAACATAAGTAATTTTTCATTGTGAAGATACTCATAACATTCAAATAACCTGATAATATATGAACTCTGTATCTCCATTATTTTTGATCAATAATTGATCATCAAGATTCAGTTTGCAATAACTTGTGATCTAATACTAAGAAGGAGAAACAGTTTTCTTATCTTTCATATCAGCTTTATTCAATAAAATGTGAACCGAAATTCATCCTCAGCCTTCACAAGCGATTTTCAAACATTTTCGGATGAAAGCCACTTCAATTATTTTATTTTTCCTAAATTTAAAAACTTTGTAATCTATTACATCTCAGATCCTTAGTTTAACTTCTTTGATGATCCGATGTAAACAAATGGATCTATTTTTCTTGCTATATTAAAATTCTCTCTGTATAGGCACACACATGTACACAAAAAATGATATCTATAAAAGAGCTTGAGTTTCAAAATAAATAAGTTGGAACTTAACTCAGATTATATAGTATCCATGACACTTTTACTTTTACTATGACTCAAGTTAATACCATGTCATTGTCATTCATTAGATTTTACCTGCAAAAGGAAGCACATCACCTATTTTATAAAAATGGAAATGACACTAAATATGGTGTTTTAGGAGACAACAAAGTTTTATTTTATCTTAAGCGGCATTTAATAAAATATCTCTCCCTTACTATTTTGCTTACAGTCTAGCAAAATTGAATGGAATCCAAAGGCTTTTTAACAAGGTCACTACTGGATTTTACAGTTCATTGCCATCAGGTATATATTGAGGTTGCTGTCTTTATATTCTAAGCATCTAAAAACAATGTGCAGACATTTTCAAAATGATGATGTGTTTTTGTCTAGCCAAATCATCACAGAAAATGCCCATTATTTCTTCAGTGCTAATAACAAAGCTATATAGAAATCACCCTCTATATAGACATAGAATTCCCTCTTTATATGTTCAATTTCTCTGTTATCAGTTATATTTCTGGTATAATTAGGTTTTGAAAAAAATCTCCATTATAATCCTTATTTTTGATAATTTCATTTAAAGTGGACTGGTAAAGGAAATAATTAAAGTACTACTGAAAACCTCAGTGCTTTATTATATAAAAGTCCTATAAACTCTAACTCTCCTTGATTTTTCACCATTTAGCTCATTGATTAGTTATTAAATGTTTCTCTTCCACTGTAATAAAAATAGCAATTATTACCTCCTTGTTTAATATTCTGTGAATTGTTTTAGTGTGATATTTTATTCTCTCTTAGCCATATGTACAGATGCTTAAAAAAAAAAGTAGACTACATCTTATATGTCCCATATATTTCCATATTGGTTAAAATTTCACCTATTTGGGATCTAACAGTTCTAATGCTGATGATTATTTTTAAGGAAATACCACTAAGTCCCTGCATGATTATCTAGAACAGAATTTTTTTTTAATCCTCTTCACTTTTAATGAACCTATCTGCCAATAGCTTTGAAGAAGTTTAAGATTTACTGTTTATTTAACTCCTATTTCTTTTTTAAATAAATGTATTGCAGTATCACTGTTTTACAGTAATGTTCTAGCATCTACTGCATAGCAAAGTGAATCAGCTTTGTGTATTGCATGCATCTCCTCTTTTTTAGCTGTCCTTCCTATTTAGGTCCCACAAGGCATTGAGTAGAGTTCCCTGAGCTATACAGGAGGTTCTCAGCAATCTGTTTTTTGTTGTTTTTTTTTTTTTTAAACAAATTTATTTATTTGGCTGTGCCAGGTATTAATTGCAGCATGTGAAACCTAGTTCCCTGAACAGGGGTGGAAACCAGGCCCCCTGTGTTGGGAGCACAGAGTCTTAGCCACTGGTTCACCAGGGCAGTTCCTATGAGTCTAGCAATCTGTTTTATACATAATACTGCATCGATGTCAATCTCAATCTTCCAATTCATCCTACCCACCCTTCTCCCCTTGGTGTCCATATGTTTGAAGCTTTGACAAAGTTAGTTTCTGATTTACTATTCATTTTGCTTAATGTTTCTCTTGAAATCTAAAAATATCCCCTTGTGTAAGGTTTGGTTTATTGTGCTCTCTTTTACTTTCATGGCTCGCCTGAGACCTCCCTCCATGTGTAGAATCCAAGAAGAGGATTGCAAATGCCTTCTAACTTTGGGTGCATGCTCCATTTCTCAGTCTTGTCTGACTCTTTGAGACCCCATGGACTGTAGCTGCCGGGCTTCTCTGTCCATGGGATTCTCCAGGCAAGAATACTGGAGTGGGTGCCATTTCCTACTCCAGGGGATCCTCCCAACCCAGGGATTGAACCCATATCTCTTGTATCTCCTGCATTGGCAGGCGAATTCTTTACCACTGTCACTACCTGGGAAGCCCAGCTTTGAAAGTACTCCCATTATTTACACAATTTTTAACATGAAAGAAAGTGAAAGTGTCAGTCACTCAGTCCTGTCTGACTTTGCCACTCCGTGGACTGTAGTCCTCCAGCCTCTTCTGTCCATGGGATTCTCCAGGCAAGAATACTTTAGTGGATTGCCATTTCATTCTCCAGGGGATCTTCCCAACCCAAGGACGAAACCTGGGTCTCTTGCATTGCTGGCAGACTCTTTACTGCCTGAGCCACCAGGGAAGCCCATTTTGATATAAGAGGAATCAACACAAAGGGAAACCAACAGAATAGTACTTACATGGTGGAGTTCTCATAAGAATTCACAGAAGCTATGCTTTAACTCACCTTCTATGCCGCTTGCAATGACCAAGTCCTTATTAAAAACTTCCTCCAGGTAGGATCTCTGCTATAATTCGAGAACTAACATAAACTCCATTAAAAACAAACAAACAAACAAAAAAAAAAACTCCTTAATGTTTGCTTGCCTGTTTTCCTCCAAATTAAATTCTGAACTCTTTGCTGATGGGACATATATGTATTTATTTCTGTGTTTTCAAGACTAAGTTAGATTCCAGTTGGATATTTGATGCAGTTTCATGAACATGTAAGTACGTATCACCAATAGATTTTAAAGGGTCTAAGTCTTAATGCTTTGAAATCTATCGGAAGGAATTCAGAGAAAAGACAATGAATCATAGCAGAAGCTGGTGCACTGAGAATGAAATGTGAAGAGTCTGAAAGACTGAATATCATGCTAAACATGTTTTTTTTTTTTTTTCCCAAAGTAATTAAACTGGGCTTTTAATGATATTACTGAGACTTTGCAGACAAAAATGTGTAACAACTGAACTAATTCTTATAAAATGACTTTGAAATTCCCAAACTCTAATATAATCTCACAGCCATTATTTGTGATAAAGCAGTAATATGCTTTATACTTTGATTATGAAAAATAGCAGGAATGAGAGAAGAAAAAAGCTTTATTGGGAGTTACAAAATTTGAAGCCTAAATTGATCATTTTTATTGTTTCATTAAATTTTCTCCCAGGGCTATCTTAGCAGCAAAACCTAAGTCAAGAATGTAGGCTCCTCTAACAAAGGGGTTTAATTGTACCTTGCTCTTCCCGTCTTCTCTGTCTGCCAATTTTCTCAGTACTATCTAAGGAGTCAGAAGCATCCCCATCGGAGGGTAGAAGTCCCTGGAGGTCTGATGATGGCAATGATCTTTGTGAAAGTGTGAGGTGAACATTGTACACAAAACTACTTTATAATGAGGTATATACTTCTTCTGCTCATCTCCTGTAACTAGCCAATATCACCCTTATTTAGGGTAGATAAGCTTTGTCCTCTGCATCTAATCATGATCCTGTTGGAAACATCACTGCTATGGGAGTCATACCGTGATGGAATAACACTTCCTTTTTTTCCCTCTTTTTTCTTTCTCTTCTAAAAGATATTGTTGCATCTATTTATAGGATTTGTAACAACATAGCAGCCCTCGGGTATTGCAAGCTATAAACTTCTCATCAACATTGCCTTATTTTTTTTATTAAAATCATTTTTAAACACATTACTGCCAAAGGTTGATTTCTAGTTTGTTTAAAATCCATTATTAAACAGAAAAATAAATAAATAATTTTAGGTTTATAACAGGCAAAACATGATGCAGCAAACACATTTAGATACACTGTATACACTGTATACAATCTACAGCAAGACTCTTCAGACATAGTTATTGCACATAGTTCTTCTACAGCTAACACTAATTTCCAAACTTCTCACTCTCTGGGTTACTGAAAGAAGGTTAGTGTTAGGGATTTTCCAATCATGTATGTGAAAAACATGCATCTGAGTATATAGAACAGGTTGGGGTATTACTGTATAATTTGAACTGGAATGCTATAGTGCTAAAGTTCTCCAAGTTAATATAGCTCTGTCCATATTTTATGCAATTCATTACTTTTACTAATTCATGATATAAAAATAATCTAGGCATGGGAGCAAAAAGCTCATCCAACTGGAAATGATCCTCTCATCTCAGTTCTATGATTTTTTTTTCTTCAGATTAAGTTTTTATCACCAGGAAAATGGAATCTTACAGAAAATTTGTCAATGTTTGGCTGTGCAATGGCAAATGCCATAAGTATCAAAGGACAAAGGGCAAAATACAATTTTTTTCAGAGGACATTCATAGAAGTGTGGATTTCTTCCCAACTGACTACTTCGGTAGAGAGAGATTAACAATTTTATATAAGCTACTGCATTTTACTGGATCATTTTTATAGTAATGTACAAGTCTCTCATGGCATTCAACCAATCAGCAATGTCTTCATTTTAATGCTAGTCAATGAGAAATCAAATTTAACCTTTAATCTCATTGGATTTTGAGGATCATTTATTAAAGAAACTAGTGTTACCAAGCTATTACAGGAGACTCATAAATAACTCTCCATTTTCCCCTATTCACATTAAGAATGAATTGAGATACAGGAATAAGACTGAAACAGATGGTGGTAAAATATGACTTTACTGATGTATAAAGCTATTCCGAGGGGTGCATTGTAGCATTCAGAGTTGATCTCATGAGCTTCCAAAGACAGCAGACTAAGTGACCCTTATTCTACTTTCAAAGTTCTGTTCTAGCTCTAAACACATATATAAACGTCAAGGAGGATTACTCAGCCCACAGGGGTTGAGGATGATTAATAAAACATTCTGTTATGCCTAAATACAATGACCTATATGGAACCCTTTAGTCAAATTGCATATCATATAATTGTGATAAATGAACTATACCAGGCCTAGATAAGCTAGTCTTTGGCACATGTCCAGAGGAGCTTAACGGAAGAACCGTACAAGCTATGAGTGAAGGATCTACTTTGATTGGGCTGAGGAGCTTCCCGAGGTGTAACTTTCACCTTTCTCAGAAATCCTAATCTCTGGTGGGGTCTTTCCTGACAAGGATACTGGTATCCAGCCCCTTGAAACATTTTGCCATGAACCTGAATGTGCTTCTTTTTTTCTGTAAATATTAATAACTAAGCATTATCTAGCTTGCCCAGGTGATGTCAGTATCTGGTCTCTCCATACATTTGAACTTACTGCTGACATTGGTAAGTGCCAAGGACACACAGGCAGAAACAGACTGCCACGTTTTGTATTAAAAGCAAATAAAATGCAAAATCCTTTTGCAGACAACATATCAAGTTCAGTTTAGTTTGTTTTTTAATGATTCCTGGAAACGCTGTGATAATTATTAGTTGCGAAGTGAAAGTTTCTGGTATTTGTTAGTCTCCCAAGCAAAATAATTTTGCAGAACAGTTATCTAAATAATGTGGATAGGGAATAGCAAAAAAAAAAAAAAAAAAAAAAAAAAAAGAGGAAGAAATCATTACTGCTTTGTAGGGTCTTGGAACTGTGAAAAGGGCATCATCTGCTTTTAGGAATAGAGCTGAATAATCTTATTTTCTACTTCTTAATTTGCATTTCTATTATTCACCTCTAAATGCCTTATCCATTTCTTGGTAGTTTGTTCTTAAATGACATGCTTCCACCATTCTCACAAGCTATTTGATTTCTCTTTTAGTTTAAATAGAAGCTGCTTAACACTGGATGCAAAATATCTACTATGTCAATTGCCTAATATCTTTTCTTTGAAGTGCAAAGAGTAAGATACACACACACACACACACACACACACACCCAGAGCTCTAAACAAACAAATAAAACTTAAACATATACGACCAGAAAACTATTAGGATTTGCTGTGAGATAAAAGGTCTAAATGACACTGCAACTAAACTTTCTGTGTAGGTCTGCAGATTTTTATGCATTATTCAATTTATTTAAAAAACACCTTAGAATGAATAACAAGCACAATAGAAACTAAATGAGATAGTTGCAGAGAACATCAAAAATAGTAATTTAATCTCCCATACAATATTAAGCTTATTCAGACACTATATTTGGTTCTTTGGATTCTCTTTCAAGTCTAATTCAGTTTATGTATGCATATATTTATAGGGAGTGGGAGACAGAATTAATTATCCCAAACATTGTGCATCCACTCCTCTAATATTTTTCATGTTAACACACAAATCTGTTATCTTCATTACTATTATACTGCACTCAATTACAGTACAATTAGAGACCATTAAGTCTCTCCTTTCTAATCAGCAGTTTTCATGGACCACGGACTCACATGCACCTCTGATATATCCCTATGCATCTTATACTTCCATTTACCAAAGTGTCAAAACAATTTTTTAACATCATTTCTATGTGTATTAGTTTCTGCAAGCTGGCCGTTAGAAGACAATTATTTCTCCTAAATGGCTTTCCCCTCAATCTTGCTATTTTTTAAAGAAAGAATAAAAAGCACTGTACAGATCAGAAACTTTGGTCTCTCATCTTTTATTTTATGCACAAAGAAGCTTATTTATATATGCCAACATCACCCCACAGAGGAAGCCACACTGGTTCTTTATTATTTATTTTTCTGCATCTTATACAGGAAATGTGTGGAGAACAGATCTTTCCTGAGGTATTATATTCATGTGCTTTAAAGACTAAGAACATTTGATATGCCAGAAAAGGCTATTTACAAAAGCATGCTCTTATTGATTAATTTACAGAAATTCAGTTAAAGTTTCTTTCAACTTAATGTGCTTCTAGATGTAAAATTGCATATTTATATTTTGCAGTAATGTGATTATCTGGTGCTACAATTCTAACGACTAATAGGTTTCATTCTACTTCTGTTTGTTTGTTTTATGGCTTGCCAGACTGTGCTGAAGGAAGGCATTCTCAGGCATGGAAATAAATTATAAGCATACTGGCACATAGCTATTCTTTAAATTATAAACTTCCTGATTTTTAGGGACTTGAATTCTTTTAGGGGCTTCTCAGGTAGCTCAGTGGAAAAGAATCTGCCTGTCAATGCTGAAGATGCAGGAGACCTGGGTTGGAGACATCCCCTGGAGAAGGAAATGGTAACCCACTCTAGTATTCTTGCCTGGAGAATCGAATAGACAGAAAAGCCTAGTAGGCTTATAGTCCATAGGATGGCAAAGAGTCGGACACACACATTATTATTTTTTCTTTCTAAGCACACACGCCCTTATTCTTTTTTACTCTTTCACTTCCCTATGTATAAGAACCCAGAGAATATTCCATTGTTTTGTATGTAAAAGTAGTTAAGGGAAGTATAGGCCACGTTTGCTGCTTCATGCAAAGATTGAGCTCTTTAACTAGTCTCTCCCTTGCATTCATTTTCCTCTCCAATCTATTTTGCACAAGGCAGCCAGAGCAATCTCACCATGTCAACCCCCTGCTTACAAGAGAGTGATCACTTTCAGTTGTCACCAGCACATTGCTTTGAACAGAATACATAATCAAAAATACCTGCTGAATATTGCATATCCCCAGGAAAAAGTCCAAACTCTAATCTGGCTTCACTTACAGCATTTGGTGACCTTTCAGTTTCATTACTGATCATCACCCACTGTCACTTAGGTGACATGAGCCCTCTTCCATAATATTTAGTATCAGAAGACAGGAAGAGATGGGATAATTCCTTCAGCATTTAAATGTCTAAGCTCAGAAGTGACATCTGCCACTTCTTATATGTCATTACCCCAGAGTCACATGATTCTTCCTAACTGCATGGAATTTGTTGGGGAGGGTGGTATTGGAAGATCATCCTCCAGTGTGCCTTGAAGATAAAAGAACCAAATATCAGAGAACACGGTGCTATGGGCACGGTGTCTGATCCATAACAGGAATTTTGTAAATTAATAAGTGATAATTCATTAGATTGCCAAAGATGACATGAAAACACTTTGGCAAATGTGAGGATTAAGCAGCTCTTGTGCAAAATCTCAGGAAAGCCAATGATACTGCTTGATTTTATGATTCACAGAAATATGGACTTTTCCAGTTTTAGATACTCTTTCTATGGATTTCTCTAAACTCTCCTGGGTTATTTTTCATATGGGTCTCTGGCATAGCCATACAGGTAGCACTGTTGTCAAATCTAAATTGTATCTTCCCTCTTTTCCTGATTGAGTCTTGCTTTCTTTTCATGAGGAACTCTGGTTTCCAGCTTAGCCTCCTCAGAATTGGGATAATATATTCTATGCAGCTTGAACTTGAATGAAAAATACTTCTTTGGGCCAATAGCTTCATCCAGAATGCAGAGGTTAAGGATTGTGTAATATACTAAATCCTTATTACCTGGAACTCTGAAGTAGTTTCTTCCCTTATACTATGAGATGAATATATGAATGGTCAATGGCCATCTCTTGTATACAGATAGAACAGTGACCCACAGCCTCTGCAGCAACCAGTTTGAACCACAACTTCTTATAGCATTTGATCCCAAGTAACAAGGAATTAGTTGATAACTGACAGCTTCCCTAATTTTTGCCCCCTAGCTCCAACTGAGGGCCAAGTACAGAAAGCCAATTTTGTGCCTTAACCAATCACATAGGATACCCTGGTTAGCTGGGGCATAATCACTCTGGTTAGCCCACTCCCCAGACTCCCTGGGCCAACATCTCCAATTAGCTCAGCTCATATTTCCTTTTTTTCTCTTTGCTATAAATATTTTCTACTCCCTTCCTCTCATTTAGTCTCTGCCAAATACAAACATTCATGGCTATTCACTTCCTATTTCAAACTCTGATACATATCTTTGCTTGTTATCATGTGGGAGATTTTGTTTATTTTCACAGCTATTAAGGCGTTTTCAC
>CM035283.1:18730487-18784128 GCA_020226075.1 Hydropotes inermis | reverse complement strand
AACAATCTTTACATTAAGTGAACCTAATTATGCAAAACCTTTATTTTTTACCTAGACAAAAATCCTTTTGGGTCAAGTTACCAAAGTATGCCCTTTTGGGGATGAAAATCTGTAGTCACTGTAAATTAGTAGAGGATTCTGTCTTGCTTATTTATTATCCTTTTCCATTTTTGTACTAGTTGATGGATTCCTTATATGATATAAATATGATTTCTCCAAAGTGACAGAGTACATTTAAGCCCATGCTATTACTACTTATTTGTAGTAGTTGTTTTGTGATTTACATTTCATATTATTAGAAAAGAAGCATTGTTAACCTGATTTCTATTTTTTTTTCTATTTTTTTCTATTTTTCTCCATCAAGGGTGAAATACAACCAAACATGTATCTGATAGTGATTCAACTCTCATCTTGCCCACTCAGAAGTGCTATTGGTGTTGTTTAGTTGCTCAGTTGTGTCTGACTCTCTGTGACACCATGGACTGTAACCTGTCAGGCTCCTATGTCCGTGGAATCTTCCAGGCAAGAATACTGGAGTGTGTTACCACTTCCTACTACAGGATATCTCACCAACTCAGGGATTGAGCCTGCATCTCTTGCATTGGTGGGCGAATTCTTTACCAGTGCCTCAATCCCACCTTAAGTGCCATATCTTTAATTAAATCTTGATCTCATATTATCTGTTGATAGTTTTTACCTTGGGGAAGAGAAAGGTAATCTTATTTTGGTTATGCTCTTATTTCTGAACACTTAGTTTGCCTGGATCATTAATTTGTCTAATTGGAGCATGCACTCTAGCCTGAGGCATAAAAAAGAGAGAGAAGCATGAAAAAGCTAGAGAGAATACAAGAGAGAGAGCATGGATATTCACAGAGATCATATTAGAATAGTATTAAACTAGAAGGGAAAGATCCTGATGCTGGGAAAGATTGAAGGAAGGAGGAGAAGCAGATGACAGAGGGTGAGATGGATGGCATCACTGACTCAATGGACAGGAGTTTGAGTAAATTCCAGGAGTTGGTGATGGACAGGCAGTCTGGCATGCCACAGTCCATGGGGTTGCAAAGAGTCAGACATGACTGAATGACTGAACTGAACTGAGACTAGAAGGGATATTATTTTTTAGTTTCTACTAACCATATCAAGTGATGAAAGGACTCATTTAACAAGCAAATACCTTGAATGATTTTGGATGGTTATCTTCTCTGAAGAATGATCATCCTTAAAGTCTGCAAAGTTTAGAAAATGTAGACAATTACATTGTGTAATAAGACAAAAATGACCTGACCTTTCAGGGCTCCATCTCCCTTGATCTACAGTATTTTTCTTGTGTTTTCCTTTTACCCCAGAAACTTCCCTTCTGAATTTATTACTGGGAGACCTATGAGATAGGATCTAGTTCTACCACTAGTCTTCAGTATTGTGTTCAGTTTCTGTGATGCAACCCAGGCACCGATGTAGCTATCTCTTAATGTGACTATTTACACATCTGTCTCAAAATTAGAATTCATTATTGGAATGATTGTCATCAGGACCCTTCAAAACACATTAAATTGAATTTTAAAATGAATTTGGAGATTTTACTTTACAGAAAATAAAACCGATTTAGTTGATTGCCATTTAGGCACCTAAATTCAAGCCAATGTCTGCCAACACCTGGGATTAAGGGAAAACTTTATGAAGAATATTCTGGCAAAGCAAATACTTTTAAAAAGCTTTCAGGTATCAAATTTAACTTACTCTTTCCTAATTCCTTCTGTTCTTCTTTCCAATCCATCCCATTAACTGCTATGTAACTGATAGCTTATAATTTTAAAAGAAGATTTGTGTTAGTCATTCAGTCATGTCTGACTCTTTGTGAGCCCATGAACTGTAGCCTGCCAGGCTCCTCTGTCCATGGAATTCTCCAGGCAATAATACTGGAGTGGCTCACCATTTCCTTCTCAAGGGGATCTTCCCAATCCAGGGATCAAACCTGGGTCTCCTCCATTGCTTTAATGTCTGAGTCACTAGCGAAGCAGTGTTAAACATTGCTAATTTGTGAGATTAGCTCAATTATTTCTACTTATAAATTCTGGCTCTAGGTCATCAAAGTGGTGGGAATCAATACTAAACTGTGATAGTTTTGAAATGTTATTTCAAAATGATACTGGATTGATAATAATAAATCATTCCACATGGTAAGAAATAGAGTAACAGAAAAGAGATTGCAAAATTCCTACCATTCTCTGCCTCCTTCTCTTGTGCATTTCCCTGTTTTAAATAACAAAATTGTATTTCTTCAGATTATTTTTTAATCTAACTTTTAGGTACTCCTTGTCACAGAAGTTAATTTATTCTTAATCTCCCAAGAATATATTTTATTTGAAGGAAAAGTGAAGAAATATTAGAGTGCTAGTTCTATTTTACAATGCGGGCTTCGCAGGTGACACTGGTCAGAAAGAACTCTCCTGCCAATGTAGGAGACATGGGCGCAATCCATTTATAATGCAGGTTTCCTTTACCCCAGGAGTCACATTTACAAAACGTTTTCTTTTTGTCTTTTTTTTTTTTTTAATTTGTGTAAACTTAATACTTTAAGGAGATCCAACCAGTCCATCCTAAAGGAAATCAGTCCTAAATATTCATTGGAAGGACTGATGATGAAGCTGAAACTCCACTACTTTGGCCACGTGATGCAAAGAGCTGACTCATTTTAAAAGAGGGTCGCAAAGAGTTGGACATGACTGAGAGACTGAATTGAAGTATTAGATATGAGTAAAATAATAACAGAAAGATCACTTCTATATTACACTGAATTTGTTGTAATGACAAACTTTTAAAATAGAAAAATAATTTCCTTCCTTATCTTAAATGTCCTTTGGCATTGTTTATATTCACCTATTTTTAGTGAGCAGATTAATAAAAAGAGGTGTTATTTTGGAACCTCAACATCTTTACCTTTCCATGTCAGCAGTGTGTCTTCCTTTGGACAAACAGGCAGTTTTCAAGCAACAAGAGCACGTTTGAACTGTACACATTTGAACACTTACAGGTGTCTCCTTGAACATGACTCCCCTCTTCAAGCTGTCTGTGTCTTTGAAGATGTGGCTTCAGGGGTCAACTTAAAACTGAGAAGCTTAATTGGTATACTATTACTAAATTATGGGGCTTCCCAGGTGGTCCAGTGGTAAAGAATTCGCCTGCCAATGCAGTAGCTGCAAGAGATGCCGGTACGATCCCTGAGTCAGGAACATCCCCTGGAGGAGGAAATGACAACCCACTCAAGTATTCTTGCCTGGAATATTCCATAGACAGAGGAGCCTGGTAAGCTGCAGTCCGTGGGTTCACAGAGAGTCAGATGACTGAGCACACACACTCCACTCCACTACTAAATTATGATCGTGGATGTTAACTTTTGGCCTGATGAATATTAAAATTTTAGGTATTCATAGTTTTAAAATTCTGCTTTTAAAATAGTGACCTTTTAGATAATGGTATAGATACAAGCAGTGATATGATCTTGCAAAACACATGCTGTTAATTGATTGCTGTGTTGGTCATTGCCTGTATGCTTGCTAAGTTGCTTCAGTTGTGTCTGACTCTGCAATACTATGGGCGGTAGCCCACAAGTCTCCTCTGTCCATGGGATTCTCCAGGCAAGAATACTGGAGTGGCTTGCCATGCCCTCTGCCAGGGGATCTTCCCAACCCAGGAATCGAACCCTCATCTCATACGTCTCCTACATTGGCAGATGGGTTCCTTACCACTAGCATCACCTGAGAAGCTCATGCTGGTCATTACCCTCAAGTTAATTACGTTTCAGAAGTTGAAATTGTAAAGATTGCTTTTATAACTTTATACATTCCTTCTTCAAATACACACACACTCATGTCTACACACACACCATACATACTCATACAATTACATGGTTGCTATGGTAAAATATTTTTCCCAAAAAAGTGTTTGCCTCAACTTGACAAAATAAAATTTGCTGTATTCTCAGAAACCTTTCTTCTTTTGAGGAGATAAGTTTTAATTCATATGGAATTGATTGTTATTCAACT
Source organism: Hydropotes inermis (assembly GCA_020226075.1). NCBI lineage: Eukaryota > Metazoa > Chordata > Mammalia > Artiodactyla > Cervidae > Hydropotes > Hydropotes inermis. The sequence continues at coordinate 18,780,082 of CM035283.1, read as the reverse complement.
GACACACAAAAAAATCCAACATAAAGCCCTTTTAGTATTTTTGTATTTTTTCAGCTACTGCCATGTGATCCTTGCCAAGTGTAAATAAATATTTTCTATGTTTCTAAATATTATTTTACTACTTGGGTAAGTTTACCATGCATCTTTAAGATACCAAAAGCTGTTTACACTTAACAGAATACGTCCTACTAGGCTAATGCTTCTTGAGTTCAGATATAAAGCCACCTACATACTTTCATACATTATTTAAAGTTAACATAAAATAAAACTCTAAATAGGGACTTCTTGGTGATCCAGTGGTTAAGAATCTGGTCTTCCCTGCACAGAGCATGAGTTCAATTCCTGGTCAAGGAACTAAGATCCTGCATGCCATGTGAAACAGGCAAAAAAAAAAAAAAAAAAAATCTAAATAACCTAAATTTCCATGTTGATATCTATTCAAAAATAAAGGATCCCATATTTCTTTGTGTGATTATAAAAATACATTTGAACAAAGCTTGTATTCATCCAATTAAGGCTTCCAGTTCCTTTAGCTCACCATTTATATATAACAGGATTCCCTGGTGACTCAGTGATAAAAGAACCTGCCTACAAATGCAGGAGATGCAGGAGATGTGGGTTTGATCCTTGGGTTGGGAAGATCCCCTGGAGGAGGAAATGGCAACCCACTCCAGAATTCCATGGACTGAAGAGCCTGGTGGTCCACAGCCCACTGGGTCACAAAGATCTGGACATGACTGAACACACACACACTCTTATATTTAACATTATGAATACATGGAAAGAAATATTTAGGAAATAAGCAAATCTTTAAAGTGTTTTAAACAAACATATTTGAAAAAAAAAAGCTTAATAATTGTCTCTCTAAAACACATTGACTGCCAGTTATCTATCCAGCAAAAATGAGTTTATATAGCATTAGCAGGGAATTAGAATTCAGGGTCTGCAAGATACAAGTTCCCCTCAACAAGGAGAGAACTCTTTTAAAAAAATAAATTGGGAAGACTATAGCAAAGCGTTTGTTGAAGGAATCGGGATTTTGAAATATAGTGACATTTTATTGGATGAGTTGTGATAGTTTCTCATTGGCTGAGCTCTTGAGAGGCATGAAGAGGAAGTCTTTCTTCCATGGGAATCTATGCCAATTATCTACTCTGGGAAAATTATGAGATATGTACCATATTTAGGAAACATCTAGTTAGTATTTAATATAGTCACACATCTAACAAACTAAGAATTGTATTAGTGAGTGTTGTACACACTTCCACTCAAATAAAACTCCATTGCCGAAGTTCAGAAATATTTTTCAATTTGAAATTATTTCAAAAAGTAGTAGATTTTAATTTAGAGATAATTTTATATTAAGGCAAAATACAGAAAACATGGGAAAGCAATGTACTTGAATCATGAACAAGTCTATAATTCTCTTCTTCAGAATTAAACATTCTCTTAGCGTCATAAATAAAACATTATTTTAAAAATATATCACTGAAAATATGCCATATGTAGTAGTTTCCATCTTGAATTATTTAACTTATGTAGATTACAGAATGGGCTACAATGTACTTTCAAAACTAAACTGAAACTAGTAGCATTGGGAAGTAATTTTTATGAATGGGACTTTAATGGCATCTATTGATGCTTCTTTACTCTGCTATTCTATTTTAATTTTAATCAGCTGAAATAAGCCTATAGGGAAATATATTGAAAGGACTTAAGCTTATTTCACTTAATCAACCATGCTTTTTTAAGCACTGTCTTCACTGGAGACTTAGACAGTAAAGAATTTGCCTACAATGTGGAATATCCAGGTTTGATCCCTGGATCAGGAAGATCCACTGGAGAAGGGAATGGCTACCCACTCCAGCATTCTTGCCTGGAGAATCCCATGGACAGAGGAGACTGGTGGGCTGTAGTCCATGGGATCACAAAGGATCCATGGGATCCCCAAGAGTTGGACATGACTGAGCCACTGACACTTTCACTTTCTTTCTTTTAGATTCCGCAAAAATAAGGCCATAGCATAATCTAGAATGTTGTTTCTAATTTTATTTATATTTATAATATCCCTAGGAATTTGTAGTAAATGCTTAATATTATATTTGTCCACATATAGAGTGCATGAAAGACCCCCCCCCCCACCAAAAATAATGGCATCTGGTATCATTCAATAGTCTTCATCTAGTGCATTTTCAGAAACTCCAAAGATTAAAATGTTTATATTCAATGTCAGGCAACCTATGACAGTGTACCTATCAGTTTTCCTGAACATCAGTATTAGGGTACAGAAAAATAAGAAGGTAATATTCTGAATGGCAATCTTCAATTTATATCAATTTTTCTTTCAAAGGTAAAAATCTTTGCAATTTACTTAATAACTTTGTGTATAAAGTCATATTTATATGATTTTATTTCATGGAATGAATAAGTGAATACATGTCATACTTGAAAAAAAGCATGACAAATGTGCCAAATGCCAAATCTGAAAAGTGAATTGAGCTACTTTTTTCTATAATTTGAAAATTCAAACTTAGGAAGAAATGACCATTCCAGCACATGAAAAATGAAAAGCAGATTAATTATATTTGAATTCTTAAAACTTTTAGTCACTTGTATTCAATCAATAATAAACATACAGATTATTTCCAAACCTTTGACAGCAAGGAGATCAAACCAGTCCATCCTAGAGAAAATCACCACTGAATATTCATTGGAAGGACTGATACTGAAACTAAAGCTCCAATACTTTGGCCACCTGATGTGAAGAGCTGACTCATTAGAAAAGACCATGCTGCTGGGAAAGATTGAAGGCGGGAGGAAAAGGGGATGACAGAGGATGAGATAGTTGGATGGCATCACTGACTCAATGGACATGAGTTTGAGCAAGCTTCAGGAGATGCTGAAGGACAGGGAAGCCTGGTGTGCTGCAATCCATGGGGTTACAAACAGTTGGACATGACTGAATGATGGAACAACAAATATTTCTCAGAATCTCAGTACCTCAAAGCTTCCATATTTTTCATTACAGTCCTTATATATTTACAAGGACCTTATGTATAAATTTAATGTATTGAACATTAAAAACTAGTATCTATATCTCTGATCATTTATATTTTATAATGCTTATCTATTGTTTCCAATAGTTATCACATTCATTTTATTTATGTAAATAGGTAACTCAGCACTTCATTCCCTATGCAACCCTGTGAAGTAGGCAAGGCTAATATTCCCCAAAGCATTCAACTTTAGAATGCTCTCTCCTTGTCTCTTTAGAAGAGACAAGGAAAGGAGTCAAATCTCAGTTCAGAAGTTCTTTCTATTATTCTTTACTGTTTCATTACTTGAAAATCTCCTGAGACAGCTCAGCTAGATATCCTTTTAGTCTTCAAGGAAACACATAAAATTGATGTGTATCAGAACATCTGTAGAGATTAGGTAACAGCAAACATGGAAATTGATCAGAATTTGCTCTTTGTATTTTCCCCCCTTTTTTTGCTTTCTCCTCTTTTGGTCTTCTTAAAACTAAACAGCAACAGTTTCAGAAAGACTACAGAGTTTAAATGTAGATAAAACTTTTCAATAAAATGGACTGGATAAGTAGAAAAAATATAGGATCAAAGAAGTGCTTTTTAGGCAAAGTAAACATGTTTAAAGAGTGGTGAACGACTTTTGAAAAGGGAGGAAAAGAGAAGGTTTTAAGACAGATTTGGGGGAAAGTAAGGATTCAGGATAAATTGAGATCAAAATTATAGTGTAAGGATCGATACCTAAACTATAATTTAGTATGGCTATAGTACCAGAGAAGAAAGTATTCAAAGTCAGTATTAAATTGGTAGACTCATGAAAGTATGCATTTAAGTCTAATCACCACTTGAGTAGGTGTTAGGAAAACAATAACAATTAGTCTCTGGAGCAAAGAGTTTACATTTATGGAAAGTGGAGCTGTTGCATTAGAGGTTTCAGGACAGACAAAAGCATGCAATAATTCAATATTAGTAACAGGGATGTAAACACAATAGATGGTGTTGTAGTAAGAATAATGACCCCTCAAAAGTGTCTATGTCCTAATCCCAGGAAACTGAATATCTTAACTTTTATAGTAAAGGGGAATCAAGGTGGCAGGTTGAATTAAATTTGTTAATAAGCTAATATTGAGATTAGAAGATGGATGATCTGGATGACCCCCATGTAATCACACATGTCCTTTTAGGGAAGAGTGAGGCAAAGAATCAGACAGAGTGATTGGAAGATGGTGCACTGCTGGCTTTGAAGATGGTGGAAGGGGCCACAAGCCACAGAAATTAGGAAGTCTATAATAAGCTAGAAAAGGAAAATAGATTTCCTCCTAGAAACTTCAGAAGAAACTCAGCCATGAGGACATCCTGATTTTAGCTCCGTAAGAACTCTTTTGGACTTCTGACTTTCAAATCTGAAAAACTGCAAAATTTGCTTTTAGCCACTAATTCTGTGGTCATTTGTTAAAACAGTAATAGAAAACTAATAGGGATGTGGATAGTGAGAGTATATTTAATAGTTTCTCTTCTTTTATATTTTAAATGCTATGAAGAAAAGAAATTTTACTTTATCATAATGTTTTATCTTTTATTTAAAACATAACACTTATATTAGGTTTTTTTTTTTTTTTTTTTTATTGCAAGAAATCTGCTTATGTGACTGTCAGGCTAGTGAAGTCTCAGATGTGTAGGACACCAGGGCTTCAAAAGGGTCAACTAGAACTCTTGAGCATAGGCTGAAGATGTTGTCCACAGACAATATTCCTTTTTTAAGATAAAATTTTTATTGGAGTATAATATTTCTTTCTGCCAATGCAGGAGATTCCAGGGACACCGGTTCAATCCCTAGGTCAGGAAAATCACCTGAAAGTGGAAATTGCAACCCACTCCAGTATTCTTGCTGGGAGAATTCCATGGACAGAGGAAGCTAGCTGGCTACCTTCCAAGGGATCGAGAAGAGTCAGACAGGACCCAGCATGCATATATTTGGAAATTGCCAATACAGTAGACACTGTTTACACATTAGTTTTATGATCCAGAATGTATGCTATTAGCCCATGGAAAAGGAGAGTCCTTCATCTCCCAGGCCATCCTCCAGGAAGAGAGGTTGGTGCAGGGAAATATGGTGAAAAAGGGCTGAAAGTGATGTAAAAGTGAAAGTCCCTCAGTCATGTCTGACTCTTTGCAATCCCAGGGACTATACAATCTGGAATTCTCCAGGCCAGAATACTGGAGTGGGTAGCCAGTCTTTTGCTGAGCCATAAGAGAAGCCTGAAAAAAGGCTAAGGTTCACAATTTATAAATTTGACTTTGCTTTTTATAATGACTCCTTTGAGAAAATCCAAAGGCTCAGGCTGCCATATAACCTCTTAAAACCTCAAAATCCAAGAACCCCTTTTCTCCATGAGTAAACCATAAACCTTTTCTGAGAACTGCTGAGTGTTCTCCAGTGACCCTTAATTTAGATAGATGAAACTTCATGACCTGAAGGGGAAGAGAAAAGTCAGAATAGTCATAAATTGGTGAACTTCAAAAGGACTGCTTAAAGGAATACTGAAAATCTATATTTGAAGATCACAGATTCTGTACAAAAAATTCTCATATAAGCTACATGAAAGTATTATCTTTTTTTTTTTTTTTTTTTGCTGAGGATTAAACACTGGTGATCTATTCAATTACTGCTGTCTGGTAAAGTGAAATAAAAAGGATCTTTTTGTTGCCTGAGATAAAAATGTTTAGAATATATAACATGTGATTCTGCTGATTTTGGAGATTGAGTTCCTCTTCAGAATTCTTCTCTCTTAGCAATGGAAAGTAATGGTGCATCCTGGATTATTGTGGCAATGGAAAACCAGGACCTGTTTCCCTTTTTGGTCTATAGCCACGTCATTATTCCAGATAGTAATAAGAAATCTAATGAAAATCAGAAACAATAGACTAAGTTCTCATTTTTATTGTGATAATTTGGTAGAGGGTTCTGGAAAGGAGTGTCTAAAAGGGATCCATCTACAAGAGAAGGATAGAAGGTAGGGAGAATACTGGACATGGAGCACATTCCCATGTGATGATTGCTTCCATGGCCTTCAAAAGCACTAAAGATTAGAAGTAAGGTCAACTATGCCAACTGATGGCTCCACCCAGATCATCACATTCCTAGAGCTCATCACCCTTCACTATGTACTGTTTCTCTGGTATAACCAAGCATGTCCTTATAAGATTTTTAAAATCAACTTAGAATGTAGAATTCTTGTGTGCTTTTGTCAGTGTTTAGTGTGAAGGAAAATGATAGATGCAAATTATTATCATTGATGAAAGCTAATGATGGCTCAATCACACTGTCAGTTCAGTTCAGTTCAGTTCAGTCGCTCAGTCGTGTCCGACTCTGTGGCCCCATGAATCGCAGCACGCCCGGTCTCCCTGTCCATCACCAACTCCTGGAGTTTACTAAAACTTATGTCCATTGAGTTGGTGATGCCATCCAGCCATCTCATCCTCTGTCGTCCCCTTCTCCTCCTGCCCCAATCCCTCCCAGGATCAGGGTCTTTTACAATGAGTCAACTCTTCGCATGAGGTAGCCAAAGTATTGGAGTTTCAGCTTCAGAATCAGTCCTTCCAATGAACATCCAGGACTGATTTCCTTTAGGATGGACTGGTTGGATCTCCTTCCAGTCCAAGGGACTCTCAAGAGTCTTCTCCAATGCTGCAGTTCAAAAGCATCAATTTTTTGGCCCTCAGCTTTCTTCAAAGTCCAGATCTCACATCTGTACATGACCACTGGAAAAACCATAGCCTTGACTAGATAAACTTTTGTTGGCAAAGTAATGTCTCTGCTTTTTAATAGCAGAGGTCTAGCTTGGTCATAACTTTCCTTCCAAGGAGTAAGAATCTTTTAATTTCATGGCTTCAACCACCCTCTGCAGTGATTTTTGAGCCCAGAAAAATAAAGTCAGCCACTGTTTCTGCATCTATTTTCCATGAAGTGATGGGACCAGATGACATGACCTTAGGTAGATAATATAGTTGAGATTTCACTGGTTGATGCATTCTGTGTGAAAACTCATCTAGTGACTGGGATATATTTTGTGAAGATACAGGCATTTTTAAAATCTCAATTTGTAAGAAGAGATGGAGGTAATGAAGGTCAATGTGTACTCTCTGGAGCAGATATTTTGATCAATATTATAGTATTGATCAAATAATACTGATATCTTTGGTGTTTTTTTTTTTTTTTTTTGCCAAGGTATCTATAAGTGCATCAGTTTCATTCCAGTTGGGATGCAAATAAATCAACTAAACTAGTTTCATGCCATTGAAATGCAAGTCAATCCATATTACTGTCACAATTAGAATTTCCTAGACTAATATAGATTTGGAGATCATGTAGTAGCCATCTGCATCTTCAAGAGTCAACCCAACAAATACTTGTCATATTATTGTGAAAATAAGCAGAAAAGATAACAAAGCACTGCTTGTTTTCTTGAAACATAGACTTGACCTTAGTCAGAACCTGTTTTCTTTAGGACTGAATGAGTTGGTAGTGCAGTTTAAGTAGCAGGAGGATGCCACCCAAAAAGTCTAAAGATTAGTTATTTTGATCATGCAATTCAGTCTTGTATCTGGATGGAAATTTGTCCAAAAAACTTGGCAACAAAACAGATAAATATTTTATTGCGCAATCACTTTTTTTCTTTTTTTTTCTTTCCAAGAACATCGAGGCCATTTGAGAGAAAGTGCACATCTGTGTAGCTGCAGATCCATCTTAGACTACAAAATGTCTAATTCTTTATAGCTTCATCTGAAAAAGAATTAGGATAGGTCTTTTAACCGTGTTATGTGAGATGATTTAAATAAATGTGTTTCCTCACCAATTTCAGTTCCTTTCATTCTTCTTCAGTTTGGGACATGCTGATCTCAGGTTAACAGAAATTGAGAGAATAAGGGAAACTTTGGAAATACAACTAATGGCCTGTAGTTTTCTTTTTTGTGGCATCCTTGTCTGGCTTTGGTACTAGGGTGATGGTGGCCTCATAGAACAAGTTTGGAAGTTTACCTTCTGTAATTTTCTTGGAGAGTTTGAGTAAGATAGGTGTTAGCTCTTCTCTAAATTTTTGGTACAATTCAGCTGTGAAGCTATCTAGTCCTGGGCTTTTGTTTGCTGGAAGATTTCTAATTCATGTCAATGTATGGCAAAAACCACTACAATATTGTTAAGAAATTAGCCTCCAACTAATAAAAATAAATGAAAAAAATAAAAAAAGAAAGGAAAAAATATTTTTTTTTAAAGAAAATACAACTAATGGCATAGAAAGAGACTCTTATAAGATAAAAATCCATAGAAAATAGGCTGTCAGCCTTCAGAGCAGAGGGTTTGATTTCCTTGTAGAAGTTCTAGTATGAGGCTCTGTTAAATTGAAGGACTGTTTTTTCTCTCATCTACTACATCCTCAGTATGTTAATGTTACCCTCATCCTTATATGCAATAGCAAATCTGCTGAAAATGAAACAGAATATCTAACACCAAATCTGAGAGCTGTGAAGAAAATAAGGAAGGTACTATAATTAAAAAAAAAAAAGAAAGTATATTGGAATTTGGAGGAGGGGAAAATGAAAAACCATCCAAATAGGGATAGTTTCCTTTCTAATTGTGAGGAGTGTTTATAGCAGAATAGTCTTTTGAGTCTTGAGTCTATTGATGAATTACAAAATTAATTAATAAAGCCATAGATGATCCAAAATTATCTGACTCATGGGATTTGTGAGTTCAACAATGTATGAGTTAATTATGTGAAAAAAGATTATTCTAAGTAGTCTCATTTTTTAATTTGGTTAAAGAGGAGATACAGTTTGCATTCTAACTCTATCATATTTTGATCTGACATTTAGTCTTTCTAAGCTAATATTTCATCTTTATCATAAAGGCCATAATTCCTTTCCCTGTGTCTACTTTAATTAAGATTCTTTCTAAATATAGTGACATTTCTAAATATAATCAATCACTTAGATTATGAATTTTTTAAAAAAAATTCATTTTCTGAAAATGAAGGACTGGATATATGATTCAACTGATTTAAGTAAATTGTTCCATTTCAAGCCTTCTCTTTGAAATATGTAGGGAGTCTGTTGATTATTTTCACAGCTTTAGTTGATAAGCTGCACTTTCTATCCTTTATTGAAGTGACTTCATTTCATGTTCTTCCAACAATAATCCTTATGTATGGTAGTGTTACTAGCAGAAAACATCATCTTTAAGGTCTCATCTATAGTCCTGGGGTGAGAATAGGGGTAGAGGTAGGGGCAGAGGAAAAGACCAGCTGTGTTGGACCCTGGCAAATATTCCTACTTTATAATCATTAAGAACTTAGTAAAAAATTTTTTTTTTTCCTCTCTCTGTATTCATTTGCTGTTGTTGTTGTTCAGTTGCTAAGCCATGTCTGCCTCTTTGCAACCACATGGACTGCAGCATACCAGACTTCCCTGTCCTTCCCCATCTCCTGGAGTTTGCTCAAACTCATGGCCGTGGAGTTGATGATGCCATCCAACTATCTCATCTTCTGTTGCCCTCTTCTCCTGCTGTCCTCAATCTTTCCCAGCATCAGGATATTTTCCAATGAGTTGGCTGTTTGCATAAGTATTCAATGAAAATCGTGTTCATTTTTAAATGGTGCAAAAAAAAAAAAAAGATTCTCTCAAACAAGCAAACAAAAGCAGCCAGAAAACCAAGTTAGGTTCTGCCATAGAATGAGGCATTCAAACAGTAGGTGCAACAATTTAGTAAGAAACTCATGGCAGCTAATTCAGTCTTTCATCTGAAGATTGAATACTATGGGCACTGTTTCCAGCACCTGTGGCAGATGGTCAGTGAAGAACAAACTGTCCCAGTCAGTACATCTCCAACTTTAATTCCCCATATACAAGTCACAGATGGCAGTGAGAGTGTTGCTCCGTGCAGCAAGGGCTCTGAAAATAGACCTCTCTGTCCACCTGAGACATGCCATTAAAGTCATGCCTGCCCTGTCTGTAAATGAACCAAAATTCAAACCCTGCCCTGAGATGATATTACCATGAAACAAAGCATGTATGCATTCTAAAACTGTATATTTTTAGAATGAGAAGTTATAAGCACAGAGTGTGTTTAAGTCTCTCATTCAACATATATAAAAATCACCATGAAGAGGAGAGAAAAAAAAATAAGATAATTTCCTCAATTTTCTTTGAAATAGCAAGAAATTGTACATATACAAAAGGGAAATAGATTTATCACATAGCCCTCCTCCAAACCCCCTTATTATTAAATAGAGCTTATGTGGGATGGAAATATCCTGCAAGCATGTTTTATGCAGTTGGCCAACAATGATCAGAATTGGCTACCAATATTTAAAAGTCATGAAATATCCATCAAAAATTCTACTCTGCTTGCTTACCTTAAAAAAAAATCATTTCACATTAACCAGTTGGCTTGGCTGGCCCTGACCCCAGTGGAGATATATGCTTTCTCTAGTTTGCTATGATGCCAGATATTTCCTGTTGACTCACACCTGGACTTCATCACTCATGGATGTCACCTGTCTGGTCCCTAGTTTAGTACATCTGAAACCCTTGTTCTCAAAATTTAATGTGGACCAGATCACCTGGAGGACTTGCTAAAACAGACTGCTTTATGCCATACTCAGAGTTTGTTTCAGTAGTACCTTTGGGCTCAAAAATGTACATTTCTAAAAAAGTGTCTAGTTATACTGATGCCAATGGTCTGGAGATCTATGCCTCAAATTAAATTTAATCAGCTAGTATTCATAGTGTGTTCTTAGTTCAATGTCTTATTCTATTAGGGGGTGGGAAAAGAAGAAAGCTTCCTTTGGTAACTTTAACTTCATTAATGAGTACATTGACTTGCAAGAATATCACAAAATATAACAAAATATCACAAAGTAGCTTAAATATAGATTTTTTTTTTTTTTCAGATTCAGAAATTGAGAGTCAAAGATTAAGGGGCCACCAGGGTTGGGATCTTTGAGGTATCTCTGCCTGGTCTGTAGATGGCAACACTTTGATGTCTTCACATGGTCTCCCCTGTATACACCTCCCTGGTGTCTTTCTCTTGCTCATCTTGTAGGCCATGAGCCATATTGAAGTTGGGCTCCACACTAATGGCTTCATTTTAACTTAATTACCTCTTTAAAGACCTGCTCTCCAAGTATAACCATATTTGGTTATATACTGTATTATAATATAGACAGTACTGTGTTAGGGTTCTCCAGAGAATCAAAACTAATAGGATATATATATATATATATATATATATATATATATATATCCTCTTATATAGAAAGATATGTTATAGAAAAAGATAATGAAGAATTGGCTCATGTGATTACAGAGGCTGAGAAATCCCATGATTTTCCTTCTATCAGCTTGAAGCAGAAAAGCTTGCTGGTGTAATTTAGTCTGTGTCTGACATCCCAAAAACCAAGAACACCAATGCGGAGAGCAGCAGATGGATGTCCCAGTTCATACAGAGAGTACATTCATCTCTCTTCTGCCTTTTTGTTGTACTCAGAAAGACTTCAGTGGATTGGATGATGCTCACATGTATTGATGATGATGAACTTCTTTATTTGGCCTACCAAGTGCTAATCTCTTTCAGAAAGACACAGACACATTCAGAAATAATGTTTTACCCACTTCTTGGCCATCCCTTAGCCCAGTCAAGTTGACGTGTAAAGTTGACCATCATTTACATTTTGAGGTACCAGAAGTTAGGATGTGATCATATGAATTTTGGGAAGACACAATTCAGCCCATAACCATTCCATTAGGTAAAGCAAATCTCAGGAAGTAGAATCTCAAAATTATAAAAAAAATTGAATTTTTATTAAAACAGTAGGCTTGCTTAGCCATATCCTCTGAGGAGATAGAGATTCTATTGAGGCATCTGTCCAGCATTTGAAAGACATTATCACAAGCTACCAGTCAGTGTTGCTGAAGCCTGCAGTTAGATTCCCTGAGACAGTCCTTTCCCTCTTTTCTGTCTGGAATCATTCACATTCACATGGTATATTAGTGGGTTTTAAATTGGTCCAGCTGCTCTTAATGAAATAGTTATCCAAAATCCCTCTAAGGCAAATAAGTAGGAAGTACAAATCAGAATAAATTCTCCCATCCATATGTCTCAACCATTAATTTTTGGTAAACATTTTTAAAATCTATAAGAGTTTAAATCATGTATCCATTTCTCTCCCCTGTTCACTGCTTCTTCCTCCTTCCTCTCTCTCTCTGTGTGAGTGTGTACATATAATCTAACTAAAATTAGATGCTATTTTCCTATTTTTCTAATAAAAAATATAACTACAACATGAGTATTTTCCCAGTAGAGCAAAGGGGTTCAGAGCATGGATTCTGGAGCAACAGAATTTTAACCACAACTGATGACATAGTCCTACTTATGATTTTTGGAAAGATTAAATGTCCTTGGAACTTTCCTGTTATGTATAGCAAACACTATATCACCTGGAAAAAGAAATGGCAACTCAATCCAGTATTGTTGACTGGAAAACCCCGTGGACAGAGGAGCCTGGCAGGCTACAGTCCATGGGGTCTTAAAGAGTTGGAACGGACTTAGCAAACAGCAGTGACAATAGCAATGACAAAAATAATGTGTCATTATTATTATTACCATTACTGTTGTTGCTATTATACTAATACACATGTATCTATATATGCTTTAATAGCTGACCAGAATTTCATAATATGGTGATACCATACTTCAATTATCTATAGTTTTATTGCTATATTGAAGATATTGCAAACATATTCAGCTTTTTTATGATTTGTTAGGATAAGAGTTTTGCAAAATTATCCTGTTATTCTCTTATATAAATTTCTTGAAGTGATAAATTTTGATAAAAAATGAATATTGCAAATTCTTTTCAGTCACCACACTATATATAGATTATAACAATTTTCAATCTCAACAGGAACAAAAAATAAGAATAAACTTCTTAGGATATTAAAACCATTTTTCTTTTATTTTTTTGGTTTCATAATAAATACATCCATTATATAAAAAAAATCTACAAGTAATTTTACAAGTATAATCACAAATACACAATCGTATATATTTTTAAAAAATTATAGATTAAACACCACAGATGCATTTCATATAGAAATTGTTTTAGGTATTTTAAAAATTGGTGTGAGTGTATTAAAAACATGTAAAACAAAAAAGTATATCAGTGACACTTTTAAAGTGTAATGTATTAAAAAAGACATTTAATTAACTATAAGAAATATTGAGTCAACTATAAGAAAACAACAGTGTGTAAACAAATATAAAATTATGGCCAAGCTTTAGTAAGGCCTACAGATTGATAAGGAAGGCATGATGATAATGATAGTAAAGTTAAGCAAATAAACATTGATAAACATCTCTTTCATGTAACTGATTAAGAACATGGAAATATTTTAATCTTCACTAGTATTTAATTTAAAAAATTATATCTCTCTCATGGAATTAGCCAATATATTAAAATGACAGTGATAGCACTGGTGAATTGAGCAGTATACATAAACACTTTGCATGATGTGTAAATTAATTTAACACATTAAGCAAAAATATTTTGACAAAATATGTAAAAATGATTTAGCAAAGAATGTTTTCTTTAATTCTACCTTTTGACTCCAAAATGTGACTACTAACAGCTTACTCATAACTGGAAGCCATACTGATGACTTAACTGTCAATTAACATATATTTTGTATGTTAAGGACTTCCCTGGTGTCTCAGCTGGTTAAGAAGCTGCTTACAATGTGGGAGACACGGGTTTGATCCCTGGGTTGGGAAGAACCCCTGGAGAATAGAAGTTATTGTACACTGTATTCTGATAATAAAGTAAGCTAGAGAAAAGAAAATGTTATTAAAAAATGTATGAGGAATAGAAAATACATTTACAGTACATATATGTATTTACTGGGGGGGAGGGAAACGCATATAAATTGGCCCATGCAGTTTAATCCTGTGTTGTTCATGGGTCAACTGTATTTCAAAAAACATTGGGAAATTGCCAGACATGTGTATAATTTTACTGGAGCTTGGGATTTATATTATGTTATTAATTTCTTATATAGTGCTTTTAAGAGGATAGAACACAGGGAAAGCAATTTTATTAAAATTGCACAAGAAACTTAAAAAAAAAGAAATCTGAAAAGAATGAACATGAAATAGCAAATATAAAGTGTTTTAGGGTTACAGTAAGAATAAATTATATGCTTAAAAAATAAAAGTCTGGATAGAAACACAAAGCTATTAACAGTGGTTGTCTTCTGCTAGAGAAAATATTCATATTGCTTTGCATTTCTAAAATTCCTTTAATTGTCATTGGAGAATAAATGTGAAAAAGTTTATAAGTAATACAATCTTTCTTTCTCCCTTATTTTTTGTTTTCGATTCCAATTAATAGGCTCCCTGGAAATGCAGACTTGCCAGTGATAAGCTTTACAGAAGCACCAGGAGATTTTGTTTTGTTTTTTTCTTCTTCGTTGCTTGTTTATTGGTTTCTTTTATGGATACTGGTAACAAGCTATTGATAAAAAATAGCTTGCCCTGAGTTTCTATGAGATATTCCAACCTTGGCACTTGGAGCACACTTTTGTTTAATTTTCAGTGTGTGTCACTTTTGTTTCTTCACTTAAACTTTATATTCCTTGAAGATGAGGGAGACTAAGAATTTCCTTGAAAACAAACAAGATTAGCAAATAGAAAACGTTAGGACTATCCTCAGTTCTCCCCAATTATATTATCTCCTTTTTTGTTCCCCATGGGTTTCCCATGTGGTACCATGTTAAAGAATCTGCCTGCCAATGCAGGAGACCCAAGAGACGTCAGTTTGATCCCTGGGTTGGAAAGAGCCTGTGGAGGAGGAAATGGCAACCCACTCCAGTGTTCTTGCCTGAAGAATTCCATGGACAGAGGAGCCTAGCGGGCCACAGTCAGTCCATAGGGTTGCAAAGAGTTGGACTCTACTAAGCATGCACATTTTTTGTTCCCCACATTTATATTTACTTTAATTGCATATTCCTTGTGGTATTTGCCTAAGGACTAGGTCCACAATTCACAGAAACACATGTTTTATCCATGCTTAACCATATGTGAAGGAGATCTGGACCTCTGAAGAAATCACAGTATCTACCTCAGCTCTGCTCTGGTGGCTGGAAACTATTTATGTGCATCACCATTGTTTTCCTGTGTATCTAATGGAAAACATAATATCTCTTCTAGTCATTTGAGATTGTAAATATTCCTTTAAGAGGAGCTATTTATAAAGTGTGTATGTGACAGTAAAGCATTGGCTTGTAACTGAACCCCAGCTTAATATAAAGATGCAACTTTGTATTCCAATCAAATAAAAATCTATGGAAGCATATGCCAAACTGCCAAATCAAATCATTTGGACAACAATTCTATATAACCTTTAAAAAGTAAATTGTGGGACTTCCCTTGTGGTCTGGTGGTTAGGATTCTGTGCTTTCACTGCCAAGGGTCCAGGTTTGATCCCTGGTCAAGAACTAAGGTTCCACAAGGTTGCTCAGCAACCAAAAATAAAATAAAATAAGTAAATTGTTAGAAATTAGAGATCTTGAAGGTACTCTAAATAAGAAAGCAAAAATCTGAACGATCTGTAAGGTCAAAATAGATATGGCTGACTGAAAAAAGTTTATTCCTTATAGAAACCAATTCTGCAAGTATACATCAGGTGTTAGAATTGGTGCTATTATATATACATTCTCCCCTAAAAACTTTACAAGGTAGCTATTATTATTCCATCTCATGGAAAGAAGTTAATTTCAATGGGATTAAATGGCTTTCTCCATTCATAGATATATTAAATTTTAGACCTGGAATTCAAATATCTTTCTGACACAAAACTATAACATGAGAAGTGAGGCTTAGGATCCAAATAACCAAAGTAGTCACATAGAGCTAGGAAATATCTTAAATTCCTACACAATGGCAGTGGCAATGGGAAAGAAGAGAGAAATGACACTCAGTGAAGTGATGCTTAACCACAAACCAAACTACTTTTTTTCCCACAGAACACTGAGTCTCAACAGAGAAACATCACCTATTGTTTTATCCAAATAGAAAATTAAGCAATCACATCAACAAGAAAATTCTAAAAGTCTTTCTTAATTCTCCTCATTAATAAGTCCTCCTCATATATTTCATCAGCAAATCTTTCATGTTGTATTTCCAAAATATAGTTTTCCCATATTTTATGAGTCAAAGACATCATTGATAAAGAGGTTGAATACCTAAATTTTGCATTGTAAGGGCTTACGTTCTATTCCTAGTTTGGGAGATAACCCTGGAGAAGGACATGACAACCCTCTCCAGTATTCTTGCCTGAGAAATCCCATGGAGAGAGGAGCCTGGCCGGCTACAGTCTATGAGGTCGCAAAAGAATCAGAAATGATTGAGTGACTAAATAACAGCAAAACAACAACAATATTCTATTTAATCATTTTAAAAACAAAACCAATAATGCAATGTCATCTTATCCAGAGACCTCAACTGATTTTGCTAGCAAAACACTAAAATATCTACTGTTGTTTTGTTCAGTCATTCAGTCATGTCCAACTCTTATGCTTTATTTCCAGTGTTTATCACAGGAAAGCTGGCACAAAGAAACTTATTCAATAAATATTTAATAAATTAATTAAAGAAGGAATTAATGGATCAAATATTTGGCAGGTAGGTTGTATAGAATCTGGTTGTTAATCTTATACAGTAGTAAAAATAGTTTAAAACTAAAGATTAGGATACAAATAAATGTGTCAATTAATATAGTTGATGAAGATACTTAACAGGCTAAAATTTAAAATTCCTGCTTGGAATTTTTAGGAGATGAGTTTGGATAGCAAGGTGTAAGCCTTGACTGTTGAGTTTTCTCTTTTTTGTAATACAAATGCCTGAAAGAAGTTTTGATTGCAGAGGCATCCACTTCAATGATGTGGTATCTGCATAAATATCTTACAGCCATACAGACAGACAAAGAGGCAGACCAGCCCATTTAAATTCCTCTGTTTTAGAGATCTTGGTTGATTTTCATAACTGTCCACTTGGACCACTTATTTTTTCTCTTCTCTCTTTAAATGTTCATGCCTATGTTTTAAATTCACCAAGCAAGAGTAAGCACAAGAAACCCTAGGCTTCCATCTTTAACTCAATAGAAGCAGAATTCTAAGCCTTACTCTTGACATATAACAGGACCTGTAAGGACCCTGTAGGGTCTCCTGGGCATGGGGAGCCTGTCTGGTCAGTCTCCATGAACTTCCCTGAGTTCCAAATAGCAGATTTGACCATTTGCTAATTCAGGAGGGAAAGGGCTACAGAGCTAAGGGAGACTTTTTATTCCCTTGAGTCAAAGGGAGTCCAAAAACAGTAGTGCAGCGCCCAGGAAGAGGCCTTGTTCCACCTCAAGGAATGCACATAACAATACCTTTAAGCCCTTAAGGAGGCCTGATTTGTTGCCGTCCATGGGGTCACAAAGAGTCAGACACGACTTAGTGGCTGAACAGTGGCATAGAATTAAAGCCCAACAATGGAGAATGTCAGATTCTCCACCTGAGGCCAGACTAAAGAAACCAGAAAAGATTTCAAGATCATCTGAGATGAGATTAAAGCACTACAGGCCCCCCACACACTGTAATCTTAGCTTCATCTCCTTGAACCATTGCCATAAAGATTCACCAAGCTCCTCTAGTTGGGATGCATAGCTTTTAAAGGCAAGAGCCCACCATGACCCCTTTTTCCTGACAAAGCAGTATGCTGTGTCTTGTACTTAGTCACTTAGTTGTGTCTGACTCTTTGCGACACCATGGACTCTAGTCCGAGAGGCTCCTCTGTCCATGGGAATTCTCCAGGCAAGAACAGTGCAGTGGGTGCCATGTCCTCCACTAGGGGATCTTCCCAACCCAGAGATCGAACCCATGCCTCCCACATTACAGGCGGATTCTTTACCAGGGAACCACAAGAATACAGGAGTGGGTACCCTATCCCTACTCCAGAGGATGTTCCTGACCCAGGAGTCAAACCAGGGTGTCCTGCTACAGATGGATTCTTTACTAGCTGAGCTACCAGGGAAGCCTGGCAAAGCAATAAAGCTATTCTTTGTTCTACTTCACCCAAAACTCTGTCTCCAATATGGGATTCAGCACCAGTACCCGTGTATAGGACCAAACCAGTCAATCTTAAAGGAAATCAGTCCAGAATATTCATTGGAAGGACTGATGCTGAAGTTGAAGCTCCAATACTTTGGCTACCTGATGCAAAGAACGGATTCATTGGAAAAGACTCTGATGCTGGGAAAGATTGAAGGCAGAAGAAGAAAGGAACGACAGAGGATCAGATGAATGGATGCCATCGCTGACTCGATGGACATGAGTTTGAGCAAGCTCGGTGCATTGGTGACGGACAGGGAAGCCTGGCATGCTGCTGTCCATGGGGTCTCAAAGAGTCAGACATGATTGAGTGACTGAACTGACTGACCCGTGTGTAGAAAGGGTGAATTTTTGGTATCACTTTCCCTGTGGCCTCACTCTGTGATCCCAGATGTGTCATGTAATTTCCAGGACTTGTGAGTCATAAACCTTTCTCTTTCAGAGTTTCCTGATGGTTATTGCTAAGGGCATCTTGCAATTATATTAAGAACCACAAGGGCAAATCCAGTCATAACACTGGTTATGTTTAGATTGAGACTGGCACAAAACAGATAATGTGAAGCAAGAGGACTTTAAAACATACATGAGAAGATTCATCAGCATCATCAGCTTTAAAAACTATTATCTACTAATTATGTGCACTTATTATTAAGTATCTGGCATAGAGTTAATGCATTATCCC
This sequence comes from Hydropotes inermis, assembly GCA_020226075.1. NCBI lineage: Eukaryota > Metazoa > Chordata > Mammalia > Artiodactyla > Cervidae > Hydropotes > Hydropotes inermis. The sequence goes on along the minus strand of CM035283.1, from coordinate 18,761,173 downwards.
ATTTCAAAATGATAGCTCTATGACTGGCTTTCTAGTTCTTGTATAGACAAGAATGATTGATGGGAGAAATATCAATAACCTCAGATATGTAGAAGACATCACTTTTATGGCAGAAAAAAGAGGAACTAAAGAGCCTCTTGATGAAAGTGAAAGAGGAGAGTGAAAAAGTTGGCTTAAAACTCAACATTTAAAAAAGAAAGATCATGGCATCCAGTCCCATTACTTCAAGGCAAATAGATGGGGAAACAATGGAAACAGTGACAGACTTTATTTTCTTGGGCTCCATATCTCTGCAGCCATGGTGACTGCAGCCATGAAACTAAAAGATGCTTGCTCTTTGGAAGGAAAGCTATGACCAAACTAGACAGCATATTAAAAAGCAGAGATATTATTTCACCGACAAAGATCCATATAGTCAAAGCTATGGTTTTTCTAGTAGTCATGTATGGATGTGAGAGTTGGACCATAAAGAAAGTTGAGCACTGAAGAACTGATGCTTTTGACCTGTGGTGTTGGAGAAGCCTCTTAAGAGTCCCTTGAGCCACAAGGAGATCAAACCAATCAATCCTAAAGGAAATCAATCCTGAATATTCATTGGAAGGACTGATGCTGAAGCTGAAGCTCCAATACTTTGGCCACCTGATGTGAAGAACTGACTTATTGGAAAAGATCTTGATGCTGGGCAAGACTGAAGGTGGGAGGAGAAGGGAATGACAGAAAACAAGATAGTGAATGGCATCATGGACTCGATGGGCATGAGTTTGAGCAGGCCCCGGGAATTGGTGATGGGCAGGGAAGCCTGGCATGCTGCAGTCATGTGGTCACAAAGAGTCAGACACGGCTGAGTGACTGAACTGAACTTATAGACAAGAAAATTGAGATGTATAGAGGTAAAGTGACTTTCCCCAGGTCTATATATGTAAAGCATCCAACTTCCTGAGTGATGGGCCCAAATTTTACATGCTTTAAACTATAGTTGGCAGGAGTGGAGAGTTAAATAATAAAATAAGATCAGAGTGGAAGCTTTATTTTGAAATATTAATAAAGTAACAATAACAGTTCAGAATGTGAAAAGTATTGCCAAATTATCTCATTGGTCCCTCAGAGCAGTCCTGTTGGAGAAATGGGAATTGTAATTAGAAAAAAGAGCTAATCAGGATTCTGACATTTTGATTCCAATTCTCCCACCTACAATGGACATGAGGCTGAGCAAACTCTGGAAGATAGTGAAGGACAGAGAATCTTGGCATGCTACATTTCATGAGTTCATAAAGAGTTGGACATGACTTAGCTACGGAACAGCAAAAACAATAGTTCCCACTGATGGCTCCAGAGGATGATGTATTTTAAATGAATTGAACTTTATTGGGATTTGGAGCTTTGCCATTCCTTATCTATCTACCTGGAATGTACCAAATTAAAAATGTGAGTCTTCAATTGACGAGAAGAGTGGTGCCCGAATCTCACTTTAGAGCACATCAAAATCACAATGGGAACAACCCCCCCAAAAAAAAGAGATCTGTGATTCCCACCTTAGGGGTTTCCTAGTGATAAAGAATCTGCCTGCCAATCCAGGAGATGTAAGAGACGTGGATTCAATCCCTGGTTCAGGAAGATCCCCTGGAGGAAAGCATGGAAACCTACTCCATTATTCTTGCCTGGAAAATCCTATGAACAGAGGAGCCTGGCAGGCTACCATTCATGGGGTCACAAAGAGTTGTTCAGGACTGAGCGACTGCCACTACTACCACCACTCAAAGCAATTCTATAAAAATTTTTGAGGTGTGGTAAAACTCAAAATTTAAAAAATACATATGAGGTTTCTATTTCCACCTATCTTCAAAACTAATGACAGATTTAGGTAGGGGTAGTGTTAGTTGCTCTCTCGTGTCTAAGTCTCTGTGATCCCAAGGACTGTAGCCTGCCAGGCCCCTCTGTCCATAAGATTTTTCAGGCAAGAATATTGGAGTGGGTTGCCATTTCCTCTTCCAGGGGATCTTCCCAACCCAGGGATCGAATCCACATCTCTTACATTTCCCAGCAATGCAGAAGGATTCTTTACCACTAACACCATCTAGGAAGCCTCTAATGACAGATTTATGACAAGCTTATCTTCTCCTGTGATCCTTTTTTTCAGCTCCATCTCCACTTCATATTTGACATTCTATTTAAGGGGAAAAAAATCATAGAAATAATCACTGAAGTATTTATTTCTGCCTACATTTATATCTAGATGCTCCCTGATTTATGATGATTCAACTTAATGGTTCTTCAATTTTACCATGATGTGAAAGCAACATGCATTTGTTGCAGGAAGGGGGACCCCTTCCAGGGCCCGAAACTGGGCTCTTGTCTAACACTCAGAAATGTCCGAGGAGACACATGATGACAAAGCAAGAGATTTTACTGGGAAAGGGCACCCGGGTGGAGAGCAGTAGGTAAGGGAACCCAGGAGAACTGCTCTGCCGCATGGCTCGCAGTCTTGGGTTTTATGGTGATGGGATTAGTTTCCGGGTGGTCTTTGGCCAATCATTCTAATTCAGAGTCTTTCCTGGTGGCGCATGCGTTGCTCAGCCAAGATGGATGCTAGCAAGAGCGATTCTGGGAAGTGGACGGACAGGTAGTGTTTTCTCTCGACCTTTCCGAACTCTTCTGGCTGGTGGTGGCTTATTAGTTCCGTACTCCTTATCAGGATCTCCTGCCATAAAACAACTCATGCAAATGGTTACTATGGTGCCTGGCCAGGGTGGGCGGTTTCAATCAGTGTGCTTCCCCTAACAACTCCTCCCTGAGAGACTTCATACTCAAGATGCTTCTTGGGAATCGGGGCGGGGGTCTCTTTCTTCTGTAACTTCTTCCTGCCGTGCCTGGGCGTAGGCCTGCCTAGCAGAGCAGAAGTCTCTCTCTACCTGATCTAAGTTGCGGTGTTCCACATCTGAAACCAGCTTTCATTCTTGTAATAACAGCAATTTAGTTTGAAACTGTTGGCACCTCTCAGAGATGAAATAGACAGGAGCCAAACAGGAGACCTAACAGGAAGGTCATCCCTGGTCCCCAGAAACAGGAGGCAACATTTGGGGTGAGAGATGCGGGGTTTGTGACTTTTTTTTTTTTTTTGATTGGCTGGTGGTGAAGCAACAGAGCTGTGCTCCAGGAGTCTTGTGTTTAGTCTGAAGTTACCATCTTCCACCTGGGTGGCAGCTCCAGTTCTGTAGAAGAACTCAAAGACATTGTTATGTATATTTCTTTGAGTAGGAACCAGGACCCTGTCTCAAGGCTGTACCACTATTTGATTGTTTCTCCTGTTTCTGGATTCCCTCCCTTCTCTGATTAGCAATCCTTTGAATCCACCCTTTGGAACTCAGGGAAGGTCAAGGAGGCTGAATGAAGCGTATATCTTACAGATAAGAAATGGACAACACACAGCAGATGTGTACTCCAGAGTCACCACCCCACAGAGTCCTGCTCAGTTTTAATTTAGGGAACAGGACAACTATGACTGTGATAAATTCCTGTCAAAATGGAGCATAGGACTGCCTCAGTTTGGAGAAGAGACACTGAATTGGAAGTATTTCTGAGTTCTAAATCCTAGATCTGAGCCTTGTATGATTAAAATCTCAATCCCTTGGTCCGCCATTTTGTTGTAACAGACCCAATTAATAGTAGCTGGAGGAGGGATAACTGGAATTTTAAGACAAAATAAATCTCTCTTTTTTTAGAATAGGCCTGAAACCCAGTCTGGACCTGGCACTTTGGGGAGACTTTTAGCCAGGTGGCCAGTTGCCTAGTTTTATAAAAAGTAAGGTAGAAGTTACTAGCATCCAGCAGACATTGTTTTGAGAATGGTGGCATCTAAGCCTGACATGACTCAGAAAACTCAAGTGTTTAGCAATACAATATCTAATCTGAAATTACACCCATAGTAACACCTGGTTATTTCCCAGGATATCTGAACCATAGCTGAGTACTCTATTTTGACTTTTAATTGTAAAAATTTTCCTTAATAGCCAAAGCAGATGTCACCATTAATGACATCAGTGTTTCTCTAGGTATGAGAAGATGCAAGAATTGAGACTCATAAAATCTCTTGAAAAGATCTAACTATCTGAAGGCCTGTTCTGCCAGTTTTTCTCAGAGCACCAAGTGCCTGTTCTTGATTTTCACCCTGAACTCCTTTCAGGGCCATTGAAAGTCAGCAGTTGCAGTGGCCATGATTTAATCTCTGTAGATGTGGATGGTAAGTGTCAATCTTCAGTTGGCAGAGCCCCTTTTTGCTCATAAACTTGACCACGATTTTGAGGGGGGGCATTTCATGACCATTTTATCCCATGGTGCTGAGGATGTCCATTCTCAGGTTTGGCAAAGATTTTGTTGACCGGCCACTCAATGTGCTGTTACTGGACTAGGCCATAAAACAGTATCCAAAATTCTCTGGACCACCTGTCTTACTAGCCTCTTGGTCCAGGAAAACATTCCCTCTTGTTGCTTCCCATATCTAGAGTTACACTGTTATATCATCATCAATCTCATAGGGAACTATATATTATTCTATCAGAGGCCTCAGTCACACATTTGGCAATGTAAGAAACAGCAATTTTGTAAAACAGGTGAAATACAAAGAACATAGCCAGCAGTATTAGTAAAGTCACAAGTAAGACTTAAGAGCTTCTGTTAGATTTAGCCCAGTATATCCCAGGTCATTTGACTTAGTCTACTCTGTACTAATCTTTATCTTTCAGGGAAATTATACATTGGCACCACCATCTATAAGGCACACAGCCCAGTTTTCTAGTTTTACTAGACTGATTATCTTTAGTATGATTTAATTGTTTTTAACACAGAGGAGACTTTAAACCTGAATTACCATAGCCTGGTGTTATCTATTTAAATCTATCTCATAATTGTGGGAGATTTAATTTTCTTTTGCTAAAACTTTTCTTGTTGTTCTGATTTAGCTTGAGGAATAGAAAAAGGCTCAAATTTATAGCCAGAGTCAGAGTAGGCATTATTAATTGGCCCAGTGAGGGGATACCGTCTGGTAGTATCACAGTGACCTGAATATGACTATATATATATATTTTTTTTTTAAGTAAATTTCCTCAAGGCCAACCAGTTAGAGTCTTGTAGTAAAGAAATTTACTAGGGTAACCCAGAACTAGATACAGGTAATTGGCCACAAACCCAACAATTGAATTGATTTCTAAAACTAGCATAGGATCAGGCCTATGATAGAAAAGCATTTGATTCATATGCAAAGGTCTAAGAAGTCAAGAAAACATTATAAATGATCATATGAATCAGGTCCAGCATCTTGGGCAAGCTGTCCACCTCTGACATCACTGTCTTCTCATCCTGGTGTAGTGTAGTTTCTCCTGATAAAAAGTCCTTCCATCCAGGTTGGAGACAGTCTTTTAAATTATGTCTTTCTCCAGTCCTGGTTGCAGGTCATGAGGCATCTGATCTTCATCCAGAGATAGATTACTGAGATAAGCTTCAGAAACAAACTTAGGGTGTTCTTTAAGAATTCAATTAAATTTTACATTAATATTACATAACAGCAAAGAACTATCCAAGAAATGAGTCTTACTACATGCAGACCTCCATTAACAAACTAGGATTTAACATTTTTTGAAATATCTTTTTTCTCCAAAGTTACCCTCATTTTTATCAAATATAAACAAATTAAGGCTAGCTTGCTTGCAAAATAGGTCTGTTTTCACTAATTTTGGTCTGATGATTTATATAACCATAATTGATCATAGACTTTTTATTTTGTTGAAACACTTATAGGATCTCAGACTGAAATTTTAATATAAAACATGGTTAGGAAACTCACACCAAAGGCTTATCACAGATTTTGCCTAACAAATCTAGGTGAACTCTTTTCTTTTTAAGGTCTCAAAAATTCCTTGAGATTTTTGTACCTGTTAATGAGATAACCTTCTTAGCTCATTTGATAAACTTACTGGAAACTTAAGAGTTTCAAATTTCTGGAGGAGTCAGATAGAGAGAAAATATAATTGTTTTGTTTATAACGTGTAATTTTCCCAAATTATTTTTATAATTAGTTTGAGAGGAAGGTTTTCTCTATTCCCAGAAAATACACGATTTAAACCTGTAATTTCTCAGATAGAAACCATAAAAGTTATAAGCATATTCACTGGTTCATTCAGTCTTTTGTTAACTTATGTGAAGTCATTAGGTTTTTCATTAGAACACCAAGACATATCAAAATGTTAAGAACTCCATATAATTTCTAGGATATCTGTATTAGTAATTTTACCATACATTATAACATGAGTAGATTTATTACTCATTTGGTAATATTTTTCATGTAATTTAACCAACAAAATAAACACAGTTTAATATCTCTCTTTGGGATGTTTCAGGGGCCCTCTGAAACACCTCAAAGTTAGCTAGATGTCAAAGGAAATTCAAAAGAATTCAATTCAGGAAGTTTTATCAAAAAGATCAATTAAAAGCTTTAGAACATTTGGTCAGATTCAGTCAATGTTGATGGGTGTATCACTAAGCTTGTTGATATGTCACAATGGGTGCAAATACCAAGGCTCAAGGTCTAGTGAAAGTCAGCTCTGCCATCTTGGACCTAATTGGCTCTAACCAGTTTTCTTATGACTGTGTCATTCTTAACAAAATCCATTTATCTAACTAAATGTCATCCAATTTTAGAAAACCTTGATAATGCATAACTCTTTTTAGTATTTTTTCATACTTTTTTTACTGAAAGCACACTTCCTGCTTTCCTTTAGCAACCAAGAGCTAACTTTTATATTAGCATTTTATAGATTGGTGAGCATAAATACCAGTGATAATTTCTAAAACCCTTGCTTTCTTAAAACATTTTAGGATGGCATCAAACATTATTCATTTATAGTCCCAAATCTCTTTAGTTTTTCTGTAAAAGGAAATCAGTGTTTAGCAGTAAATGTTTCAAAATCTTATTTCATTTGGAAATGACCTAATTATTTAATAGACTTCCAATACTTAGTTTAACACAACCCTTAGAAATTCAAGTTACACCAATCTGGAGAGACTATTTTAAACAGATATTCTTAAACAATAATTATTCTTAATAGAGTTTATATATAAACTTATACCTCATTTACATTTTTTAGAAGTTTTTTTACTCGAGGTAATTTCCTTGTCGACAAACCTGTAACAGGCATAATATTTAACTTATATTAAACCTAGGCACAATGAAAACATTTCATTTGATGTTAATTACTCTAAGACATGTCTATATTAGATAGGTCAATAAACAAACATTAATATCAGGCATTTAATACTGAATATTTCCCAGTTCACCTGAACCTGGAATTTATTGTTTAATTTAGAATTATTTGATTTGTAAGCATTTACCTTTTTTTAAGCCAATTAGATAGAGCTCATTTACAAGTTCACCTAAAAAATATTACCCAGAGACAAAAACATACCAAGACATATTCAGACAGACACAGTACAAGATCTAGCTTCATTTTCTAAGTTTGGTCATGAATTAGATATTACAATAAATAATTTAAATAAATAACATTTTTAAAGGCTTTTTTCCTTTTTCTCTCAGTTTGGGAGTTAGCGATGGTCTCGATAAGTGTTCCTGAGAGCCCTGGTCTCAAGGCACAGGGAAAGAAAATCAAGTTCTAACAAAATGGCGGCAGGTCTAAATGGTGGCCAGACAAAGCAAAATGGCTGACACAAATCACAACACAGAACAGAGTTAAAACACACACATGTAAACCTGGCAGTCCTCATCAGACACTCTCTTAAATACAAGCATACAGTCTCTCAGAAAACCTTCTATAGAGACACAAAACTTCAGATGTCTTTAAAGATTTCAAAAGGAGGAAAGGAAGCCAGGTTGAAAGAGGAAGGAGGAGGAGGCGGGAAAGGGGGGCAAACGGGGTGGCCTTCCAGTCGTCTCCTTCCACCTGCAGACACCCAGGCGTTACAGGACTTTTCCCTGGGCTTCCAGAGAAGGGAGGACTGGAACTCGGGCCTACCAGAAACCAGACCAGAAAATTCGAGTTCTCTGCCAAGAGAAGGTGATCAGTCTCCAATCCTCAGCTCAAGCTGAGGCCCTTCGACCAGATTCCTGCGTCCAGGACCGGGGGACTAGAAAAACGGGAAGGATAGGAAGGGCTAAGGAGAGGAAAGAGGGAGGGAAGGGGAGAGAGGTCAATAAAGTCTCTTGTTCCTTACCATTTGGGGCACTCTGGCCAGTTGTCCACGTCAGGAGGAGACCAGGGACAAAAGGGTCCCAGTTGCGGCTGCTGGGTCTGGTTCATTGGCAGGCAAGCTGGCCCCTGAGTACCCCGAGTGGGCAGGATGTCAGTCTCAGCAAAGAAGATGTCCCTTCGTGGTCGCCATTTGTTGCAGGAAGGGGGACCCCTTCCAGGGCCCGAAACTGGGCTCTTGTCTAACACTCAGAAATGAATTGTCCAAGGAGACACATGATGACAAAGCAAGAGATTTTATTGGGAAAGGGCACCCGGGTGGAGAGCAGTAGGTAAGGGAACCCAGGAGAACTGCTCTGCCGCATGGCTCGCCAATCATCCTAATTCAGAGTCTTTCCTGGTGGCGCACGCATCACTCAGCCAAGATGGATGCTAGCAAGAGGGATTCTGGGAAGTGGATGGACAGGTGATGTTTCCTCTCGACCTTTCTGAACTCTTCTGGCTGGTGGTGGCTTATTAGTTCCATATTCCTTATCAGGATCTCCTGCCATAAAACAACTCATGCAAATGGTTACTATGGTGCCTGGCCAGGGTGGGCGGTTTCAATCAGTGTACTTCCCCTAACACATTCAGTAGAAACTGTATTTTGATCTTTTCCTGAGTTACTGATATGTGGTACACAAAGGCCCTCTCAGGATGTTGGACATGGCGGTGAGCTGCATCATCCTCATCATCAGAGAAGAAACAACCTTGATACATTTACAACTGTTCTAAATGTATACACTCATTCTGTTTTTCACTATCCAGTGTTAGCATTCAATAAATTACATGGGATATTCAGCATTTCATTATAAGGTAGACTTGTTTCAGATGATTTTGCCCAACTGTAGGCTAATGTATATGTTCTGAGTGTGAGTTTATCCAGGAAAAGCTATGATGCTTGTAGGTTAGGTGTGTTAAATGCATTTTGATTTGCCAAAATTTTCAGCTTACAATGGTTTAGCAGAATGTAACCCCATGGTAAGTCAAGGAAGATCTATATATAGTCCCTTTCTTTCTCATGTTAGAAATTATGTTCCTAGTCATGATGCCTAATCTGCCCTTGTTGTCCATTTCACGTTTGAATTATATAATCTAGAATACAGTAGTAACAGTAAGAAGAAAATATATGGATAGTCTTTTTTATTAACAGATTATGAGACTAATAAATATTGAAATGCCATGGGTTAATATTAATTCAGGAACTATTTGTTTAACAATTTTAGGTTAAATACTGCTGGGAATACAAAGTCAAATAATATGTGATTTATAACCTTAAGAGTCTTACTTTTATTAAAACAAAATTCCATTAAAGTGCAGCATGTAATATCAAAGTATTTATCAAAGTATACAATGCTGGCATCGTTGGAGCAGAATGCAGGATAGAATTAGGAGTGGGGGATGGTATTCAGGACAGAGAAATCATGGGTTTATACCTCAACGTCATACAATTAGCTTTTCAGTTCAGTTCAGTTCAGTTCAGTCACTCAGTCGAGTCTGACTCTTTGTGATCTCATGGACTGTAGCATGCCAATTAGCTATTGGTACAGTAAAAATTAATAGCCATTTATTTTTTAAAATTAAGGATGGCTTATATATTTTTATGTATTTAAGAGTTTGTTACAGTGATTTACAAGATAAAGCCAAAGAAGAGTAGTTGAAGTGGCAAAGGAGAAAGAAATCCTCCAACACATTATATAGATAAAAGAGACAAGGCTTTATAATTGATAGAAAGAGGAAAGAGAAAAAAGATCAAAAGAATCAAACCAGGTTAACAATGGAAATTTCTTTTCACACCTGGAGTGAGGAGTTGGTTATTGAGGATAAATTGTTTATTGCCTTGAAAATGCCATCATTTAAGTAATTCATATGTATGTTCAAAATAGATTGCAAAAAAAATGAACTGAAGAAGTCATTTGTGTTTTAATCACTAACTCAATCTATAGTTGCTACTAACAAGGCACTGATAAAAACATTCTGTTTCTCCACCCAGGTACTGAATTAATTGACAGACAAAGGAGGTTTACATGGAGACTGAAATATCTAACAGTAAATAAACAGTGCCTAATTTGGGAATAAGAGCCTAAAAGCACTTCCTGACTCCAAATCCTAGGATGAGACAGACTCACCCACCCAATGGCAGGATAGCACCTTCTTCCTAAGAGGAAAAAGATACAGCTCAACTGATCATCATCATTGATTTTTTTTTCCCAAAAACATATATCAGTTAGATAAGTCACTGCTCCCTCTCAGGGGCAGAAAGAGGCTAGGAGCATTATCAGAGAAAATCTTCTGTAAGCCACACTATGTTCAATATTTCTATGGTATCCCTTTATTTTTATCATCTTTATAATAAATAGAAAATGTGTCAATCATTAAGTGGTTGATCATCTCACTGTAAAAAATCCTGGAGGAAGCTAAGCTGGTGGCAGAGTGTTAATTCGGTAGCTCAGTAGTGGAAGAATCTGAATTGGTTTGATTCTCTTGACTGACTCTCTTAAGATAATATGGTTCCATTAGAGCTGCCACTGTTCCAAGTCTTCTTTGGACAGTATTCATTATCCTAAAGTAATTAAGTGGTCTTTCAGTTTTCTCTGGTTGGTTTAGTTGCTGTCATATCTGACACTTGTGACACCATGGACTGTAGCACACCAGGATCTTCTGACCTTGGAATTTCCCAGCCAAGAATGCTGGAGTGGGTTCCCATTTCCTTCTCTTTTCCACCCGGGGATCAAACCTGGGTCTCCTGCATTGAAGGCAGATTCTTTCCTGACTGAGCTAGAATGGAATCTTAAATACCTTAGCATAATCTTTCCCATAAACCTCACATCAGATGTCTTCTGATGTTTTCTTTGATTATTGTTCCAACCCTAAACTAATTAAAGACAAAGGGGAGTGGGATTAAATTCTGAAAATCTTCAGGGTTTACCCCCTGAAGTTCTTGGAGGAAACCATCATTCCTCAGCTCATTGTTAAAAAGGGTAGAAAAGTCAGATACTTTGGCAAAGAAATCAGGAGATTAAGTAATGCTGATCAAGTCATCTTTTCCTCCCTATCCACCGTTCATTTGTTATCTCACATGGAGATTTAAGTTTTTGGAATAAATGCCATAGTATTCATTAATAGATAGAGTGGAATGCTGAAGTCTGCAAATATCAAGTTTTATGCAAATGCAAAACATTAATATAATTCAATTTTATGTTATGTTGAATTATTCTAACAGAAATGAAAACTGAAACATAATCAAAATCAATTTAACCAACTAATCAAGTAGAATTGCTGAGAAAAGTAACATTACCTACAACAATTGAATTCTTTGATCATTCCATCTTTTATGAACAGTCTTTTTTCCTTCTCTTTCAGCCATGAAAAACAAGCATATGAAATAAAATAAAAGCTTCTTTGTAATGCATTAAAATAAAGATATATGTCTGAAATTCTCTATTCTTTTACATAAGGAAACAGAAAATTTTCTCACACACATTATAGGAAAATGAGAAACAGCCAAGTTATATAATTAATTAGCACAACAATACATGTTGACTGATAATAATATTGGACCAAGGAAAAATATGGTACCTGGCTTCAACCTTCAAGTGTAAATTAAAAAAAAAAAAAAATGATCACCTTTTGATTAAAAAAAATATTTTGCAAGATGTATTTAATTAAATTGTGTGATTTAAACAGGATGTTGCAAATGTTCAGAATACCATGTGGTTAGGTGATTACCACAGCTCTGTGATTCTTAATTACCCATACGAAGGCCGAATGAATCAGCAGTCAAATGGGGGTAATTATCACGTTTATAGAAGAACATGACTCTCTGGATGGAATTTTCTGCAAGGCTCATTTGCTATTACAAAGTCAGTAGCAGAGCATTTCAATACAAATGAGAATGGGAGGATGGAGAAATTATGGTAGAAAGTCACAACTTTTCAAAGTTTATCTTGGTAAATTTCTGAAAACATGAAATCCAAATAAAAGCAATTTCATACTGAAAGGCATACTTATAGCAACTGAAACTTCTGGTGCTACAGATTCCACTAAGATATATAATTTCATTAAAGCTCAAGGACAGGAGGAAAGTTCAGAGGGCCACCAACAGTAAATTGTCATCTTTGTTGCTTGGCTGCATTGAATATATCGACATGGAGAAGATTTTCTGTCTGGTGCAGCTGTAAATATTCAGGTCGAGGTCTCAGATGTCCAGCTGAATAAACTCTGTGGCAATTGGTATATGCGCATGCAGTTAGAAATCAAACAGAAATATAGGCTTTTTCTTCTAATAATTATGCTTTGCTATTAGTCAGGAGTAATGACTCTCAGCAGCACTGTTTTTAGTAGAGTTATAAAGATTAGAAGCATAATTGACTCATGGATGCCTTGGATGTCTAAAAACTTCTCATGAGTCAGTATATTAAATGTCTAATTATAGGCAATGATAATTCTTTTCCTGTGACATGTCCCAATGGTGGTTTGGATTGTAAAAGCAAATAAAAGGACTGGGAATAGCTACATGACTCAGGTTTTAAAATAAATGTCTCTTTTTCCTATGTAGCAGGTGAACTTTACTAAATAGCTACTAGTACCAGAGGTTGTGTGTTTAACTTATGCTAGAGAAGACCCCTCAAAATGCCCACATGTTAACTCTTAATGAAGTGGATGTGTATGTGTTAAGTTGCTTCAGTCGTGTGTGACTCTTTGTGACTCCATGGACTGTAGCCTGGCAGGCTCCTCTGTCCATGGGATTCTCCAAGCAAGAATACTGAGATGGTTGCCCTTCTAAAAGAGGTCTTCCCAACCCAGGGATAAAACCCGTGCCTGGCATTGGTGGTTATATTCTCTACCAACAGTGTCACCTGGGAAACACAATGAAATGGACATATCCTTTTATAATATCAGGAAAAAAAATCCAAGCACACACACACATGACCCACTTTCCAACATCAAGAACAAGAACTAGGAATGAGAATTATAAATAAATGCATTCATATTTACATACATACATACAAATATGTATTGACAAACATACCTGTCAATGAACACACAAATGCTTGAGAAAGCTAGAAGTCTGGCAGTACATACAAGAAAACAATGTAAAGGGAACTGAGGTTCTACAAGCAATAAAACCATTGAGATTTTATGTCATCAAGGTCCTATATTTTTGCCAAACCACCTAAATCTATATTCCCCCTTTTCCTTTCTCTCTATCTTTATATCTCTTCCTCCTTTTATTTTTAATTAAACCACAATTTCTTTGTAGTGATCACTTTCTTGGTGCAGATGTTGCCACTCAGGTGTTGATTGATTCTATCTCCATTGCCACATGGTTTATGATTCCAATAGTTGTCCATCTCATCCAATCTTAGCAAAACACTGGTAATTTTCACAAGAAAAATATTTTGAAATATTCAGAATTAGGCATATTTGGTGATATTGGAACTCTCTATGAAAGAAGCCAGTGGAGGTGACAGAATTCCCACTGAGTTATTTAAAATCCTAAAAGTGCAGCTATTAGAGTGCTGCACTCAATATGCCAGCAAATTTAGAAAACTCAGCAATGGCCACAGTCCTGGAAAAGGTCAGTTTTCATTCCAATCCCAAAGAAGGGTAATGTGAAAGAATGTTCAAACTACTACCATAAAGTTGAGCCCATTTTACATAACAGCAATGTTATGCTCAAAATTCTGCAAGCTAGGCTTTAGCAGTACATGAACTGAGGACTTCCATATATACAAGCTGGATTTCAAAGAGGCAGAGGAACCAGAGATCAAATTGCCAGCATTTGTTGGATCATGGAGAAAGCAAGGGAGTTTCAGAGAAATATCTACTTCCACTTTATTGGCTATGCCAAAGCATTTGACTGTGTGGATTACAACAACCTGGAAAAATCTTAAAGAGACGGAAGTATGAGATCATCTTATCTGTCTAATAAGTCTGTATGCAGGCCAAGAAGCAACAGTTAGAACTGGACATGGAACAACAGGCTGGTTCAAAATTGGAAAAGAAGTACATTAAGGCTGTATATTATCATCCTGCTTGTTTAGCTTCTATGTAGAGCATATCACACGAAACGCCAGGCTGGATCAATCATAAATTGAAATCAAGAATTTGAAGAGAAACATCAGCAATATCTCAGATATTGTTGCAGATATGCAGATAATACCACCATGGCAGAAATTGAAGAGGAACTAAAGACTCTCTTGTTGAGGGTGAAACAGGAGAGAAAAAGATGTATTGAAACTCAACATTAAGATAAAATTAAGATCATTTGCATTTCCATTATTTCATGGTAAATAGAAGGGAAAAAAAGTAGAATCAATGGCAGACTTTACTTTCTTGGTCTCTAAAACCACTGCAAACAGTGACAGCAGCCATAAAATTAAAAGATGCTAGCGCCTTGGGAGGATAGCTATGACAAACCTAGACAACATATTGAAAAGCAGAGACATCACTTTGCCAACAAAGATTCGTACAGTCAAAGCTATGTGTTTTTTATTTGCTTGTTTGTTTGTTTTCCTGTAGTCATATACGGATGTAAGGGTTGGACCATAAAGAAGGCTGAGCACCAAAGAACTGATACTTTCAAACTGTGGTACTGGAAAAGACTCTCGAGAGTCCCTTGGACTTCAAGGAGATCAAACCAGTCAATATTAAAGGAAATGAACTCTGGATACCCCATTGGAAGGGCTGATGTTGAAGCTGAAGTTCCAGTACTTTGGCCACCTGATATGAAGAGCCTACTCATTGGAAAAGACTCTGATGCTGGGAAAGATTGAAGCCAAAAGAAGAAAGGGGCAGCAAAGAATAAGATGTTTAGGCAGCATCACTGACAGTGGATATGAATCTGAGCAAACTTTGGGAGATTGTGGATAACAGAAGAGTCTGGTGTGCTGCTAAAACTCAAAAGAAGCCTTTATTGTTTTATACATCTCTTACCCTAACTGCAATACATCACTAATACAGTATATCATTGAATTAAATAGATATGATAATATGTCAATTTAATAATTGATTTTTTTTTTTTACTATTTCTCCCTTAACAATTTGTTCTTTTTACAATTTTGTATACAATAGAAGATAGAACACTTTAACTTCATCAGTTGTTTGTAGTGATTACTTAAGTATTTTATCTGTTTGATTTTAAGCAATTTAGTAGGTGGTGATAGTGGTTAAGAACCTGTCTGCCAATGCAGTAGATATAAGAGACGTGGGTTCGATTCTTGGATTGGGAAGATCCTCTGGAGGAGGTACTGGCAACCCACTCCAGTATTCTTGCCTAGAGAATCCTATGGACAGAGGAGCCTGGCAGGCTACAGTCCATAAAGACACAATTGAAGCAACTTTATACATGTATTGAATATTTAAAACTCTATCCAATTTAGGCCTGATACAATTTTGTCGGCTTGTGGGAGGGAGTGGGTATGGGAGTTGCTGCGATAAGATGCCTGGATTCTTGGCCTCCGGAGGAGAAGAATTCAATCTGGGTCCACAGACGAGGCTGGATCGCTCAGAGCTTTTGTGTAATAAAGTTTTATTAAAGTATAAAGGAGACAGAAAAGCTTCTGATATAGGCATCAGACGTGGGCAGAAAGAAAACCCCCCTGCTAGTCTTCAGTGGGATGTTATATAGTCACTAGCAGTCTGTTAATGAAAAGAAAGGAATGTCTTAAAACTCAGAATGACACCAAGCCCCTCATCCATAAATTGCATTTTGTGATAATCTTGGTACCAGATGATTCATCCCAGGCCATAAAAAGATTGACTTGAACCTTGCAGAAGGGCAGATTACCATACAAATAGTTTTGTTCACATAGATTAGGGGAACAATATCTGAGTATAACATACTGGTTTGTCAAGTAGGTTGAGCCATTTGGTGGAACCAACTTGAAGACAGAGTCTGGGGCACATTAACATAGCTTAAGACAAACATTTCCATAAGAAAAAAAAAATGTATTGGTTAACTCAAGGTTTGAGAATAGTTAGCTTCAGGTGAGACCAGGTGTCATAGCAACACAGCGTTTTAAGATAAACCTCCTTTTAAATTTGTATAGAGAAGGAAAAAAAAAATATGTTGCTAGTTTGTTTCCTCCTGCCACTTAAGAGATAAAAATGTCTGACACTTGTAGCCTATTTCCTCCGTTTGGAGACCCCTGGCCTTCCTGCCTGATACCTTTTCAGGAGGAAGACTGGTACAATCTGATGTGACTTGCTTTCTTACAATTTGATGACCAGCAGGTGACATTTAAATAGACGCCTACAACAATAGAGGATGAGCTGGTTGGATGACATCATCTACTCGATGGCCATGAGTTTGAATCAACTCTGGGAAAACAGTAAAGGATAGGGAAGTCTGGTGAGCTGCAGTCCACGGGGTCACAAAGAGTCGGACACAACTTAGTGACTGAACAACAATAGTAAAGTACTGGAGGGTAATGTGAACACACTGAGCATCTCTACAATGAAATCTCAGAATCTTTAACTCCAGCTCTTGAATAATTCATGTAGGAGATAGACTAAGGCTGGCCAAACCAACTCCAGAAATTCCAGTGCATCCTGAAGAATTAGTTTAGCACCAGTTTTTAAGATTCTAGGGTCCTTGGTACATACTCAGTTGTTACCTGACTTTGGGGTCACAGCCTGACAAGCTTTTAGTTAATATTTTTTACATTAAACTGGTTAACTCTTTGTGGAGCTACTATGTATAACAACAATTCAACTAAACATTTTGCTATAAAAGTAATTCCACTAAGCACGTTGAGATAGAATTTAATGTCCACAACATCCATATGGTGCTGTTGTGATTCTTTTTTAGATGATACAAAGAATCCAAGATTTTACATAACCCATTCAAGGTCAACCAACTGTAAATGGCAGAGCTGAGATCAGGCCCAAAGTTTCCAAGTCTCTGCATAAAAGTTAAAGAGATTGAACATAACATCCTTTGAATGTTTCCTATGTGCCAGGAATTGTTATTCTTTTCCATTCTGCTATGTCACTTATTCTCATAAGAACAATAAAATATATATTGCTCTTTGTCATAAGGAGAATGGAAAGTTATTATACTCCCTTCCCAAGGTCATAAAGTACCTAATTGTACAACCAAAGTGTGATTTTTTAAAATATAAAGCCTATGCACATTCAATTATATGAGTCTGCCTTCTGGCAATTATATCTTGTTTACTTCACTACAAATCCTGCCTCCTGCCTTAGGCATCTCTGCAATTGACTACATTTATTAAAATGGGTAGGCAGAGATTTTCTATGACATGATTCATGCAAAGGCAGCAGCATTCATTAGTATATTCCCAGTACCAATAATTAATTTATAACGCTATCAGGCACTATTGCAAGAGTTAGGTAAACCGTAATAAATAAGGAAGACATTGTATTGGCCTTGATTAGTCCACACTTCTGTGATTCTGAAAGAGTGTAACTACCGCTGAAAAGATTTAGTAGAACTGGGAACAATTACAACATACTGAGGGAGCAGCAAAGAACAATTTCAATGAACCTGATATGTGAGGCGAGATTGAAGAACAAAAAACTAAAACAGTTCAGACAAAAGGGACAGAGAGGAGATTACTAAGGAAGTAATAAGGTTGAGAATAGACAGTTATGAGTAATTTGGTATAACAGTAGCATTGAGTATGTGGAAATAAGACAAGATTATTGTTGCCACAAAGGAAAGAAAAAGTAAACAGGTCTAACATTTGATTTGGTTTGTTTCCATTCATCTGATCAGTCTTTTATTCTTTTAATAATTTCTTGGCTTGTATTTCCTGAGTTACTGCCAGCTCCCAGTGATGAAACAGAAGCACAATATATCCACGTCCCTACTTTCTTGGAATTGCCCTGAATGCTATCAAGAATTAGCACATGGAGTTGGAAGATTTCATCTTCTATTGCACTTCACAGCCCTGCTCCTATTAAAACCTTGTCAGGGGCCAAAGCAATGTGTTCAGATGGACTGGTGATTCTAATTTTTACAAAATTAATTAACAGATTTTATTTTGAGTAGTTTTAAGTTTATAGAAAAATTCAACAGATAATATAGAATTTCCTTACACCTTCTCATCTTCACCTTAATTCATTTACTGTTGTTTAGACTAGCAGTCATGTCCAACTCTTTGTGATGCCATGAACCGCAGCACTTCAGGCTTCCCTCTCACTCACTATTCCCTGGAGTTTGCTCAACTTCATGCCCACTGAGTTGGTGATGTCATGTAACCATCTCATCCTTTCCCACGTTTTTCTCCTTTTGCCTTCAATCTTTTCCAGCATCAGGGTCTTTTCGAATGAGTCAGCTTTTCTTATCATGTGGTCAAGGTATTGGAACTTCAGCTTCAGCATCAGTCCTTTCAAAGAATACTCAGGTTTGATTTCCTTTAGGATTGATGGGTTTTATGTCCTTGCAGTTCAAGGGACTCTCAAAAGTCTCCTCTAGCACTACAATTTGAAAACATCAATGCCTTGGCACTCAGGTCTTCTTTAAACTGTCAAACTCTCTGTTAAACTGTCACATCCATGCATGACTACTAGAAAAACCATAACTTTGACTATGGATCTTTGTTGGCAAATGATGTTTTTGCTTTACAATGCAATCTTTCCTTTGAAATACAGTTAAGGTATTAAAGATATCTTGCATTTTTGTGATGTAATTGTTATAATTGATGAATCAACACTGATAACACTATTTTTTAAATGCATTTTCTAAGCCTTCCAATATAATGTGGAAGAGGGATAATGAAAAGGGTTATCCTTACATTGCTCCTGATCTTAGGGGAGAAACCATCAAGTTTCTCAGTATTAAGCACGTTAACTATATATGTTCTACAGAACATGTGTATGTGTTCTGATGATGTTCTTTATCAAGCTGAGAAAGTTCTCTACTTGTAGATTTCTGGTAGGGTACTTTCAATCATGAATGTGTTTTGTTTTTTGTCAAATGTTTTTTCTGCATCTATTAGTATGATTATGTGTCTTCTTCTTAAGCCCATTCATGTGCTATATCACATTAGTTGATTTTTATACTTTAATATGCTTTGTACAACTGTAATAAATTCTACTTAGGTGTAGCATATAAATATTTATACTTGAAAAATTTTATTTGTTAATATTTTGTTGAGGCTTTTTGCATCTATGAGATATATTAGGCCATAGTTTCCTTTCCTGTAATTTTTTTTAAAGTTTGGATATTAATATTAGGACAAAATTGCCTGATAAGACAAAATAAGAAATTATTCCTCTTCTTCTATTTTCCAGAAGACATTTTTGAGGATGGGTATATTTCCTTGTATATATATTTTCTTATATAATATTCATCAATGAAAACATGTGGTCTCTGATTATCTCTTTATTGGAAAGTTGTTATCAATTTCTTTGACATGAGACTATTCAAATCAGTTTTTTTTAAGTATCCAACATTTTAAAGAATGCTTCATTTATACTTTTTCCATCCTTTTGTCTGTCATTCCCATGGAATTTCCCTTTACTACAAGGGACCCTGAAGTGGTCTAGGCAATTTTAGCATCTTGCTAAAGAGAAATTGGGCTTAGTAGAGTTTCTGTGTAGTAGGCTGTGGCTTTCAGTTAATTTAACATTTAGTAAAGTTATTTCAGGCTGTTGAGGGTAACAACAGGCTGTTGAGGCCATTTCTGAAATACATACATAGTGAAAAATATGTCTTATTTGTGGACTGGATCTTTTCCCACCGAGATCTTATTTCCTATTTTAATAATTTTTGCTTTGCAGCCTCCTCTAACCAATACTAATTATAGTTGTCCCAAACCTTGCATTGCATACTATATATATTGCCATCTTTATATTTAAAATCTTTTTGTGTAGGTATTTTTAGATGTGTCTCTTACAAAAGCATATTATTAATCATGCTTTTTCTTATGCATTCTCAAATTCTATTTAAACTGAGTCTTTTAACCTGTTTGATTTAATATTATTACTGGAATGTTTAGGGGTAAAATACTTTTTTTTTTTTTTGACCTGTTCTATATTTTTGTTTTTTCCTTTTTACTTTCCTGCTTACATTTGCCTTCAGATCTTATCTACCTTGGTGCCATTACCTTATAAAAATTTGGTTTATAATGTCTCTTTCTGCTCTTTTAATAATCACATGTTATCTAAAAATTATTTAATAATCTTCCCTTCAAGAATGTTGGTTTATGAGTCTTTGTTTTAAATCTGTGCTGACATTAGTGACTTGCACATCAGCAGAATGAGTGGAATACAAAGTGACACTGGATATGAGATTATGTATATGTAAGTATATATATATATAAGACATGTGCTTAGCTGCTCAGCTGTGTCTGACTCTTGCAACCCCATGGACTTTCAAGCCTGCCAGCCCTGTTCATGGGACTTTCCAGGCAAGAATACTGGAATGTATTGTCATTTCCTTCTTCAGGGTTAAATACACATACATTATATAAAAACAAATATATTTAAATAGGTAGACATATAATCCATAATATATAAAATATATAGATTTAAACAGTATATAGAATCACTATATACATTTTAAAATGATGAAGTGTATATCAAATAAGTATATATGTTTTAATTAACTCATAAATATGTCAAAACCCAATATTAGTTGAATACGTGTATGTGTGTGTGTGTGTGTGTGTGTGTGTGTGTATATATACATATATATATATATATATATATAAATTTTTAGTGAACTAACATATTATGATGATTCAAGACTGAGAAAAACTGCATTAATTTCCTGTTTAAAACAAACAAACAAATAAACCCACACATAATCCACTATCCCTTTTAGCCACAAATAAATTATTTAAAGGAATTCAGTAGAAAATATTAAAAAAATAAACATTTTTGGATGCAAATATTAAAGTTGTTATGCTACAAAACAGATGCCAAGGAAATGGTTCATTTTCAACTCCCAAATCACAAAATATTTACCATTTTATTTCTTCATCTTCTTTTTTATGAAGTATATGATGCAGTCTAATGTATTAACTATGTGGATTCTAAATTTAACTAACTCTGCATATAAATCTTACTTCTGCAATTGCCAGACCTGTAACTTGGAGAAAAGTCATAGATTTTCTCTGCTCTAGTTTTCTTATCAGTAAAATGACAGTCTCTCTTTTTTTTTTTTTTAATTTCATGGATATTTTTAAGTATTTAAGAATGAGTTATTAGTGAGAAGCAAATAAATAACCTATACAGATCACATAGTCAAACTCTACTAATACATACGAGGCTACACTGTTGTAAAAATTCAAATGTGATTTCAAACAAATACAATATATTTTTACTATGTAAATGAAATTACTTTATGCATGATGGACCATTATTTGTGCTGAGTTTTGTCACATTAAACCAAATCCTGTATGAATTATATGAAGAAAGAGGAAATAATTTAGCTAAAAAATATTCTTTATATATATAGTCACATGCTACTTAACAACATGTGAACAGTTAAAATTGAAAAACAAAAAAATTCAATTACATTAGCATTAAAAATTATACTTTATGAAAATTTAGGTGGCCACTTAACTTTCCATAAGACCTGTGTATTAGGTATCCATTTCTCTGATAAAGCACTTTAAAATTTAGTAACTACAAAGTGCACTAATTCTTTGCTTATTCATGTGTTGCCTGGTTGACTAATTAGTATAAGGATTCCCTGGTAGCTCAGCTGGTAAAGAATCCACCTGCAATGGAACAGACCCCAGTTCGATTCCTGGGTTGGGAAGATCCACTAGAGATGGGATAGGCTACCCACTACGGTATTCTTGGGCTTTCCTGGTGCCTCAGACAGTAAAGAATTTGCCTGCAATACAGGGGACCTGGATTTCGTCCCTGGGTGGGCAACCCATTCCTGTATTCTTGCCTGGAGAATCCCAACAGAAAGTGGAGTCTGATGGACTATAGCCCATGGGGTCATGAAGAGTCAGGCATCTAGCACAGCACAACAGATAGAAGGAAGCTTTAGTTCCCCTACTCCTAGTTTCCCTAGAATCTCCATGTCATGAAAGTGAGTAACATAGCTACCGGCTTCTTCTAGAATGAAGGTTCCAAGAAATTAAGAGGCACACAGAGCATTTACTGACATCTACTCAGAGTTCCAATTAAATCCCTTCAGCCACATACTCGTCATTTACATAAGTCTCAGAGTCCAGCACACAACCAAGGGCATGAGATTAGTTTCTGCCTTTGGAAGTAAGGAGTGTCAAGCAATTTGCAGATATATGTTAAAACAATTGCAACCTGTGCATTGGAAAATGCAAGATGATTTGAGAAAAAAATTTTAAAAATTAGCAAATAGATCAGGAAATAAAACATGCCCACAGACTGGATCATTTTTATTAATTCTCTCTGAATGTATCCATCCTCTGAATACAGTCATAATAAAAATCAGGCAGGGTTGTATATGTGCAGGTAATACAAATTTTGACAATATTATTTCAAAATATACACCTAATATCAGTACAATAAAGGACAGAAATGGTATAGACCTAACAGAAGCTGAATATATTAAAAAGAGGTGGCAAGAATACACAGGAGAACTATACAGAAAAGATCTTCATGGACCAGAAAACCAAGATGGTGTGATCACTCACCTAGAGCCAGACATCCTAGAATGTGAAGTTAAGTGGGACTTAAGAAGCATCACCAGGAACAAAGCTAGTAGAAGTGATGATATTCCAGTTGAATTATTTCAAATTCTGAAAGATGATGCTGTGAAAGTGCTGCACTCAATATATCAGAAAATTTGGAAAATTCAGCAGTGGCCCTAGGACTGGAAAAGGTCAATTTTCATTCTAATTCTCCAAAAAAGGCAATACCAAAGAATGTTAAAACTTCCACACAATTGCACTCATCTCACATGTTAGCAAATAAATGTGCAAAATTCAGGCTTCAACAGTATATGAACCATGAAATTCCAGATGTTCAAGCTGGATTTAGAAAAGGCAGAGGAACCAGAGATCAAATTGCTAACATCCATTGGATCATTGAAAAAGCAAGGGAATTCCAGATAAAAACATCTACTTATGCTTTATTGATTATGCCAAAGTCTTTGACTGTGTGGATCACAACAAACTGCAAAATTTGAAAGAGATGGGAATACCAGACCACCTGATCTGCTTCTTGAGAAATCTGTATGCAGGTCAAGAAGCAACAGTAAAAATTGGGCATAGAAAACAGACTGGTTACAAATAGGAAAAGGAGACGTCCAGGCTGTATATTGTCACCCTGCTTATTCAATTTAGATGCAGAGTACATAATGTGAAATGCTGGGCTGGATAAAACACAAGCTACAATCAAGATTGCCAGGAAAAATAACAATAACCTCAGATATGCAGATGACAACACCCTTATGGCAGAAAGCAAAGAACTAAAGAGCTTCTTGATGAAAACGAAAGAGGAGAGTGAAAAGTTGTCTTAAGACTCAACATTCAGAAAACTAAGATCATGTCATCCAGTCCCATCAGTTCATGGCAAAGAGATGGGGAGACAATGGAAATAGTGACAGACTTTATTTTCTTGGGCTCCAGAATCACTGGAGATGGTGATTGCAGCCATGAAATTAAAAGATGCTTACTCCTTGGAAGAAAAGCTATGATTAACCCAGACAGCGTATAAAAAGCAGAGATGTTACTTTGCCAACAAAGACCACTCTAGTCAAAGCTATGGTTTTTCCAGTAGCCATGTATAGATGTGAGAGTTGGACTACCAAGGTGAACACCAAAATATTGATGCTTTTGAACAGTGGTATTGAAGAAAACTCTTGACAGTTCCTTGGACTGCAAGGAGATCAAACCAATCAATCATAAAGGAAATCAGTTCTGAATATTCACTGGAAGGACTGATACTGAAGCTGAAACTCCACCTGATGCAAAGAACAGACTCATTGGAAAATACCCTGATGCCGGGAAACATTGAAGGCAAGAGGAGAAGGGGATGAGATGGTTGGATGGCATCACCAACTCAATGAATATGAGGTTGAGTATGCTCCAGGAGTTGGTGATGGACAGGGAAGCCTGTCATTTTGCAGTCCATGGGGTTGCAAAGAGTCAGACATGACTGAGTGACTGAACTGAACTGAGGATACAAATTGGGCTTCCCAGGTGGCTCAGTAACACAGAAGCCACCTGCCAATGCAGGAGGCAAGGGTTTGATCTCTTAGTTGGGAGATCCCCTGGAGAAGAAATGACAACGAACTCCAGCATTCTCGCCTGGGAAATTCTAAGGATAGAGGAGTCTGGCAGGCTGCAGTACGTGGATTCTCAGTGAGATGGACATGACTAAGTGACTGGGTATGCACATAGAATACAAAATACAGTTGCATTAAAGGAAATGCTAATTGTTAAAATAAATTTAATAAAGCATGTACTTCTAAGACAAATTGAGATGTAAAATCTGTATTAATGTTCTTAACTTTTGGTTACCAATTCAATTGATTTTCTGATTGAGACACTCTGAAATGACCTTTTAGTGTGTCCTAATAATGCTACATTAAGAAATGTATTTTTAACACTTATTCTGGAAATAATATTAGAAGAAATTTTTATTTAATACTCTGGCTTGCATGTGTGTGTGTTCGGTTGCTCAGTTGGGTCTTAGTCTTTGCTAACCCTTAGACTGTAGTCCACCAGGCTCTTCTGACCATGGGATTCTCTAGGCAAGAAGGGGATCTTCCTGACCCAGGGGTCAAACCTGCATTTCCTGCATTGCAGGTGGATTTTTTAGTGCTGAGTCATGGGGAAAGCCCAATTTTCTGGCTTAGGCATCCTCAAGTGATTTTCCAGTGTATCCTAATTATACTACTTTCAGAAAGTCATTTTTAACACTTGTTCTAAACATAGTCTTAAAGAATTATATTTACATAAAGTTGCATGCAAGTATCAGTGTGGGAAGAAGATACCCTTAGATGATTCCAACACTCTTTATTACCACAAAGTGTATACTCAAGTTGAGAGGGTCTTCTCCAGTGAAAGAATCTGCTATGAAACAATGGAAAGAAAGCAAGAACTAAAATCAAGTCTCAATTGAAGACTAAATTAATAAAGCTTTAGATTTGTTTTTAGACGACTGATAAAATTTGAATTTGCAGTGGCTAATGGATGATATTATGGATTATTTTGACTATTTTAGGTGTGATTCTAGCTTGATATGAATAGATGTGCTTTTTCTTAGGGTACAATATGATAGGAAATAAAACATCGCAATAACAATATTGAAATATTGTTGAATCTATGTGGCAATGTCCCCTTCATGGATCACAGCCTTGTTGGGGTAGAGGGGCTTGTATAACTCAGTGAAGCTATGAGCCATGCTGGGTAGGGACATTCAAGATGGATGGCACATAGTGGAGAGTGTTGATAAAACATGGTCGACTGGAAGAGGTAACGGCAAATCATTCCAGTTTTCTTGCTGTCAGAATTCCAATTAACAGTATGAAAAGGCAAAAATACATGACACCAGAAAATGAATCCCCAGGTCTAAAGGTGTTCAATATGCTACTGCAGAAGGTGGAGAAATAGATCTAGAAAGAATGAAGAGACTGGATTCTCTAGTTTTTCTTCACTTTCTGCCATTAGAATGATATTTATGTATATCTAAGGCTGTTGATACTTCTCCTGGCAATCTTGATTCCAGCTTGTGATTCATCTGGTTGGGCTTTCACATAATGTACTCTGCCTATAAGTTAAACAGGCAAGGTGGCAACACAGAGCTTTGGTGTACTCCTTTCCCAGTTTTGAACCAGTTCGTGGCTCCATGTATGGATCTAATTGCTGCTTCTTGACCCATGTACAGGTTTCTCAGGAGGCAGGTAAAGTGGTCTGGTATCTTCATCTCTTGAATTTTTCACAGTTTATTGTGATTCACACAATCAAAGACTTAAGTGTAATCCGTGAAGCAGAAGTTGATTTTTTTTTCCCCCTGAAATTCCCTTGTTTTCTCTATAATCAAATGAATTTGGCAATTTTATCTCTGGGTCCTCTGTATTCTCTAAACCCAACTTTTAAATTTGGAACTTCTCAGTTCATGTACTGTTGAAGCCTAGCTTGAAGGATTTTTAGCATTATTTTGCTAGCATGTGAAATGAGTACAATCGTATGGTAATTTGAACATTCTTTGGCATTGCCTTTCTTTGGGATTAGAATGAAAACTGACCTTTACCAGTCTTGTGGTCACTGCTGAGTTTTCCAAATTTTCTGATGTATTGAGTGCAGCACTTTCACAGCATCACATTTTAGGATTTGGGACAGCTCAGCTGGAATTCCATCATTTCATGGCAAATAGAAGGGAAAAAAGTGGAAGCAGTGACAGATTTTATTATCTTGGGCTCCAAAATCACTGTGGACCATTAAGTATAGCCATGAAATTAAATGACACTTACTCTGTGGAAGGATAACTATGACAAACTTGGTCAATATTAAAAGCCAGAGACATTGCTTTGCTGACAAAGATCTATATAGTCGAAGCTGTATTTTTTTTCCTGCAGTCATATACAGATGTGAAAGTTGGACCATAAAGAGGGCTAAAAAACAGATGCTTTCGAATTGTGGTGCTGGCAAGACTCTTGAGTCTCTTGGACAGCAAGGAGATCAAACCAGTCAATCCTAAAGGAAAGATCAATTTTCCAACATTTGTTTGATCATAGAGAAAACAAAGGAATTCCAGATAAAACATCTACTCTGATTCATTGTCTTCTGGAAAGCTTTTGATTGTGTGGATCACAACAAACTGTAGAACACAGTTTGGGATGGGAATACCAGACCACCTTACCTGCCTCCTGAAAAATCTGCATGCAAGTCAAGAAGCAACAGTTAGGACCTTACATGGAAAAACTGACTGGGTCAAAATTGGGAAAGGAGTAAAAGACTGTATATTTTTACAATAAACTTAATAAACTATATTTGCTTGAACAAGTGAGTTTTTAAATAGTTATTTGTGGAATTGAGAGCTGACTTTTGTCAGAGCTAGTTTACTAGAGGCCCTGATTTTAAAGTGAAACACTCATGAATCATCACTTGTTAATCTCAGTTAGATCTTAATACGGAAGAAAAAAAAAAAAAGCTTAACAGAATGTTGTGGGAATTGGGGAAATTGAAATATTTTCTGAATGTTAAATGACATTATGTAATTCCTTTTTATTCATATAGATTTTACATGGTATTCATAAATTTTGTTGGAGTTTATTTCTCTTAGGACATGCTGAAATATCATTTGGCAGACTGTTTTCAGAAGGTATAGCAGAACAGATGATGTAGAGATAAATAAAAAAGATAAAGAATACACACAAGAAATTAAAATTCTTAAATCCAGGTGGAGGATATTTGCATACTCATTATGTTAGTTTTCAGTACAAAATCTTATTTAAAAATACATGAAATTTTTCTACCCAAAGCTTTGTCAGAACATATACCAGAGATTGTCTTCTTTTAATATTATCTCCAGTTTGGTTTGTTTTGAGATTCTTGAAGTTGACAAAAAAGTTAAATTTGAACACTTCAGGTTGTGATTTTAAAGTATGTCTTTTAATGTTCAAACCAGAGCTTTTCCAATTTAGTCAAATCCTCACACTCATAACTAGACATTTGCATTACATTTTATTACATTGGATGTTCCATATTATTCTCTGATAGATTCTTTTGGAAAAAACTAATATACATACTTTTATGTATAATCACACATACCTAAACCTGCATACCTTTATAATTAAGCATTACTTACTTCTAATATTTTGAATGAGGAAGCCAGGGCCAAATCATCAAGACAGCTATTTTAGTCTTTAATCAAAAATCATATTTTAGAAGCTTGAAAATGACAGAACTCTCTGCTGAAACACCCCATGAAACTCATGAATTACTGCTTCTGAGTTTCCCTAGAGTTATTAAAATTTTGAAAGGAGAAAAAGGGTGGGGTAAGGCTTCCATCCCCGTCTGCAGAAGGGGATTAAACATCACGGCATTGACATCTAGACTTTCAAGCAGGTGAATAAAAGTCCTATCCAGAATTGACAGCCCACTGACTTTTATTTAATTCAAAATTACTATTCACGTCATCTCAGATTCCAGAGAAAGTGGCAATCTAGTGCTGCAAGTGCTGAATGTGAGCGAGATTGTCATGCAAAGGTTAGTACCATATGTCACACTTAAAATAGAAACATGATTTTCTTTGGGGGCATGGATGATAAAATGTCCACTAATGCTGACTTTTATTGGTATTTGTGATGCTAAATAATTTAAAAATAATGATGACTATGGTTTATGTTTTCCATGAAACCTTTTAAGCACATATTTATCATGAAGAGCGAATTTTACATAGGTAGAATTGTGTTAAATAAACACATGTATGTGTGTGTGTGTGTGTGTGTGTGTGTGTGTGTGTATACTGTATGAGTATGTGTTATATATAGATACACAAAAACAGGTTTGTTTAGGTATATACGAGTAAATTATACATGTCATATCACATCATTATATACATATATATGTGTATATATACACATATATATATACATAAGATAGCCCCCAACATAAAGCGAATTTCTGACTCAAAATGTCAGTGGTGCCTGTTTTAAACTTTTAAAATTTAAATACCCTATTAATCATTAAACTTTTAACAGAAATGTTTTTTTATTTGTAAGAATTATGTGCCTAGAATGAAGAAATTTTTGGATTAAGATTTCTTTCTCCTTTAAAGACTTGTACACTTGTAATTCTAAAAGAGCCAGAACTGAGAGTGACTAAAAGGATTAGGGAAGTTCATATAAATATGACGAACACAAAATCAAGGACATATATGAAATTTGCCAGAACTGAGTAAAGAAACCATGACTGGAAATATATTAGCTATATATTGCTGCATAACCCATTCAGAAACTTTACCAGGTGAAAACAACATCTTTCTTATCTCACAGTTTCTGCGGGTCAAGAGTTCAAACAGCCTGCTTCATACTGTTTGCATTTACTTTTGTATGTGTGTGTGTCTGTGTGTTTTGTTCACTCATGTTCTTGGATTATTAGATTTCATAAGCTTATAAATGAACATGATTGCAACAGAAATAAGTTGTTTTATTTTTTTGACAAGTCAATAATTTTCAAATGCATACAGTAGTCAAAATGACCCTGTGTCTGGAAACAACCTGCAGATTTAACAAAACCTCAAGGCCACACCACATGTTGTAGACCACATAGTGGTTTGATTAGTTCTTTTTTTTTTTTTTTTTTTTGATTAGTTCTAAGAATTGTTATGCAGGAAGCTAGCCATGAGCAACAAGAGGTGGTTCCATTGGATAAATGTCCATGACCACCTCACTGGCTGACTGGAGGCACTTTCCCCTGTTTGGCACAAGTGTACACCTCACATGTACTTATGTAACCTTTGGTGACCATTGGACTCATTAACTGCCCATAAATATTGCATGAATACATACAGATAATTATAACAGACTGAATTTTGGGAAAGACATGCGCAGTAAAGCCTCTTGTTATATCACCTGTAGCTGTCAATCAATGACCTCCTGAATTATACAAATGAACTTGCCTTAAAAATTGTACTGCAACTGTCCAGGGCCATTGTCTCCCCTAAGCTGGCCCACTTCTTTCTTGAGGTGTTCTCTCTATCCTCTCTTTCCTTATCTTCAAGGAACTTTCTTGCAATGGTAAGACTTAAGATTCTTCTTTGTGTCTTTACCAAGAACCCAGGCCCACAGGAAGAGGAAACGCCAGACTCTATGCTAACAGAATAACCTTTGAAACTCTACTTTGGTAAATTTAATATTTAATGTCCCTTACTGTTGAACATTTTTTTTTTTATTTTTGCTTGCACAGTTCTCCAGGTCTGGATTATTTCTGCTTCTTCTGTTTCATTCCAAATACAAACAGGTGGTCGTGCCTTACTTTCATTGTTGTTCAGCCACTCAGTCATGTCCAACTCTTTGTGGCCCCATGAACTGCAGCAGATCAGGCTTCCCTGTCCTTCATCTCCCAGAGCGTGTCCCATGAGTCAGTGATGCCATCCAACCATCTCAGCCTCTGTCGTCCCCTTCTCCTCCTGCTTTCAATCTTTCCCAGGGTCAGGGTCTTTTCTAATTGTCATAATTATAAGCATGGCATTTACTTCTTCACATCATGTCTCCAGCTGCTTTGCCTAGGGATCCAATTCTCCAATGTTTTTTAAAAGTGAACTAAACGGTCATGTATGGATGTGAGAGTTAGACTGGGAAGAAAGCTGAGTGTTAAAAAAGTGATGCTTTTGAACTATGGTGGTGGAGAAGACTCTTGAGAGTCCCTTGGACTGCAAGGAGATCCAACCAGTCCATCCTAAAGGAGATAAGTCCTGGGTGTTCATTGGAAGGACTGATGCTGAAGCTGAAACTCCAATACCTTGGCCACCTCATGTGAAGAGTTGACTCACTGGAAAAGATCCTGATGCTGGGAGGGATTGGCGGCA
>CM035283.1:18710934-18724432 GCA_020226075.1 Hydropotes inermis | reverse complement strand
CTGTGACTTCAGTAATGGGGTATAATGAATTTTTCCCAAACAACCATTGTGCTACTATTCACATCTTCATAGGAAATTTGTCTTTAAGGAGGAAATTGGAATTCAATATTTAAGACATTTGAAAGGAGAAAGTCAATAAAGTGATAAAGATAAGACAGATATAGGAGGAAAGTAGTGACCCAAAGTCTTTGTAGATTGAGCTTGATGTTGCATTACAGTTTATTGAGAAGGGCATTCAAAAGGTTATTCTTCTATTCTACTGAATACATTAAGAGATTATTTTTTTAGCTGAAAATTTTTTTAACTCAGTTGTTTATTTACCTGTATGCCAGTTTCTTCCAATTCTCAACACTGAAATCATGTACTGTGAAGTTTCTGCTCTTGCTCAGCACTTCTATCAGTGGGAAATGATCCACTTGAAAATTGCTGGAGTCCTGTTTCAACAGGAGAGTCATAGGAGGCCCCTCTCCCACCACTTTACAGGCACTGTATTGATAGAAAAGGAGTCTGTACCATCTCTTTCTGGGTCTAAATGGCCAGAAAAGTGGGTCTGAGCAGAATTTATTTTCTAAATGGAAGTAAAAAAAGTTCAAGGAATCCCAAATGACAGCCAAGATTGTTCAAGCCAGCAAATGTATGATTACAGGTTGTTTATAAATAAAAAAATAAATAAGTTCAGTCAATGGGAAATGTGAACATCACCCAAAAAAATCACATAAATTTGTGTATGGGCTTCTTTGACCAATTCTGCTGAGTATAACCAATCTTCTCTTGTGAATAACTAAGCAATTTACCCTCTGCAAATGCTCTGCTGACTACTTTCATGTTCCAACACACCAATATCTGCCTTCTTCCTCCCAACTCAAGGGTGCCCTCCTTTATTCCTGAGACCACAACTATTGGGTCAGCCTTTCAGGAAGAAGTCTTACTTACTCAGTTTGAACTCTAAACCCTTACTAGCCTTCTGAAAATGCTCACCTCACCTTTTCACACAGTATTTATCTAGCTTGCTCAGTCACCCCTTTTAACTAAATTGTTTGAGAAGGAAAGGAAAGTGGATGACAAAGAGGGATAGATAAAAATCAAGACTTTGATCTCTGAGCTTCAAAATGATTCTGGATTTTTAGATGACTAACATGTAGCAATAGTTTGCTGTAAGAACAAGGCAGTTGTAAAGTTTGGAACTAAGGCTAGGCTGACATATGTAAACTTTAGGTATTCATTCTTCATTCCACTGAATTGATCGCACACGTATTGACATTTTGTTTTCTACTTAATGGCTTGTTTTATAGATGACTATTCCTGTGATTAAGTACATAGGCTATCTTTGCCAGTGGGAACTCCTGATACCCAGGCTGGAGGGTAAAAATTTGATCAGTTAATGGAATGGACGTATGACCTTAAGTTAACAATATTAATCAAAGCATCACAGGATCAGAAAAAGAAATGCTACAGAGCATTCATCTGAGGTATAAAGGGAATCAGACAAAAGAGAATTATATAGTCAAGCATATATTGGCAAAAAATAAAGAAGATATCCTATAGAAAGTTTCCAAGACATATGAGCATTGGGGGAGAGAGAGAGAGAGAGAGAGAGAGAGAGAGAGAGAGAGGAAAAGGAAGAGAAAGAGAGAGAGAGGAACGAGAGAAAGAGAGGAGACTCATTTCTTGTGGCCATTCTTCTATTTAAATGTAGTCTAAGAATTCTTAGTTGTCAGTACTTGCCAGAACTAGAAAGTTAGAAAAACAATGCTACTTAAAATCTCTTTTATATATATCATAAATTCCATAAATCTTTTTTTTTAATCTCATGAACCAAGTGAATGGTGAATTTCTATTTTCATATTTAAGAATTACTGTTATTTTTAACTCTTCAGTGTTTTTTGAGACTGAGTTGTCACAAAAATAGATATTATCATTCAGATATTCTCAAATCATTAACACTTTTGTTTCTATGTCAGTCTAGCCAATGAATGCACTGATTTTATGGGGGTTTCTTTGGTTGTTTTTAAAGTTCATTTAAATATTATAAACATGTGCAATATAACCATGGTCTATTAAACAACTACATTTAATTTGAAGAAATTTTGCATTATTTTTATATGTCTGAGATAGGTAGGTGTTTTTCTAGTTGGTGAATAATTTTTTTATTAATTTCACTTTTCAGAATAGAGAATACTATTCTCTAGAGTTGGCTTCCTCTGTAATTGAAATTTTAATCCAAATTTTCAATAAAAGAATAGATAGACATTTGTTGCCATTGATCTGTTTAATTGGCATGGCACTCGTGAAATAATTGCATACTTGTTTCATCTTTTATTAAAATCACCGTTATTTTAAAATAGCAGTATCAGGCTTCCACGGAGGCTCAGTGGTAAAGAATCTGCCTGCTGATGCAGGAGAAAACAGATCCTATACCTGGTTCGGGAAGATCCCACATTCCTGTGGAGCAGCTAAGCCTAAGCATCACAACTGCTGAGCCTGGGCACCCTGGAGCCCATGCTCTGCAACCAGAGTGGTAGAAACTGTAGTGGAAACCAGTGCACTGCAACTGGAGAGACACCTGCTCACCGCACCAGGAGAACAACCCATGTAGCAACAAAAATCCAGCACAGACAGAACCAAGTAAATAATATTTAAAAATAATATATAGCTTTAAAAAAGAATAAAACAGCTCTATCAATTACTATAACTCCATAAAATATGACTAAATACAAGGAAAATAATTGATAGTACTTGGTTTACCTCTAAAAGAAAGCACAATATATTAAAATAATCACATGGATAAAAGTCAGTACTATGTACATCAGACTCAGGCATGACATTAAATAGCAATATTTTTGAACAAATAACTAGACATTATTTCCTTCTGTGAGGAACTAAAAGTTGAAATGAGATATACCCAAGACTCCTGAATCTCCAAAATTCTTTCATTCCTTTCTCACTTATTTTCTCTTCTTCATCTCTCTTCTTCAACTTCAGCCTCTTCTACCCATCATATGAAATGCAATCTTATTTTTCTCTTTAGTTTTAGAAGCTGACTCTAGTTTTCTAAATGAAAGTGAAGTGAAAGTATTAGTAGCTCAATTGTGTTTGACTCTTTGTGACCCTTTGGCATGTAGCCCACCAGGCTCCTCTGTCCATGGGATTTCCCAGACAAGAATACTGGAGTGGGTAGCCATTCCCTTGTATTGCTTTTAAATTTTGATTTACTCAAAATTGAGGCTATTTTCATTTTTTTCTTCTCATCTCTGTTTACCTCTTAATAAGCCACTACTGCACAAATCTTTCTTGTTCTAAATCAGTAAAAGCATACATTGTAGACAATTAAGATGTTTTACTCAACTTGTAAATATTATTTGGACTAAACTTATTATTTTCTTGAGTTTTTCTCATACGGAAGAGC
Organism: Hydropotes inermis; assembly: GCA_020226075.1. Classification (NCBI taxonomy): domain Eukaryota; kingdom Metazoa; phylum Chordata; class Mammalia; order Artiodactyla; family Cervidae; genus Hydropotes; species Hydropotes inermis. The sequence continues at coordinate 18,721,026 of CM035283.1, read as the reverse complement.
CCACAGTTCAACCAACCTGTTTCATGGATTACAACATGCAAAAACAGTCTTTCTAGTGTTATTTCTGCTGACATATTTGCATATTTATAAGTTTCTTCTTGGGAGGACAATTAATTACGAGACCCAGCAAGAGGAGCTTTTGCTGTCCAATAGAAATTTGCCACTCAGATATTTCTTTCTGAGAAAATCTGCTTTCTAAGTCTTCTCTTTTAAATTGATGTTTGTTTGATGTGCAATATTGTACAAGTTTCAGGTGTACAATATAGTGACTAATATTCAATATATTTGATTAGGTTATGTTTAATTTATTATTATAAAATATTGTAAAATGTGAATTATATTCCTTGTGCTGTACCATATATCCTTGTAGATTATTTTATACCTAGTACATTGCATCACTTAATCCCCTAACCCTATTTTGTCTTTTTCATTCTCTCTCCCCTCTGATAACCTTTAACTTGCTTTGCATGTCTGTGGGTCTATACAAGTGATTTTAATGGAATCTGTGAGAGAATATGCAAATTGTAAATGTATAATAAGTGGACAAATATCAATTCAATCTGAGTCATAAAATGAGATCATAGTTGAACTAAATAGCAAATGGGAGATGACTATTAATATTAATTACTTACTATTACTATTACTTTTAGCACATTTTTTTTTCTCAAAATGTAGGTTGGCTTAGAACAGTTAATTAGATATTTTTTATTTATAGATGTCATTTTAAGCTTAATTGAAAAGTATAATACTATTATGATCTATGGAAGTTGTCCAGAAAATTCACTTCAAACAATGTAAAGAACTCATTTCAATCAGAGTCACTGACCCACCTGCCTTTCTAGGTAGCAGTGTGGAGTGAGGTGGGTTCAGTCACTAAGTCGTGTCCATCTCTTGAGACCCCATAAACTTTAGCCCATCAGGTTCCTCTGTCCATGAGATTCTCCAGGCAAGAACACTGGAGTGGGATGCCATTTCCTTCTCCAGGGAGGTAGCAGTGCGCCTATATAGTAAAATATTTTATATACCCACATGCATAAACCATCCTGTTCCTTTTGTTTGCAACAATTATTAATTAGAATTGAATAAACTTTTTGTTCTGTTAAATGTTATTAACATTTTAGCCTCTGGGATTTATCTCAACCTAATCAGTTACTCAAAATTAGTCCATTTTTTTTCCTTTCTTTTTTTTTGTTGAAGTGTAGTTTATTTTTAATAAAAATGTCTTATCTCAGGTAAATATCATGTAATATCTGAAAAGTCAAATATATTGCAAAGAAAATCTCAGAAAATTAAAAATATGGTTGGTCAAACTATATGATGCCAATCTTGATAGCCTTGTAAGTAAAACTACTGGCAATGTTGGTCCTGGTAATTGAAGTTACCCAAACTTGCATCTGACATTTTCATCTGACAGTGGGTATACAGACCTGGAGAAACCTCCATCACTCATTTAGTATGTGAAAAGTTTTTTTTTTTTCTTTTCCCCCAAATGTACTGGGAAAAATATGTGAAAATGCTTCTGCTATGAATATTTATGTGCTGACTTTTCCAGCATTTCAAAGTTGGAGACAGACACTAGATAAAGAGAAGTTAAGAACGTTGTTGTTTGGAGGAAGTTGTCTAATTTTTTGAAAGCAGTCACGTAATATGAATGGGGGCAACGACTGAGTGTGGAATGAGGCAGAAGTCAGAGCATGTGCAACCTGCCTGGCAACACTGAAATTACCTTAAACCGTAAAGCAACAAAAATGACAGTAGCAAAACAAAAAAAACACCTTCTTCTGGTCTAACAAGTATGTCCCGAAGATGAAACTGCGCTGTATCCTCCAAGTGCATACATGCTTGACCTGGCAGGTCTCACGGAGCAGAGTTGCTCTCCACACAGCTGACTTGGTTCTCCATCAATAGATTGCAGCCTCTGAAGCCTGCTGCACTTAAGACTCAAGCCCACATTCACGGTGGAGAATAGGAAGGAGCAGACAATGAAGGATTCTCCTGCCAGGTTGAAGCTGGCCATGCTTACATTATAATTCAGTGAGACTAAATTGTTCAATATGCTGTATTAGTAGACACTTTGAAAGTTTTCCTAGATATCTCAAGAAGAAAATACTTAAAACTGCAAAAGTGTGGTTGAAGCTATTGCATTTCTTTGGTATATTGACTTTATTCAGAAAATCAGGCTTAATTACCACCCATGTTTGATGGCACTGCTTCTGGTAGCTCTGATGACAGTAAAATAGATTTTCATAATAAGCAATAGAAATTCATCTGAACACATGTAATAATGCTTGCTTTGCTTGTTTATTAGATTTGCACTCATTAGAAATTCAGTACTAGTTGCTTTTGTATATTCTTTATTTTATGTCAAAATGTTAGTCAAATCACTTTGGATACCATGATTGGAATATTGAAGTCATTTTTCAATGTCCACCTTATGACTTGAATAGTATATCAGGAAAACATAAAATCTGCATGCTTTCAATTCTGTTTTATTCAAAGAAATTGCTTTCGGTTACTAATGAATTTGTGGTTGTGTGTTGCTGTTGTGAAAAAGATGGAATCTGACTTTACTTTCTATTGTTTTAAGCTTTGATAGAATGGGGGATATGTTAAATAAAACTTTCCAACTATTTCTCAGTCCCAGACACCCACTCTGGGTCTTTCCAAGACACTTGAAAAATCAAAGCTCTAAAATTGATGTTCCTGCCCGTCATTGTCGAATAACCACTGGTATTGATTCAAGGGTCTGACTCTGCACCATAGAGAGCTACAGTCTTCAGCTCAGGTCACTTTTATGGGATAGGAAATGAGACACAAAATTACTTCTGGCTTTACTTATCTTGTTGGTTTTTATTTTACTTCTGGCCTATAACTGGATGGCATGGCTTAACTTTTTCATGACAACCACCTACAAAATGGTTATTTTATTTTAAAATTATAAATTCTCCAGACTTTAAAAAAAAACATTGAATCATTTGGTAAGACTACATAACATTCCATATATGTGAATTGTTTCTTCAGTGTATTCTGAATGATTTGAACGTTAAGCCACATGTCAAGAGTCAGTCCTGGTAACCTATAACCATGTTTCAGACTCACTTAAAACACAGACCACTGAAATCACAACTACTCTTGAGTGTGTGGTATAATCATTGTAAGTACTAATTATGGCCACAGTCTGGAATATATATTCATATTTATTAAGTTATTTTAGTTCAATATAATTTATTTCTTTTTTGTTTTTTGAGATAGCTTTGACTTGTGCTTATATCTGCAATACAAAGCAATTTAGTTAACACAGAGAGTGAATATATAACTGAAAGAGGAAAATATTATCTAGCAAATGCTTTGTTTGTTTTATCCCTGTTTTAAAAATATATATGTGACAATATTTGTAAAACTTTGCATACTAAAAGAAAGCCACCTTAAGATAGGTAATTCCAATTTACAATTCAACTTGCTCTTTAAAATTACTGCTTTTGTTGTCTTTTCCACAGGGATCATAAACATACTATTTTTCAATATATTGTATAGTAGAGTATTTTCCAGTTTACTATAGAGATTCAATTTCAATTTAAAAAATGTTATTCTTAAAGAAACACTCAATTGAAAACAGATAAAATATTTTTATTTATTTATTTTTAATTAGATAATTTCTTTATATAATTTTGTTGGTTTTTGCCCAACATCAGCTTGAATCAGCCATAAGTATGCATATGTTCCCTCCCTCTTGAAACTCCCTGCCACCTCCCTCCCCATCCAACCCTTCTATGTTCTTATATAACCCCTGTTTGAGTTCCCTGAATCATTCAGCAAATTCCCATTGGCTATATCTTTTACATATGATAATGTAAGTTTCCACGTTGCTCTCCCATACATCTCATCCACTCCTTGCTTCTGTGTCCGTAACTCTATATCTATGTCTCCATTGCTGCCTTGAGACTAATTTCATCAGTATCATTTTTCCAGATTCCATATATATATGTGTTAGTATATGATATTTATCTTTCTCTTTCTGGCTTACTTCAATCTGTATAATAGGCTCTAGATTCATCCACCTCATTAGAACTGACTCAAATGTGTCCCTTTTTATAGCTGAGTAATTTTCCATTCTATATATGTACCACATCTTTAAATGGAAAAAAAAAATGAAGCAATCTAAAAAAAGAGTGGATGTATACAATGTATGTATGCTAAGTCCGTTTAGTCCTGTTCAACTCTTTGCAACCCCATGAACTATAGACCACCAGACTCCTCTGTCCATGGTATTCTCCAGGCAAGAATACTAGAATGGGTTTCCATGCCCTCTTCCAAAAGATCTTCTTGACACAGGGATCAAATTTGTGGCTCCTGCATTGACGGGTGGGTTCTTTACCACTAGTGCCACCTTGGAAGCCTATCTATATCTCCCTATATTTATATCTATATCTATCCTTCAGTTGGGAAGAGTCCCTGGAGAAGGAAATGGAAACCCACTCGAAGAGTCTTGCCTGGGAAATTCCAAGGTAAGAGGAGCCTGGCAGGCTTCAGTCCATGGACTCTCAAAGATTTGGACACTATTTAGTGACTAAGCAACAATATAACTGTTTCACTTTTCTGTACAACTGAAACTAACAGCTGCACTCTAGTATATTTTTTTTAATTTTGTGATATCTTACGGATCTGAAATTGGAGATAATTTAAAAAAACCCACTTCATTAGGATGCATATGGTTGCATATGATCATAAAGTGCACCCTTAATTCTTGACATCATAAAGATGGTTATTTGTGACTAAATATCTAAATATTATGTGCAGATCTAATTCTCCAAGGTCAAAAAACTGTTTGCATTACAAACAGTTAGTGTGTGGGAGTTCTTAGGTTAAGATATAACTATGGAGTGCATTGTTAAGAAAGAAAATGTAAAAAACAAAACAAAAAAGAAAAACACTGCATCTCCAATTAAAATGATTAGCTTAATAAACAAAAAGAAAAACTGTAACAAAATAGACTTACACAGTGCTTAATAGTCAGATTGAAAAAAGTCTCAAAAATGTTATATTTGGCAATATCCATCAGTCTATTATAAATCATATATCTTTTTTGTTTGGATTCTCGACATCCAAGGTGAAGGACAAAAAGCATCTTGCTATCAAGTTTGCCATATTGTGTATGGGCTAAATAGTTTTGGAGTAGAGTACCTGAGTTGAAATCCCTTCCTTATCAATTATGACCTTTGTGACCTTGGAAAAATATCCCAACTGGGCCTCAGTATTCCCATCTATAAACGGTGTGTTAATAATATTGACATATGCCTCAAAGAGTTATTGTGAGCATTAAATAAATACAGTGACTATAATACCATTATGAACACAGAAAGTATTATGTGCTGTGCTTAGTTGCTCGGTCATGTCTGACTCTTTGCAACCCCGTGGACTGCAGCCTGTCAGGCTCCTCTGTCCCTGGGGATTCTCCAGGCAAAGATATAGGAGTGGGTTGCCATGCCTTCCTTCAGGGGATCTTCCCAACCCCGGGATCACAACCAGGTCTCCCATCCTGTGGCAGAAATTTTACCATCTCAGCCACCAGAGAAGCCCAAGAATACTGGAGTGGGTAACTATCCCTTCCCCAGGGGATCTTCCCAACCCAAGAATCAAACCAGGGTCTCCTGTATTACAGGTGGATTCTTTACCAGCTGAGCTACCAGGGAAGTCCAGAAAATATTATATGTTTGAGCTATTTGTAACCTCCTAAAGCCTTTTAGCTTAATCAGCCATTTATTTGCATCAATGTGAAGTCTTATGAACAAAAGGTTTTAACTAAAAGTAAGATGTCATCAAATTCTGTTCAAAAATATTGCTTAATAATTATAATGATAGATTGATTTTAATGTGTACTATATAATTTAATGTTACATAGAAAAATGATGACAGATCTTTTACTGAACACATGAGTTACATACATGCAATAAATGCACAAAGCCATTAAATTTATGGTACACTTTCTGAATTGTCTTTTCTTAGTATGTTAATATAAGTATGTTAATATTGCCATTATCTCTGTTTCCAAAGTAAATCAAATAAACAAAAGTCTTGCTGCTCTTTAGTTACTAAATTGTGTCTGACTCTGATTCCATTGACTGCTGCCCACCAAATCCCTTCCTCTCTCTGTGGGAATTCCCAGGCAGGAATATTGCGGTTGGTTGCCATTTCCTTCTTCAGGGGATCTTTCCAACCCAAGCATCAAACCCAGGTTTCCTGCCTTGCGGATGAACTCATTACCACTAAGCCACATTGGAAGACCCCCAAAAAGGCTTACAGAGGTCTGGTTTTACTCAAAATCTAAAACAGAACCAATGAGGTATTTGAATTTAAAGAAATATAGAAACAGCTCATGAAACTCAATAAAAAGAAAACAAACAACCAAATCAAAAAATGAGCAGAAGACCTAAAAATACATTTCTCCAAAGAAGACCTACAGAGGGTTAATAGGTATATGAAAAGACACTCAACATCACTAAAGATTAGAGAAATACAAATCAAACTACGATGAGAAATCACCTCACACCAGTCAGAATCAGTCAGTCAGTTCAGTCGCTCAGTCGTGTCCGACTCTTTGTGACCCCATGAATCGCAGCACGCCAGGCCTCCCTGTCCATCACAAACTCACAGAATTTACTCAAACTCATGTCCATCGAGTCGGTTATGCCATCCAGCCATCTCATTCTCTGTCATCCCCTTCTCCTCCTGACCCCAATCCCCACCAGTATCAGGGTCTTTTCTACTGAGTCAGTTCTCCGCATCAGGTGGCCAAAGTGTTGGAGCTTCAGCTTCAGCATCAATACTTCCAATGAACACCCAGGACTGATCTCCTTTAGGGTGGACTGGTTGGATCTCCTTGCAGTCCAAGGGACTCTCAAGAGTCTCCTCCTGCACCACAGTTCAAAAGGATCAATTCTTCGACACTCAGCTTTCTTCACAGTCCAACTCTCACATCCATACATGACCACTGGAAAAACCATAGCCTTGATTAGACAGACCTTCGTTGGCAAAGTGATGTCTCTGCTTTTAAATATGCTACCCAGCTTGGTCATAACTTTCCTTCCAAGGAGTAAGGGTCTTTTAATTTCATGGCTGCAGTCACCATCTGCAGTGATTTTGGAGCCCCCCCCAAAAAATAAAGTCAGCCACTGTTTCCACTGTTTCCCCATCTATTTCTCATGAAGTGGTGGGACCAGATGCCATGATCTTAGTTGTCTGAATGTTGAGCTTTAAGCCAACATTTTCACTCTCCTCCTTCACTTTCATCAAGAGGCTTTTTAGTTCCTCTTCACTTTCTGCCATAAGGATGGTGTCATCTGCATATCTGAGGTTATTGATATTCCTCCCAGCAATCTTGATTCCAGTTTGTGCTTCTTCCAGCCCAGAATTTCTCATGATGTACTCTGCATGTAAGTTAAATAAGCAGGGTGACAATATATGGTCTTGGGGTACTCTTTTTCCTATTTGGAGCTATCATCAAAAAATCTGCAAATCATAAATTCTGGAGAAGTTGTGGTGATAAGGGGACCCTCCTACCCAACTGAAGGGGATGTAAATTGGTACAGCCACTATGGAGAATAGTATGCAAGTGCCTGCAAAAACTAAAAATAGAGCTACCATATGATCCAGAAATCCCACTCTTGGGCATACATCCAGAGAAAAACAGGGTTCAAAATATATTTGTACCCTGATATTTATTGCAGTATTGTTAGCAATGACCAAGATATGGAAGCAATTTAAATGTCTATTGATGGATGAATGGATAAATAACATATGGTAAATACACACAATAGAATATTACTCAGCTACTAACAAGAATAGGGCTTCCCTTGTGGCTCAGATGGTAAAGCGTCTGCCTACCCTGCGGGAGACCCGTATTGAATCCCTGGGTCAGGAAGATCCTCTGGAGAAAAAAATGGCAACCCACTCCAGTACTCTTGTCTGGAAAACCCCATGGACAGAGGAGCCCGGTAGGCTACAGTCCATGGGGTCGCAAAGAGTCGGACACGACTGAGTGACTTCACTTCACTTCACTAACAAGAATGAAAAAAAAAAAAAATGCCATTTACTACAACATTGGTGGGTCTAGAGATTATCATATTAAGAGAAGTAAATGAGACAATGAGATAAATATCACATGGTATCACTTATCTGTAAAATTTAAAATATGATATAAATGAATTTATTTATGGAAGAGAAACAGACTCACAGACTTTGAGAATGAACTACGGTTACCAGGGTGGGAAGAGTGGCAGGGAGGGATATATTGGGAGTCTGGAACTGACATGTATACACTGCTGTATTTTAAATAAAATGTCATTCCATGCTGAAAATGTTATCTAAAATAAAAAAGTAAAAGAAATATAGAAAAATACAGAGAAGAAAATAATGATGTAAGATAACAGTGGTAGCACCATCAATTTTTGTATCACAAAATATATGATCATCAAATGATATTTTTCTTATAATTTTACTATATTTAATGAAATATTAATGTGTTATTTAGAGAGATATGTATTATGAATTATTTTCCAAATTATCCAAGAATGATTCAAAATAATATAATGAATATGACTGGCTAATAATATAATGAGTTGTATATTCAATATATTTTTTTTAAATACTGCATGCATATTAATGATTTGGGAGAATCAAGGTTATGGCTAAGGACAATAATGGAATAGGGGTGCTGTCTGCTGGAACTAATTACCTTTAGGAGTTGTTCTGTCCAAAAATTGGGACTTGATTACTCAAAGTTCCCTTTTTTCTTTACTTTATTGCTATGACCTCTGTGATTTCTAACTACTTGTCTAAAATTTAGGATGACAGAGTGGATTAAAATAGAAATGGATGATGTATCCAATTCCTTGCTCTTTCAATATATGTAAATCATTTATATTACTATATTTATTCAGAATATTTCCTTTATCAGAATTATATGATGCAATGAATGGAAATATTAACAGTTTACTTTTATAGGAAATGAAATGAGTGGTTTCACTTAACTTAGATGTTCATATAAAAATTTATGAAAGCTGAAAATTACTTGTTTGTTCATTTGAAAAACATTTTTTCATGTTTTAATTTTCACTTTCTTTTAATAAATTCTGCCAATTACAAATACTACTTGCTTGCCCAAGATGAGACATATTGACCATTTCCTATAGTCTCCCAAACTATGAACTTGTTCTTATTTTTTTGAAGACTTAAATAGATATCATTGTTTCAATGATCATTTGCATCACTGTATTAACAAAATTTCAATTTTCAGTTCTCTCTTATGTTATAACTCCACTTGGAAAACCACCTTAACAAGTTAAATATCAAAATCATTTACATTTTTAAAAAATCTGTAATGAACCTGTCACTTAATTATCCAGTTAAAGGATAGAAGTTGAAAGTAAGGCCTCTAGTCTCATGTAGGAAACCATCTCTAACATTTCCCATGTTTCTGAGTCCATCTTTATCTTATCTACCACTTTTTTTTTAAAACATATTTGAGAACTACAGTTTCTCTCCAGCCCATGTTTCCTTGCTCCTGACTATGCCAAAGCCTTTGACAGTGTGGATCACGAAAAACTGTGGAAAATTCTGAAAGAGACGGGAATACCAGACCATTTGACCTGTCTCTTGAGAAACCTGTATGCAGGTCAGGAAGCAACAGTTAGAACTGGACATGGAACAATAGACTGGTTCAAAATAGTAAAAGCAGTACATCAAGGTTGTATATTGTCACCCTGCTTATTTAACTTATATGCAGAGAACATTATGAGAAACTCTGGGCTGGAAGAAGCACAAGCTGTAATCAAAATTGCTGGGAGAAATATTAATAACCTCAGATATGCAGATGGCACCACCCTTACGGCAGAAAGTGAAGAGGAACTAAAAGGCCTCTTGATGAAAGTGAAGGAGAAGAGCGAAAATGTTGGCTTAAAGCTCAACATTCAGAAAACTAAGATCATGGCATCTGGTCCCACCACTTAATGGGAAATAGATGGGGAAACAGTGGAAACAGTGGCTGACTTTATTTTTTTGGGCTCCAAAATCACTGCAGTCACCATCTGCAGTGAT
>CM035283.1:18667495-18710834 GCA_020226075.1 Hydropotes inermis | reverse complement strand
TGGAAACAGTGGCTGACTTTATTTTTTTGGGCTCCAAAATCACTGCAGATGGTGACTGCAGCCATGAAATTAAAAGACGCTTACTCCTTGGAAGGAAAGTTATGACCAAGCTGGGTAGCATATTTGAAAGCAGAGACATTACTTTGCCAATGAAGGTCTGTCTAATCAAGGCTATGGTTTTTCCAGTGATTATGTATGGATGTGAGAGTTGGACTGTGAAGAAAGCTGAGTGCCGAAGAATTGATCCTTTTGAACTGTGGTGTTGGCGAAGACTCTTGAGAGTCTCTTGGACTGCAAGGAGATCCAACCAGTCCATCCTAAAGGAAATCAGTCCTGGGTGTTCATTGGAAGGACTGATGCTGAAGCTGAAACTCCAACACTTTGGCCACCTGATGTGGAGAACTGACTCATTTGAAAAGACCCTGATGCTGACAAAGATTGAGGGCAGGAGAAGGGGAGGATAGAGGATGAGATGGCTGGATGGCATCACCGACTCAATGGACATGAGTTTGGGTGGACTCTGTGAGTCTGTGATGGAGAGGGAGGCCTGGTGTGCTGCAGTTTATGGGGTCGCAGGGTTGAACTTGACTGAGTGACTGAACTGAACTAAGCTGAAACTGGTCTATACAATCACATGCTTTTATACAAATATATGATTCTAATTTATCAAGTAGGATACTAATGGAAATATCACAGACCCTGATTCATTAAAGATGACCTATGAATTATCTTTTAAACAACAGACTGAAAAGAGAATGAGAGCATGTGGAATATACAGTTATTCATTCACAGAGAGCAAAATATAAATTCTCTGAGGTGAAAATAAGTGAATTCTGTATGAATGAGGGTGAACTCTCCTAAAATATGGCATCAGTTCAGTTCACTTCAGTCACTCAGTCTGAATCTAAAGTCAGCAAAAATTTTGAGCATTACTTTACTAGCATGTGAGATGAATGTTTCAGTTTTGGATATAATATAATTTCTTCTAGTCTAAGAATAATTAATGTAAGTTACTGAAATATTGGTGAATCTCCAGTCTTTGGAAAAATTAAATATAATAAATGTCAAATAACAAGCCCACTCCTAGGAGACAAGTGTTCTACTTTTAGAGGAGGAGTAGCTAGAATTAACTTTAAATTGCTTCATTTCCTTAGGCTGGAATAAGTTCCCAAACTGGATTTTTAATTGGTTCCTGAAGCTTTTTTTTTTCCCCTCAAATATAATCATCAAACTCACTCTGAAGTGGAATTTGAAGCCTACATTTGCCAAAGGCAGAAAAGAAAAAAAAAGAAGCAAAATTTATACTCAGTTTTCTTTAATCTAGCACTTTTACTTCTTGTGAAATCTCTAAGAATGAGAAATTAACTTTATTTTGTTTTATGTGTATTTTTCCTTAAGTGGTGAAGGCAATTTCCATTTAAAAAATATATGTTAGAACAAAAGTTATGGCAATGTAATTCAAATGTAAATGAGAATTCTGAATATACTTAGCATTTGATTTCTGATTTATGAGGTCAAATAAAATAGATTACAGATTAATTAAATATTAGTATTTGTTTCATCTCTTGCTTTCTTCTGCCATATATGTACTTTTTGTATCATTAAGTCAATTTTGAAATTGAAAGGAAACATGATATTTAAAAGGTTGTCTTATTATTTATATTATTGATAATGGCTATGAATGATTTTTAAAGAAGTTAGTTTGTTTACTGAAATCAGAAAAATAGAAAATACTCTTTTAGTATATATGTATTAGAAAGGTTTATTCTGTTTTGTAAAACTACCATGTGCTCTTCTAATCTATATTTCTCTATCTACTCATAAACTTCTGTTAGGGTGGAAGTATGAAGACAAGTATTTAACAATAGCCTCACTCATGCCATCCTTCATTTGCCAAGCCCTTTCATTCTTTCATATGCTTGGTAAATAGTAATGTTCTATATTTCTCTTAGAAAATCAAGTGCCCCATTCAGTTTGCATTTGGGCGTGTGTGTATGTGTAGATAAAGAGAAGACAGAAATAGAGGTTTAATCTACAATATTTAAAATAGTTAAACTCTATGAAATCTGTGTGAATACTTAATTAGGCAACAATGAACTATTGTTTCTAGGATAAATACAAGATTAGGTTCCTGTGAGCCATTAGTCACAACATGGCTTGTTGGGTACGTCACCTAGTTTCTTGTGTGTTTTTAATTAATGACACCTGGATCAATGTATATTATTTTATTCATTAACACTGAATTCACTATCAACAGCACTGTAACTTATGACTGCACACATTTGTTTTCTCTGTAAGGCACATCGCAGTTTTCTTGTACTTAGAAATGCCAGAGGGTTCTTTAGCACTATATTGGGGGCCATTTTAAATAGGAAAATCAACATCAAAAAGCACAAATAAACAAGAAAGATGAGTGTCTCTGTTTTCAACCTCATCTGAGACCAGGCATGTCAGGTGACTCAATCTTTTTTCTGCTCTGTACGTGTCCTTGAAGAACCATGAAAGTGCTGCAAGTATTGATTTGAAGATTGCAAATATATTTTAGCAAGTGAGAAAATTTGTAAATACTGAATCTGAGAAAAAGGAAAGTGGAGAACATATTTAACAAATATGAGTATTCACACACATATGAATTTAAACATGTTTGTACACATGCACACACACGTGTGTGTGTGTGTGTGTCTGTGTGTGTGACTATGTACACATATGTGACTTTTGAAGTTTTGGAAGAAGGCATGTGAAAGAGATACAATTATTCATAGCTTACACACACTTATAAATATATAGTCATCTATAATTTGGCATGAGCTTTAGAGATATTTATTCTCATAATTCACACATTCTTAAAATTATTTGACTTTATCTATGTTTTTAATTTTATGTGAATTTAGGACCATATTTAGGCTTCCTAGGTGGCACTAGTGGTAAAGAACCTGCCTGCCAATGCAGGAGACATAAGAGACAAGGGTTCAATCCCTAGGTTGGGAAGATTCCCTGGATAAGGAAATGGCAACTCACTCCAGTATTTTTGTCTGGAGAATCCGATGGAGAGAGGAGCCTGCCCATTTACAGTCCATAGAGTCACAAAGAGTCCAATATGACTGAAGTGACTTAGCACAGCACACAAGATGATATCTGCTCAAATAGGAATAAACTCCAATTACTCCTATAATTGTAATTACAGTTGCAGTTCCCCTATGCTCTTATAATTTCAACAAGACAAAATTTACAGAAGTTTTATTTCACCAAATATAGCATGTGTCCTGTGGGAATCCAAACACTGGCCCTCCGAAAATGTCCACATTCAATACTCAGAGTTTGTGAGTGTGTAAGGTCACAGGAAAAGAGAAACTAAGGATGAAAAGAGAATTAAATATTCTAATTATCTGACTCTATAGTAGGGAGAGTATTCTGGATTACCTGTGTGGTCCTAATTGAAACACAAAATTATTTAAAAATGAAAGAGTAATCATAACAGGAGAGTCAGAAAGAAAAAAAAAAATGTGAGCATAGTTTCAACTGAACATAAGGTAGAAGGACCTGCCTCCATTGATGGTTTTGAAGATAGTGAAAGAGGACCACAGCTCAGAAACATGGGTAGACTCTAAAAGCTCATTTCTTTGCAGAGAGATTCCCTGCCAGAAACCTTTAGAGATTAAATTTAAGGCTTGTAGATGAAGCTGCAGAAAGGCTTCCACTTATTAAACAAAAACTAGTTCATCTGGGTGCATTTAAGAAAAGAATGCCTGAATACCTCACGTTGGGGACATAAAACTCCTGTTAAATATGGAAATGCTGTAGATCCCCAAAAGATGAGTTTTCCTCAGGGTGTTGAGCTGAAAGGCACAATGCATGAGTACATAAAGGAAAAAACATGCAGATTTGCTGAGTGTGTTGAAGATGAAAAATGGTTGCAGAAATAGTCTATTTAAGCATTTGTCATCACATAATCCAGTTGTATAAGTCACTATAAGACCTTGGGAAAATTTTTTTTCTTCAAGTGTGAACTTTTTGAAGTTTACAGAAACTGAATGTAAAAACCATGCTACAAAACAAAATCTTGAAATCTTCCTATTTCTGCTTGGGAATCAGAGAAAGGGGGAAAATCAACAAGTATTTAGCTTTATTTTAAGCCATCTGGAAGATGTGACCAACAAAATTATGCAGGGTTTTTTCCCCTTCCTTTAAATACAAATATATGATTAGTAAAACTTTCTTCCTCTAAATTATCTCAATCTCAAGATCTGACTTTGAGAGATTTGAGACTTTGAGATTTTGAGGAAGAATTTTGTGATGAATAGTTAAAATAGCTGCTTTGAAATTCTTGTCTTCTAATGTCACCATCTAGATTTTAAGCTTATGTAGATTTTTGCCTCTTCTGATAAGTTTTTGTCTTTAAAATTGGTTATATTTTCCTGTTTATTAACATATTTCATAATTTTGAATTGCATCCTGGACATTTTGATCATTATGATGCAGAGAATCTGGGCTCTGCTATATTCTTTCTAAGAGTGCTAATATTTTCTGTTTTACTTTAGCAGATAATTAGCTTGACAGTTAATTCAGGTATCGAACGCCTTCTTCCCTCATATGGGAGTCACCAAAGTTAACATCAATTCTTTGACCTTGAGCTAGGCTTAAGTCAGCCCCATGTTTGTCTGGTTCAGGAGTCAGCCATAAAATTTGGCAAAATTTATACACAGAATTTTGAGCTTCCTTTCCCTAACCCTGTCCTTTCTGACATTTCACCTTCAGATTCCAGCAGCTGTGTTTGCTCTGAACTCTGTCTTCTGGTTCTTCAAAAGAAAGAGGCTGATTTTCTGTTGCAGTTTTAGCCCCACTGGCAGATGTAACTCTGGAATAGTCTCAAGTTAAAAGCAAAACAGATGAGAAACTTGTCCTTTATTCTGTGTTTCTTCTCTGTTTCCAAGCATTAACTTTCCTCCAGTATCTGCTTTTTTATATATTTATTTTTCCAGAAAATATATCTATCTTCCCTTCATCTCTCAACTTGAATTTTACTGAAATAAAACTTCATATTTTACATGTTATGTGGAGGAAAACATGTCTCACTAGAAAAGTGTGTAGTAGTAATTTGCTGTATGTCAACCTAATTGGATAAAGGAATAGTATCAAGTAAGACTTTTTTTTTAAGGTAAAAGGAAAGAAGAAGCTGGTTTCCTATTCCTACATTAACACTTTTCATTAAAGTTGATGTCCTTTGTGGGAAGAAAAAAGAACATTACATATAAATGTAAACTTTATTCACTGGCCAGAATAAATAGACCTAGAGGAAAATGTCACCTAATTAAAAGATCATTGAAAATTATTTACAGATTATGATATCTATAGTTTATTGATCATTCTTATGTATAGTATGCATGCAGTTTTTTTAATGTAGAGATTTTCTGAGACTTGACTAGTTTCTCAAGTATCCCTCCAAAATAAATAACAATAATAATAGTAAATATAAAATAAAATAAAATATCTAATCAGTTTAAAATTAAAAAACCAATTAAAGTTAATAAGGAGTCATAGAGTATATTTAATGAGACTGCACGATAGCAACATTTTAGATTTGCATATACAGAGCATAACAGTCCTTTAGAAAAGCGAACAAAAATTTAATTGAAATGTTCCAATCTAGCACATATACTCTGTTCAAACTGAGAAGTTGTAATCGACATGTGGTGGGGATTTCAGTTTCTTCATACCAATTTTTAGATTCATATATTTTGCAGTTCAAAAGATTACATCTATTTTTAAAATCATGTTTTCAGAGTAAACCTGGGTCATCTGTACCTCAAGCACATGGATGACAATGAGGCAACTGGACGATTTCAGAGATAACGACACAGATCCTTGTGGAAGGGTATACTCGTTCCAGCGGGGTAAGAGACATAAGCGCACACTAGCTTATTCATAGACTGGAGACAGCTTCTTGTTGTTCAGTCACCAAGTTGTGTCCGACTCTTCACGACCCCCTGTCCCTCACCATCTCTCTGAGTTTGCCCCTTATGGATCACAGCCTTGGCAGGGCAAAGGGCCTTGTGTAATTCATTGAAGCTATAAGCCATACCATGCAGGGCCATCCAAGACAGATGGGTCATAGTGTAGAGTTCTGACAAAACATGATCCACTGAAGGAGAGAATAGCAAACCACCCCAGCATACCTATTGTGAGAGCTTCATGAACTGTGTGAAAGACGACAGTTGACTATGATGCTAATCCTTACTTATTTGAACTGAACTAAATATATTTCAAAATGAGTGATCATTGAAAGCTGAAACATTAGACACTAACATCCTAGCAACATTTTTTAGTTTCCTGTTGGTATTGAAATACAAAATGTGAGGAAGCACCAGTCAAATTATTGAAGTGATTTCTTTTTCTGTGCATGTCGACTGATACTTCCGATCAAGTGCTGCCAATTACATTCTGAAAGCATTCAATTGATTTTCCAACTCTTTACATCCTAATTGCTACACTTAAACAGCCATATGAGAAACATTTCCTGAGTCAAGACAGACTGCTTTTTTACCTACATGAGCAATAGCTTAAATGCTGGGTTGACATTTAAGGAAATAAATATTCAGGTGTGAAATATATTTGAAAGTCATTAAGATTAAAGGCTTACAATAACATATTATCTTGAAGTGTTGGTGCAGATACTATGTTCTATTTATCTGACACTATTCTGGCTAGCATGAAGAATGGAAACAATGATTTGACTTTGACCCAAATAATGATGTAATTATAACCTTTGCAAGAATGAATTAAAGCATATTCTAACCTTTTCATTTCTTCACATTTTCAGTATCAGAAAAGCATTACTCAAAAGGGAAAGGAATGATTTTGCAGTGGGATCTTGCTCAGAGTTATATTTCAATTCCTCACAATGAAACATTAAAGGACAGAGAACAGAAGGTGAGGACATTCCGTCAAATCACTACTTGCAGGACTTCCCTGGTGGTCCAGGGGGTGGGGGTTGCAGGTTCAATCCCTGGTGGGGGAACTAAGATTACACAAGCCTTGTTGGCCAATTTCTTTCTTTCTTTTTTTTAGTCCCTACTTGGCAGTTTTTCATATGTAATATTCAGTATAGTTTGAGACTTAACCAAGAGAACAATCTATTATACTTCAGCAGCACATCTGCCAATATGTTGATGGAGCAGATGCAAAATATATGTTATTTGAATATTTCAACAAGTAACTTATATTTGAAAAATACAGGGAAGATTTTACTTTAAGGGAAAAACTCCATTTTAATTAAAAAAATACAAAGAGAACAAAAATTATGAGAACATGTGAACATTAAACTAGATGAAATGCGCAAAACTTTAATGGGAAAAATTAAATCATTCCTTGATTAGTTGAACATAATAATACTTATTGAAATAAATTAAATGATGTATTTCCTATAAAAATCTTCCTGATATATAGCATTGGAGGCTTACTTTATTGTTCATGATCATTTTCAATTCAGTTCAGTTCATTCTCTCAGTCGTTTCCAACTCTTTGCGACCCCATGAACTGTAGCATGACAGCCTTCCCTGTCCATCACGAACTCCCAGAGCATATTATTTTAAAGATCATTTAATATGTACTTTGTAAGGAAATCTGGATTTATACTCTTAGTTTTGCTTCAATAATTAATTTGGTGAACTTAAATACATTGCTTTGCCTTCCCTGGTGGCTTAGCTGATAAAGAACCTACCTGCCAATGTAGGTGATGCAAGAGATAAGTGTCCAATCCCTGAGTGGAGAAGATCCCCTGGAGAAGGAAACAGCAACATGCTCTAGTATTCTTGCCTGGAAAATTTCAGGGACAGAGGAGCACATGGGGTTACAAAGAGTCAAACCCAACTGAGTGTGTATGCACCATTAAAAAGATATTGCTAAATCAAAATTTAAACAACATGTGAATTCTAAATTACTCCAACATAAATTCTCAATTCTACACAATTTCTGGTTTTTAAAGGCGGGGGTGGGGGAAAGAGATTCTATCTTTTGTTTAACTATTTCTAAGGACAATTGACAATTCAATGCAATCATTTACATTTAGGCCAAAAAATGACTTATTTCTGTTTCTGTTTCATTTAATACAACTTAAAAAAATTATACATTTGTATCATACTATGAGTCAGGTTTAATTGCACTTTTCAAAGATACTCTAGTGAAGCAAACAAAGATATGTGCTTATATTCTAGACGTGATAGAACAACAGGCAATGATAAATGTGAACACATAAATAATAGTTAATATTAAAAGATGTAGAGCTGTATGGAATGAAAGAACAAGGAAGCAGTTTTCTCTTGTAGGTGGAGCCTGGGAGGTTAGGCTGGTAAGGTTAGGCCTCATTTTGGTAATATTTGAGCCAAAAACTTGAAGTGAGAGGGTTCACCCATGAAAATATTTGGGGGATATTGGTCCATTCAGAGTCAGAGCAAAATCCTGAGTGTGAATCTTAACTGGTATACTAGAAAAAGCTAGGAAGCCAGTGTCATTGTAGAAGCAGAAAGCGAACCAGAGTTCCCTCTGCAGCTCAGTAATTTATCTGAGAACTTTGTTGTTGTTCAGCCACTCAGGTGTGTCCAACTCTTTGCAACCCAATGGACTGCAGCAGGCCAGGCCACCTTGCCCTTCATTATCTCCCTGAGTTTGCTTGAACTCATGTCCATTGAGTCATGATGCCATCCAAATATCTCATCCTCTGTTGCCCCCTTCTCCTCCTGACCTCAATTTTTCCCAGCATCAGGGTCTGAGAACTAAGGTAATCCTGTAATGGTTTTAAGTCATTGTGAACAGTTTGGGTTGTTTTCAGAGTAAAATCAGAACTGATTGAGAAAGGCTGAATTTCTATTTTTAAGAATAATTCTGGCCACCATCCTGAGAAGTTGTGGGCAAGGTTAAAATCAGGTCACCTAATTATGAAACTCTTGCTATAATTCAGAGAGGGAGTGATGGAAAATACAGTAAATCCAAATAAGTATATCAATTAACATTTGAGGAAATATCTGCAAGCATCTTTGAACAGGACAGTATCCAGTTTACACATCAGTCACATCCAATATTCCAAAGATTTTTAAAAGGTTATTACTTTAAGTTATAAGTTTTAGAAAATGCATTTACTCCTCTTCTGTGGAGAATAGCTTTGGGCAAGATATTTTTAATGCCATAAACTATATTTTAGTGTGAGTTATTTGGTGTGGAGATTATATGAAAAGTACTATACTAGCACACAGTAAAATCGAAGAGTAGAACAAAGTAGGGTTTAATTCATAGCCCTAGTATTTCAAGCATCTTTTCCTTTGTCCTTCCAAAATCAGCTTCTCAGAGTTAGGCACACTAGACTGAGCAACAAACAAGGATTAGGTATGGTTCACGGACGATTCCAGAGTTGGTTTATAATCTTGAATTAGATTTGAAAATCAAAACCCCTTTGCAGCAGTTTCTTTTCATGTAATTCTTGTGCATGCCATGTTTAAAAGGTACTATTTCCCAGATCCTTTAAAAAAAATAAAAACTAACTAAATGTTTATCTAATTAGCCATTCTCCCTATTCCTTCTCATCACAGTTTCAATCTGAGCCATAATTTTAAGCCATCATTCAACATCTTAACTAGCATGTATTTGTGTATCTAGCAATTCTTACATTTTAATATGGTTTCCCACATATGCAGTTTATGTGGAAATGATTACATCCATTAAAATGATTCTTTTTGCCAAAGTCCACAATATGCTTACTGTAAAGAAAAAATAATGATAATTTAAATCCTTGCTAATATTTTTACAAGATTGCAAAAAAATCTAATAAATAGCATAAAAAGTTTTATAAAGTATAGATAAATTTAACAAAGTATATGCACAGGTTGCATTATAGTTAATAATTGATAATTAGTAGATAATTGGAGATTCCCTGGTGGCTCATATGGTAAAGAACCTGTCTGCAATGCAGGAGACCTGGGTTCAATATCTGGGTCAGGAAGACCCTCTGGAGAAGGAGATGGCAACCCACTCCAGTATTCTTGCCTGGAAAACCCCACGGAAAGAGAAGCCTGGTGGGCTGCAGTACATGGGGTTGAGAAGAACATGACGGAGTGACTAACACACACACAGCAGATAATTAATAGGGCTTCCCTGGTGGCTCAGATGGAAAAGAGTCAGCCTGCAATGCAGAAGACCAGTAATACATACAGTAATATGTAAGTAATCAGGAGTTTGCTGCTCAGATACACGTTTTGAAGATAAAAAACAGAATGGAAATAAGCATCGTTGGAATACTGAGACTCATCAACTACACCACTAACAATAGGGATTGTCCTTAAGGACCCCAAATCCCCTCCTGCTGTCAGCATCCATTATTAGCAACACCCTTTCTCTTTCATTCATAGACATGTGTACAAACACTCTCAGCACAATTGTATTTAGCTGTGTTCACTCTAATACCTGGTAAGAAATAATATGCAATAATAATAAGCATGTAATCAAGGAGGTAAGTTATTTGTCAAATCTTGTGAGTCACAAGGTTTTCTTAATATGAAAGCAAAGGAGAAACTCAATGCTTATATTAGAAAAACTTGAATATAATTATGAAATGTAATCAGCACTCATATTCTGTGTGTCTGCTCCTTGAAACAAGCTTTGCTAAGTCATGCCTTCAATTTCAGGAACCTTGCCATTCATTGGAATGAGAAACTCTGAATAGATGTGCATGTTACTAACTCCAGTACAAGATGCTGGGAGAGAGAAGCTGCAAGTTAGCACTATGAGGCAGCAGACAGCACCAGACAGGAAATCTTTATCCACAGGACATCCATTTCATTGTACTAAATGGCTCTCTATAAACATAGTGAAATAAATGATTGGCCAGATACTGTGAAGAGGATAGAACTAAGGAATTTTCTACTGCATGTTCAAACTCTTTGACTGACTCACAGCTTATAAGCTAGTGAGTTGCAATCATCAACAGCAAAATAATAGTGTTAAAAGCAACACAGTTAGAAACCCCCTACCATTCTGTGCCCCTGTATCTCCAACCAGGAGTTGTTGAGAGAACAGAACCAAGTGTCACCCTGCCGAATAGCAGCTACTGCTTCTGTGATATCTGTAATAACTGGTTCAAGAAATGGAAACAAATTGCCTACAAATGTTTTTTTTTTTTCAAGAAACATAAATAGTTTGAAGCTATGGGATCTGAAAGGTTAACTACCCTGAGTACAACTCAGCATAATTTTCTTTTGTTAAAATATTTTATATTGAAAAGCCAGGCTGTTCACAAAGAAAGAATCATTCTCTTTGTGACAGTTTCTTTTAATTTGCTTTTATCAATCTTTGTGATCCTATTAATAAAGAAAAACTGGAAATATATAGCCTTTTATTTTTGGAACATGAGACATACTTAGAACTCACTTTTGAATTGTGGTGCTGGAGAAGACCCTTGAGAGCCCTTGGACAGCAAGATCTTAAGTGGAATCAGCCCTGAATATTCACTGGAAGGACTGGTGCTGAAGCTGAAGCTCCTACACTTTGGCCCCCTGATGTGAAAAGCCGACTTTACTGGGAAATATCCTGATGCTGGGAAAGATTGAGGGCAAAAGGAGAAACGGGTGGTAGAGGATGAGATGGCTAGATAGCATCACAGACACAATGGACATGAGTTTGATCAAACTCCAGGAGATAGTGGAGGACAGGGAAGCCTGGCGTGCTGTAGTTCATGGGGTCACAAAGAGTCAAACACAACTTAAGGACTGAACAACAAAGCCGCAATGGAAGGCAAATATTGCTACCATTCTTCACTCTCTGGTTGCTTCCATTGTAGACAGGAACAGCTCCTAAGACTGCACTGTCAATTAGGTTGAGAATATCAATTAGGCTCAGAAACTTCCTCTTCCTCATCCTCCAGCAAAACACATCTCATAACCAATTTTATAATCAATGTTAACAAGCTGTGGTCTATTGACTATTAGTGGTCATAGTAACAAAATTGACAAATTAATTTACATTAAAGCATAGTAACTGGTAATATCAGGGCTTTTTTTTTTTTTTTTTTTTTTTTTTTTTTGAGAATGTTTGCATTTCAGTACAGACTCCACGTTAGCCCAAAGGAATTGACAGTTAGTAATGAACATACCGTCTTTTTTTTTTTTTTTTTTTTAATGGCTGCACCATTGGGCATGTAGGATCTTAGCTGCCTGGCCACGGATGGAACCCATATCCCCTGCAGTGGAAGTGTGGAGTATTAACAACTCGACGACCATGGAATTCCCAAAGCTACAGTTATTTGGGATGGGGTATTCAGAAGTCTCTTTTTTGAAAATCATGTCAGGGTTTTGAATATCAGAACACACTACATCACCGCCAAATACAAAATGTGCCGATCAGAAACATGTATGCATATGGGACAGTGTTAAGATAACAATATTGTTCTTCATATATTTGCACCTAAAATTTTAGTCAGATAACAGCCTTCTATTTCATTGCTCAACATATCTTTGTTGAAGGAAAGCAGGAAGAAGCTGCTTAAAGCCAAAGACTTTCCATATTTTATAAAACCTGAAATTGAGTAAAGAGATAAGTATTCCACTTTCAAAATAAAGAGGATGATAACTCTAGGAAAGGCAAGCCAACAATGGGTTGGTTTTCCCCAAGGATGAGAACAGGTAGAAAAAACTTGAGGAATGTTACAGCCATGGGCTGACTTCCACCAGTTTGGGGGAATGGTAAGCTAGGGGTTGAACTCAATGGAAAAGGACTGAATCAATCAGTTTGGGGGCTGGATCCCACCCAGGAGCATCTGTAATGACCCGGGTTCCTGAGCATAGCCCAGAAGCAACCCAGTAATTGAGTTTAAACAGTATGTCTACTCTCCCTCATATTTATAACATTTCTCAACACTTATAGCTTCTGAAGTTGGCTGGAAGGAAACAAGAAAAAAAAAAATAGCTGAACCATCTATTTTGATCATCTGCATTGCTGTGAACCACCCATTTCTACTTCGTCTCCTTTGGCAACTCTAAACTTCCTGTTATCAATGAGGAGACCCATGGATCCAAGCTTGAAAATGAATATCTCACGCAAAAGTTCTGCCACAGATTTCCCATCAAAGTGAAGGATAACTCCATTCTTCCAGTTTCTGTGGTTAAAATATTTGGAGTTGTACTCTACATTCAACCCATCCCCAAACTTGGGCTGTAATTTTGTGTAGAGGGGTGTCCTTACTCTTGATAGGCACAAAAAAACACAGCAATCTGTGTCTTCCTTTTGTTTGGACTAGAGCAAGCACATAGTGATGTTCATTAATCCATTTGTAGTTCAAAGATATTTTTAAATATTCTAAGATATCACTGAAGCCTTATATTATCTTGAGTGAGAGATGATTATGCATATTTTAGCAATTATGAACTTGAATCTCAGAGCATGTCAGTGATTAGCACCGGGTCATGCATTTAAGAAGCACTACATTTACTTCTTTTGACCCCAGACCACAAGCACTATTTGCTACATCACTTTGTCTATTATCATGGGATTAATTACATCAAGTGATAGGGAGAACCTTAACAAATATCTACTTGGCCGATGCCAATGTAATGAGCTAAAAGAACCTGTTTGATTTATAGGCATCAAAGTAGGAGACATCTTTGCTAATGAAGACAAGGCATTTATATGAAATTAAAATGTTAAAGAGCACTTGCTACTCTTAACATGAAGACACTGTGCTCTAGCCCCAAACATGCCCTTTTGACAATGTGAGTAATTAGCACTTCTGACCACATTTAATAATGCTCTATATTTTAGGAACACTGACTAATTAACTCAAACCATGATATCCATCTACATTTTTCAAGTTGAAGAAATTAAAGTAGGAAAAATATAAATCAAGAACCAAGCCCAGGATGATAACACATTAGTAGCACACTTAAGATTATTATTTTTGACCTCTTAATTTATTTTGCAAAATAAGCCCAAAGCCATATTCTTTTGGTCAATACACTGTTATTTGCAACTCTTATAGTTTTTGCTAGGTTCCTATTGAAAAGACCAATGGCCTCAGAGTCTTCACATCTTATCTCACATATAGCTACCACCCAAGTCCCTGGCGGAACTCAAGCCCACTATACTAGAACTTCATTCCTGGCAGGGCCTATGAGTCAGTCTCTTACTGGGGGCAAATATTAATATGTGAAGACCTTGAACAGCCCATTGCTTCAAGAACTCTATTGGCTACAGAAGTCACTGATCTCTTGCAGCATTCACAGTGGAAGTATTTTTTTTTTAATCCACAGTCAAATAGTTTAGAATACCACATTGGATTGGGTGTCCCTCTTGGTTTCTCTTATGGCTTTCAAAGAGTTTATTTTTCTTTACACATCAGCTATCCTATTTCTTCTGAATTAAATGTTATCAGCCTAAAGTTTCTACCAATCCCCTTGCCATTCCCATCCTCTAATTATGATTTTAGCTCTGTATCCTAACTACCAGATACCTACTACCTACTACCAGTTCTTAGTAGATTCAGCATATATACATATGGTGTAATATTTCTCACCAGGATTTTCTAGGCACATCTCAGTAAAATATTCATCTCTTATATTCCAAGCCTTCTTTGGAGGTACCACTTTGGCATTTCACCAGCTCTGATATTTCGTCTTCTGACTTTCCATTTTTCAAACTTCACTTCCCACCTTTCCAGGTTACATGGTTTAGTACATTTATCAGCTTTTCAATTCAACAGTAATTCTAATTCATTGTCGTAATTCTTCACTTTCCGTCACCATCCTCTGTCTTGCTTTGTGTTGAGACAAGGGCCTGGATGAATGTAGATTACTTGGGAGGTGATTCTGAAAAGAACAATATAGGATGTGGGGAAAGGGGAGTAGGGAAGGGAGAAAAGCCAATAAAATGGATATTAGTGAGCTATTTACAATAGAGAAATAGAAAACAATTTCACTCTGCACCCTCTGTGGAACTGTAAACACAGATTAGTGTGTTCTCCTGAGAGATGCAAACGTTGAATCATTTATTCAATGGCCTCAAACTCTCATTGGTTAAGGTTTGCAATTGGGGAGGGAGTTAATTTTTGTTACTTGCTGATTGAAAGCAGAAGAGAAGGGGACGGCAGAGGACGAGATGGTTGGATGGCATCACTGACTCAATGGACATGAGTTTGAGTCAACACTGGGTGTAGGTGATGGACAGGGAAGCCTGGCGTGCTATAGTCCATGGGGTCACAAAGAGTCAGGCACGACTGAGTGACTAAACAACAACAACTTGCTGTCAAACTGTGCTGAAGGTAAGTTGAGCCAACCTTTGAAGAATTAAATAAATCTTTGAGGCAAATAAACTGGGAGTCAAGGCATATGGGATGAGAGAATATCAGTGTCTACCAGAGCTTCTCACTGCAGCTGCAGGTCAACTTAGAACTGAGTGCAGAAAGGAGCTTGGACACCTCGTTATGTTTTCACCTTATTACCTGATGTAGGCTGCTTTCAGCAAGCCTCAGAATCCTTGCGCTGTTTAACTCCTATTCTCATGATTCTTTATCCTTTTGTTGTTCTCTTGCTGAACATGCCCTGATGGTAGACAGCTATGTTCATTTTATGAATCTACATCTGGGTCGCTGATTACTGCCAAGGAAACTGTGATGACTAGACTCATTTCACATTTATGACAACAATCTCAAATTTGATCTCCATAAATTTCAGACAATTCTCTGAAAATCCCCTTAATGGTTACCGTTCCTGTTCTCTAAAGGGATGTCTCATCCCTCATGTTTATTTGATCATCTTACACCACAGTTCAGAGACAAAGCAAATGTGGCATATGTGCCTTCAAAGATCAGGAGCTATATACACACTCTGCCACATCTGATGCACTTGGGAAAGGTCATCCTCCTGTGCTGAAGTCCAGCTGATCCCTTGTGCTTTGGGGTTCATCTCTTCTTAGTTGTATCAGGACCTAGCTCATGCAGTCATTACTTTTCTTTCCCAATCATAATATATATGTACATATCACTCCCATCTCAAATAGCAAAATCACTATAATCTCTTGAATACACAAACATTCCTGGCTACCACATCAGTTTCTTAATACTTTTCACAACAAAGCACATAGTAAGAATTCTGTAAATGTACTCTCTCCACTTATCCATAGCCTATTTTCTGTTCCAACAACTCTAACTTTGGGCCACAAAGCAAATAAAAATTAATCTTATCCTCTCCTTAAATTATTAGGCCTTTAAAAAAGACATAATCAAACTGATAAAGCTCAAAAGAGCATGAAATATTAAAGGGAATGGCTGCATTTTTTTTTTGAATGGGGAAAAGGTGAAGAAGGGCCAGCCTCAGAAAAATGACTTAATGCCATTCCCCCCTCTATTTTGTCAGTGTCTTAGCAGCTAAGATCCTTTGATTTTACTGTGTGCAGTTCTTTCTCCATGGAGATTTCCTGCCATAAAGTGTTTGCTATGCTGAGAAGGATTTATCCTTGCCAGTGCCTGTTGGTACCTTTGCAGTAGTCAGACTATCCACAATTTTGTGGCCATATTACATCTCTTCACACCATGATTGCCAGAAACTTTCATGCTCCAGTGCACTCAGTACTGGACCAGGAGTTTTCAAGAGCTTCAGTTCAGTCATCCCCCAAACACAGCTTGGCACTGCCAGCGTGGGGCAGAGATGGCCACTGCTATCCCCACTACAGGTACCAACACACACAAGAAGTGGAGGGGAGCAGAGATTACTTGGCCAAGAATGGGGACCTGTGAGGTACAAGCCCCAAGCCACGACGACCATGAGAGTTTGGTCTTCAAATTCCCAACCCTTGCTCCAACATTTCATCAGAATTCACTTACAAAATATCAATTCAATGATAACATTACTAAGAGTTTTAAGACTGAAACTGCAGGGTATTAAACATCAAGCATGGACTTCTTTAATAGCTCAGTGGTAAAGAATCTTAATGCAGGAGATGCAAGAGACATGGGTCAGATTGCTGTGTTGGGAAGATCTCCTGCAAGAGGTCATGGCAACCCACTGCAATATTCTTTCCCGGAGCATCCCATGGACAGGGGAGCCTGATGAGATACAGTCCAAAAGGTCATAAAGAGCTGGACATGACTCAGCACAAACTTCAAATGCAGGGTCTTCTGAGAGTGGGGCCCTGTACACCTGCTCTAGTGGCTTACTCACAAATCTGGTCCTGCATGGAGTTAGTGGGAAATCCCAAGAATGGCTGAGAATAAGTTTACCAGACCCATCATTTTATGAAACTGGGGATTCGAAATTGGTTAATCTTAGAGCTCAATGAATGTTTCTTGTGTGTTTTGGTTAGAAAGAAAGATTCATACAAAATACAAGCAGGTATATCCCATTGATGTTTTATAGTAAAATTTGTTACGAAATATTTTTGCAATGTAGCCTAAATGACACTAGCTCTCTCTAAATCATGAATACTAAAAATATCAGATTTGAGTTCAAAACATGTTTCAGATGCTAGAAAACAGATTTCCTTAGTTGATACAAATCTTCTGAGATTTATTTACTTCATTTTCAAAATGCATGTAAGAGTTGGCCTTACCTTATTAGGTCATTGACAAGGTTAAGAAGGCAAGGAATAGACAAAGGTTCAATCATATAAGAGCTGAATAAATGTTAGTGACTTATTATGATAATTATATTTCTAATTTATGATTATTGTAGGTAGCACTGAAATACATTTCTTTGTATCAAACATTCTTAAGACTATCCTGCTTCAATAGACTTCCAGAAGAGGTATGAGTAGATTAATGATGTTTGTTTTTAAGTCCCTTGATAAACAAGTCAAATTCTGTACTTCCAAATGTTTTTTTAAAAATATACATAATAGATTACATTCCCAGTTTCTGAGTAGGAAATGGTCCATTTTACAGGTAACTTTGCTATTTTAACACTTTGATATCTTGAGAAGTGTGTATGTATGTTGTTATCTTTACCTCTAAGTTTCTGATAAGTGAGAATTTGAAAAGCTTAGCTTCAAAAGTAATAGCTCATCGTCCAGAGGAGTTACTTCTTACCAAGTGGCTTTGCAATAACAATGCATGCCACATCAAAGAGGTGATATGGATGGAGAATTCATACCAAACATTCTGAAGCAACTGAAACAAGCTTAGTGTTCTTGCTGCAATATACCTACAAAATCAATTTGAATTTTTAAAGGAGTATTTTAGCAGAGCCATTTCTCATATATGTATCAAGCAACTAGAAGCGTACCATATGCCCGATGTTCTTTTCAACATTAGAACCTATTTCAGGCCATCAGACATAGCCTCAGTCTAATGATTTCATGACAGCAATTTCTGTTTGCTACTGTTCCAACACATAGCCAAGATAACTTTATGATCACCTTCTGGAATTGCAAAATGCCCCCAATAAATATGGGATTTATGAGTAGATAACTCCTACTAATGGCATACGGCTCATTTGAATGCCTCTGGCAGTTTCTCAACTAGACACTCCTTCCATTTTCTGTTTAAGCCAAGGGCAGATATTGGAAACCATACACATAACAGTCAACTTTATTACCCTAAAGTGAGGGATAACAAATATGGCATAACATATAATCAAGTATAAATTAGGAAATACATACTAATTTAGTAAAATTTGATATGATATCTACTAGTATCCAGAATAGCAGATACTTGACATAAAATATTCTAGTATTTAGTCAATAATTTGGGACAGGAAATATTACTCCATATTAAGGAAAGCATTGTTATAACAGGAAGTCTTTTCACCAACATTGACATGTAATAATATTGAGATCTTTCTTGGTTTGATATAAATGCAAAGTGGTTCTGATAAGAGGTAACTTTAAATTTTTTACTTAACCTTTATATACATGTCATTTAGCAAATATATCAGATTTTGAGTTTGAGAAAGATGGTGTGGCCATGCTTTGTTGATCATTAAAACACGATTTTTCTCAACATGCAAGAAAAACATTTCAAAACATAAACCATGCCATAAAGACCAGGTAGTAGAGGATGAAATTGTGTCTTGAGAGTAGAACATATTGTTTGTTATTGTTTGGTTTTCTCAAAAGAATGAAATGCTAATTATCAAATAAAATATATTGTCTTATAAGTGAGCTAAATAAGTCAAAGTGAAGCAAAGGATAATGAAAGGAAAACAAGAGGAATATGTAGATTGCCATGCACAATACTGCTAAATAAATTCCTATTCCAACTCTTTACAGGAACTCAAAAATGATGGAAAACCAAATATCAGCATTCCTTTTGATATGGAATTACTCTATAATCTATGACATGCCTTGGGTAGTAGTGAATATTATGGTCAGAATTGTGTTTTGCTAATCTTTTCTGTAGATGAACTAAAAAGCCTCTTGATGAAAGTGAAAGAGGAGAGTGAAAAAGTTGGCTTAAAGCTCAACATTTAGAAAACCAAGATCATGGCATCTGGTCCCATCACTTCATGGCAAATAGGTGGGGAAACAGTGGAAACAGTGTCAGATTTCATTTTTGGGGGTCTCTAAAATCACTGCAGATGGTGATTGCAGCCATGAAATTAAAAGATGCTTACTCCTTGGAAGGAAAATTATGACCAACCTAGATAGCATATTAAAAAGCAGAGACATTACTTTGCCAACAAAGGTCAGTCTGGTCAAGGCTATGGTTTTTCTAGTGGTCATGTATGAATGTGAGAGTTGGACTGTGAGGAAAGCTGAGTGCTGAAAAATTGATGCTTTTGAAATGTGGTGTTGCAGAAGACTCTTGAGAGTCCCTTGGACTACAAGGAGATCCAACCAGTCCATCCTAAAGGAGATCAGTCCTGGGTATTCATTGCAAGGACTGATGCTGAAGCTGAAACTCCAATACCTTGGCCACCTCATGAGAAGAGTTGACTCATTGGAAAAGACCCTGATGCTGGGAAGGATTGGGGGCAGGAGGAGAAGGGGACGACAGAGGATGAGATGGCTGGATGGCATCACCAACTCAATGGGCATGAGTTTGAGTAAACTCCAGGAGTTGGTGATGGACAGGGAGGCCTGGCGTGCTGCGATTCATGGGGTCACAGAGTCGGATACGACTGAGCGACTGAACTGAACTGACTGAATCTTTTCTGTTGAGGATTCTGTTGAGGAATTGAGTCATCTACAATGAAAAATTTTGTGTATGAAATAATGTTTTTAAATTCAAAGAATGTTTAAAAATTGACAGGTGTTATTTTCAACTCTTCTGAAAAATTTTCAGAAGTCCTTTAATAACATAATGGATTACTTCTACTTGAAAATGCTGACATGTACATCTTCCAAAGGAGACATGTTGAATAATACAGATCAATAATAGTACAATTGCAAACTGATTTCTTCCAAGAGATACGTGAAAGGTGTTCTTTACATCTCTGAGTATGTATTTCTATATTAAAAAACAAAATGAATTAACCATTATTATACATTTGAGATTCAATGAAATATAATTTTGGTGAAATAATATATAAAAATGCTATGATTAGTAGAAACAATTTTTGAAGTAAATACTAGGGCCTTTCAAATAGTATGTGCCTTTCATCTATTTTACAGTTGTGCTTTGGTGTTTTCTAACATTAATACATGTAACTTTACATATTTGCTTTTGTCATGGCCTAGCATTCTCAGAAATTCCTCTTATAATAAGGGGTATCCTGAATCTAAGTGACTCAGCTTCTTTGTTTCAATATTGTCTGAGGATTTGCTAAGCAGAAACCAGTGAAATTTGACCTTCTCGTTGAATGCAGCAAAAGAAACCAAATTCTCATAGTTTAAATTTCATGTGTTATAGACAGAGTTCACTTGAGTAGACTCTTAAATCACACACACAAAAGAATATTTTTAGGTGTTTACTTAACTTAGAAAACTCAAGCTCAAATAATATAAAATTCAGATTATTTTTCCCTATAGAATTTCTTTCTTAGTGTCAAATGGAGAACTTTTAGAGATGTGCTTACATCACAAGAAGTTAGCTAAAACCAATGCTATTATTTTCAATTTTTATAACTGATTTGCTTTACAGATCAATAGACAGTTATATAAAAATCTGATTATTAGTTTTTCTTGGAACACAGTGCTTGTATTAAAGACAAACATAAATCTGTGGTACAGATAAACAGAAGGGGCATTTTTAAACTTTTATTTATTTTTTCCTAAAAATTCTCAGGCATGTTAATCTGCCCTCATCTTCATCTTGAATATATAATTTACACCTGCAAAGAAGAAATCCGAGAGATTTTATTTTTGCAAAACTCAGGTTGGTAACTTATCTGTTATATAATGTATTAAAATTAATGCAGTACACATGCAACCTAGAGAATTTCAGGTTTGAACTTTCAGGTATAGAGCATCTTGGTGTAATACAACAAACACTTTGAAATTGATAGTTGTAGCAACAAATATTGACTCTAACACCCACTCTTATTTGACTTGAGCAAATAAAGAAATCCCTGCAGAGACCCACAGTTGCAAATGGGAGTAGAATATATATTCAGACAATGGCAAGACAAAGTAAGATTGGCCAGGATGTGGGGATGACAGCCCCTGCAGATAGGAAGAGACAGTGTATGTTTGAGAAAATATGAATCAAGTACTGAAGCAGAAAGTGGTTCCAGAAGAAAGATATTTGAAGTTTGTCTGGTAGCTCCCAGGGGTGTTTTAAAATTCATCAAGCAAGACATAGATAAAGTAATGGGACATTAATTTCATGGAGAAATACAAAGTAATTTGAAGCTAAATGTAAAAAAATAAAAATAAAACACATCTGGAAAAGACAGTTGGATTGAACATATGTGTTTACTTCCATTTCCCCCCTAAGATTCACTATAACAATGATGAAGTTATCAAATACAAAAAGCACACACCAATGAATAATTAGAAAAAAAAATTTAGAATAGCAGCAATATAAGTAAGTTTGAGAGTAGACAAGATATAATTGACTTGGTAAATTCACCAAAGGTTAAACATTTCTTGAACAATGTTGGAAGAATTCTGTTTGTGTAAATGAACTACAGAAAGATGCATGAATTAGGGGTAGCAATCATTACAAGAGAATGGACTTTAAAGTGGGAGAGAAAATAAGAATTATTTAGATTATGAGACAGACAAAATTGTTTATCAACAGAGACAGAAAGACAACTATCCCTCTAAAGGCAGGGAGAAAATGAAAGTACCATTCCTTGAAGTAAGTAAAACATGCCAAACATTAAAAAGGGAAATGTGCACAGATATGATTCACCTACCTTACACTAATAAGTGTGTGCATGCTTAGTCATATCTGACTCTTTGAGACCCTTTGCACTGTAGCTCATCAGGCTCTTCTGTCCATGGGATTTCCCAGGCAAGAATACTGGAGTGGGTTGCGATTTCCTATTTCAGGGGAGCTTTTTTTTTTTTTTTTTTGTAGTGAATTTTGTCATACATTGAAAGGAATCAAACCTGTGTCTCCTTGGAGTCCTGCATTGCAGGCAGATTATTTACCTGCTGAGCCTATCAACTAAGTAATGAAAACTAATCTCAATTCCAGTTCAATTTCCTCACCAGACACCAAGGATTATATAGTATAGTCAGGAGATTAAATATTCTTCTTCAAAAAGTCTAATTTATTGGAGATACGTAGAAACAAAAGAAGAAAGTATGGGAAAAAGGAAAGCAAATATTGAAAATTTGAAATATCCAAACATAGCCTAATCAGAACACATAACAAGGCTTTCTGCTTTACAATCCTTACTCATAAACTCAAAAGTTCTTGAATGAGTATGAAGCCAGAAAGCAAAAGGCATTTATAAAAGAGAAAATTGAATAGTCAAGTTTACAAAGTGAAGATAAAAATAAAACAATACAAAATAAAATAGGAAAATCAAACTAAGCCTGCAATC
This sequence comes from Hydropotes inermis, assembly GCA_020226075.1. Taxonomy (NCBI): domain Eukaryota; kingdom Metazoa; phylum Chordata; class Mammalia; order Artiodactyla; family Cervidae; genus Hydropotes; species Hydropotes inermis. Next base: position 18,687,933 of record CM035283.1, on the reverse strand, counting down.
ATAATCTATGTAACAAGACAATTTAGCACCCATACCCATAACCTGTTTGATGCTGCCTCAAAATTGTTCTTAATAACTCCTGCCCCTGGTATTCATGATGCTGTTGTTCACTCACTAAGTCATGTCCAACTTTGCGACCCCATGGGCTGCAGCACACGGGGCCGCCCTGTCCTTCACTGTCTCTCAAAGTTTGCTCAAGTTCATGTCCACTGAGTTAGTAATGGGCTTCCCTCGTAGCACTAGGATGCTATCCACCCACCTCATCCTCTGCTGTCCTCTTCTTTTGCTTTCTGTCTTTCCCAGCCTCAAGGTCTCTTCCAATGAGCTGGCTCTTCACATCAAGTGGCCAAAGTATTCATAACCTTTTGTCAATTTCTCTTATTGAAAAACTTGCTATTGAAAACCAGAAGAGAACAATGTTAAGGGGGTGTGCCACTCCAGTGATTAAATTACTCTTTTCTCAAGGTCAGATTCTCTCTATTACTTAATGTATGAGCTTTGTTGAAGCAACTTATCTTGGTGGAATGGTCCTTATGGCAAGACTGAGGGGATAAACTCTGGCAAAAGCCACCAAGAAACCAAAGCTCCTATTCTAGCAGCTTTTGAGGAATAATGTCCTGCCAACAACTATGAAAGTGAGTTAGAAGTGAGCACTTCCCTAGTTAAATTTCAGATTTCAGCTGTGGACAACACCCTGATTTCCTTCTTATGAGAGCCTGAAATTGAGCCATTTCTGGAGCCAAGACCCAGCGAAGCCATGCCCAGAATCCTGCAGAAACTGGGAAGAAATAAAGGAAATATGCATTATTTAAGTTGGCAAGCATTGGAATGATTTTATGCAACAATAGATAAATCAATGTGAAAATAAGAACACACGTACATAAACATACACACACGCAAATACAGCTGTTAAACAAAATATTTGATGTGAGATTTTTTTTTTTAAATCGAGGGAGAGAGAATAAAGATTGGACATGGGGTATTTCCTACTTTTTTTGGAGGGAGATTTTAGTCTTCTGGCATGGTTGTTTATTTTACCTTTTTTCTCATGTATATATAGTCATATGTAACATATATGTTGTATACCATTGACATATTACTGTAAATGTCATATAGTACCAAACAGCCATATAAATGCCAACATACAGATATATATTATAAATACAATGCATATATGTACAGATAACAGTTGTCAATATTGTATTTTTGAGACCTACTCTCTACTTCCTTCTACAAATTTTCTATTGAAATTTTTGTCTGTGTATTTCCTTTAGGCTTATATTACCCTCCCTTTGCTTATTCATAAGAATGCTTATGCATTAAAGTCAATTATTAAATATTTATTATGATGAAATAATCCTTGAGAAAATCATACTCTTAGTCCAGTTCTAAGATGATTACCAGTTAATTACAATTATTTTCTATATCTTCTATCACCTCAAGAAAGTACATTTGCTCCTTAGGATAGTTATACAGAGATGGTGAGAGAAGGGAGCTGCTTTTCAAAAAGTTGCACAGCAAAATATACTGGAAGTAAAATCATGCCCCAGTATTGGTACAGAATATGTTGAATGCCTTTAGCAAAGAATAAGATGAAATATTTTTTGTGTACTTCAGTGTGTGAGAACTTGATTTGGGGTTAATCTCATGATGAAAGCAAAATAATTCAGAATGTCTTACATTTTTAGTATCATTTAAACATTCTAACTTATGTAAATCCATGGCTGATTCATGTCAATTTATGGCAAAAACCACCACAATATTGTAAAGTAATTAGCTTCCAACTAATAAAAATAATTGGGAAAAAAAAAGTAAAAATAAATAAATAAACATTCAAACTTTATTCATCTCTTATTTGACATAAACTTCTCCATATTTGACTTAATTTCTACTTATTGTTCAACACCTAAGTTAAATGTCATATGCACCAAAATTCCTTTTCTAAACCTTAGTAAAGACTTGGCATCGATAGCCAAAATTCCTAGCTGTCTTTCTGATTTTTTTTTTTTTTTGCATCTCTTAGTCTTATAAACAGTTTAGTTTGGTACTTGGTCAATTGTCATGTTCTCCTACACTCCTATAAAAATTTCTAGTGTCCTTAACTGATGCAATATGACCATTCAGCCTGTAAGTGAATGTCCAGAAAAAAATCTACCCTTTGATAACACACCAAATTACAAGATCCCTAAAATCTTGGGCTGCTGTGGTTAAGGCATTACAAAAATTGTTGCCACAGTATTACGTTGTTGTTGTTCAATTAACTAACTCTTTGCCACCCTGTGGACTGTAGCATGCCAGTTCCCCTGTCCTCCACTATCTGTCCTCCACCATCATGACCCACGGCCCCTCCATCATCAGCAGAAACTGACCCCAGTCCACTGGAGGGAGATGTTTAAGGAGGATGAACAACTCAGATGGGAGGGTCAACCCAGTGACCTTTTAAGGTATCTTCCAACCCTAGAGACATCCCATAATTACAGGGCAAGGTCAGTAGTGCATCTCTGAGATCTGGCAGATGCTATGTGAGGTGATATACTGCTCTCACTCTAATAAAGTTCGCATTTCTCCAGAAAAAAAAAAAAAAAAAGAGTTTGCTCAATTTCATGCATTATGAGGCTTAAACATTACCAGAGTGTTTTGAATGTGCTGACAATGCTGTGTCCTTTGAGATGCTATTAGTTGAGAATATCTTACCAAAAGGTAGAGTTACATCTGAGTATGTCATAAGCTTTCTCAAGATTGTATTTCTTGAGTATTAGGTGTGAAAAAATAAGAGGTATTTTCCCACTGTGTCATGCCAGTATTCACCTACCCAGATCTCGTTCTGACTTCATAGATGCTTGTGTGGTTTTCCAAACACATTTTCCACTTGGAATAATGAAAGGAGCAATAGAAGTGCTATGACACCAAGCAGACAGCAGTGATGTGTATTCCTTCATACTCAGATATTTGTCTTAACAGTGTGTTATTTTTGTTGACAACTCAGAGTATTAGCTAACCACTGGCAACATCAAAATACCTAAGATGATCCAAAAGTTAGAATTCTTTCGAGTCTTTGAAAGAACACATATAATAAGTGTAACCAAAGAATTAACCCAATCAAGAATGGGCTTTCCCAGGTGGCACTGGGAGTGGCATAGAAACCTCCACCAATGCAGAAGATGCAAGAGACATAGGTTCGATCCCTGGTTTGGGAAGATGCCCTGGAGAAGGAAATGGCAACCCACTCCAGTACTTTTGCTTTCAGAATCCCATGGACCGAGAAGCCTGGCGGGCTACCATTCACAGTGACGCAAAGGGTTAGACACAACTGAAATGACTTAGCAATCAATAATAATAGCTATTATGGAGACTAATGATTAAATGATGCTGGTTAATGTCTTTTCTCTAAATTATACATATGGAGCCTTAAATTTTTTTTTCAGTGGCTTACATATTTATTCTTCTTATAGGAAATGAAACCTTAGAGCTTTCTCACCAGCAGGTATGTCTCAGCATCACATCTCGGAGAAACAAAAAAATATAGAATTCCCCTCAAACATAGCACTAGTAAGAAAAAAAAAGATGCTATTTTCTACAGCAACATCTCTTATTTATGTGTTTCATGATCAACTGGAAGAATTTTCCCTTTTTCTACTTTCAGCTTATAACTTGTCTCAGACCAGAAATCAGTGAGCAGATGATTCCAACCATGCTGCAGTGCCCAGTTCAGGTAATAGGACTGGAACTGCTGCATTCGCTTATATTGGCTTTTCTCAATAAGGAGGTAAAGGATGATGAAGATATCTCTACGTCAAGTTAGTTTGAACACCATCTGGTCCTTGTTTAGTCAATAAGATAAAATTACTCTCCAGTTCATTTTACTTTAGACAATTCACAGACAAGGTCAGAAAAAAACTAAAATAGTGCTCTAGACAAGAGCGTTTTACTCTGCCAGGTTGCAGAGAAACTACCCTGGATTCAACCCATTTCAAGAAAATGTAATAATCTGTACCTTGGGGAAAATAGATTGTAGGGTGATCACATGCTTCTTTCCTCTAAGTACTACATTTTCCAAGTCTTTTCAAACATCTTCCCCTTTCCACCCTCACATTTAGATTAACAAGTCTATCCATGTGAGTCAGCTAGCATTTTTAATCCATATTATATTCTAATTCCTATTAACAGATTCTCAATTTTCTATCCTAGTTCTCAAACAAATACCTTGCAGGTCACAAATGATAGCATACATCCTTATATAATGTTCTATATCATAAATGTTTTGTGGGACATTTTAGGATATCAGTAGCAGGAAAATGTATTTCTTGTTCTGATAGTATACTGGGAGATAGAACTGAGAAGGAAAAAATGATACAGAATACTCTTTTTCCCACACTTACTAGTATTTGATGCTGTTGATTTAGTTAAAAAACAAGCAGAATCCAAAGTGGATTGATCTATCACAGTCAAGATCCATTTTAAGCCACTTGTATTTCTTGGTTAGGGTCCTGTGTAATGCAACACCCAGCTCAGTGGAGGATATTGTTCTCAGAGAATCTTACCCAAACATATATTTCCTATTGGTATTTCACACAGTTTTTCATAACATTAGCAGCTTTGTTGGGTGATAGAGGTATATAACCTTTTCCTGCCTGATGATGCATACCTCAAGCATGTCTGTGTCTGCTTATTTCAAGTAGGAACCTCCTGCAGCTGAAAAAAAGCATCAGTCTTAGCATTTAAGCTATGTTCTGTTCCAGTGAATAGCCACTATCCACATGACAAAGTTTAATTCTTTCTTTAAATTTTCACATGAAATGTTACAATTATATTAACAATACAAGAATATTGACAGAGTCCAATCATTTGAGGCAAGGATTGGCAAATCCTTAAAATAATTTGTTTTGCAGTAATTTTCTTGACTCATTACAATCCAAGAGCATTAAAGTACTTCTGATGATTTCTGCAAGTAAGGGCCTTCCTCCAAAGTACAGTGAGAAGTACAGTGAAGATTTGAGCCATTTTTAGCCTGAGCTATGGCTGCTGTGAGTGATTTACAGCCCTTATTAAGAAGATCTGAACTGGGTACCACCACTTCCCATACACTTGAACATGTGACAATTCTATCAAGAGTTGACATGAGTCAAGTGTTTATGTGGGTCCATATAGAATCTGATTCTTGTTTCATTGCTTTATATATTGCCTTCATCCTCCTGTTTGTGTCTTCTTGCCCTTGACTTCTTTAGCTGATGTTTTTATTATCTTTAGGGAGGATAATTGCAGAATTCCAAACAGCTTGTTTACCCTAATTTGGAACTCCCATTAGTCACCTAAACTGGTTGCTTTGCTTTAGAAGGGAAACAATTTTAAGGTTCACACCATTCACCATTAGAGATTTGGTCTTTCTAGCTTTGTCTTTCTTCCCAGAATTGGTATGAACTTTTCATGGATATTTCTTCTGGTATAGCTGAAACTAGTAAAATGTTAAATTTCAATTATATCTCAATTTTAAAAATTAACTTTGTCATAAAATAAAGTAAGTCAACTTATTTTTAAGTTGAAGAATTCAGATATTTTTAGAGAAGGAAATATAAATTCTATCATAATCTACTAGTACATTTCTTTAAATGGCTGGTATTAGCAATAGCTATTGTTATTTCTAAATAACTTGACTATTAGATCACCTGTTAGATTTCCTGAAGAGATTCACTACCTTTAGCTCCGTGAAAGATAGTTCATGGAACTGCCTTATAGTTAATCGATAGTGTCCAAAAACAGATCACTATTTTCACAGTTGAGAGAGTAATGTTATAAAATTAGACTTCTGGTTCCATTCATTATGAGGAATACAAAACAAATGAACAAATGTAAGAAAACAGACTCAAATACAGAGAACAAATTAGTGTTTTCCAGTGGAGAGAGGGGTAGGAGAGGGGCAAGATTAAGAGGTAGAAACTACTAGATATAAAGTAAATGTTATAAGGATGTAATATACATCACAAGGGATATAGCCAACATTTTGTAATAATTTTATCTGGAGCATAATTTATAAAAATAGTGAATCACTACTTTGTATACTTGAATCAAATATAAGGCAATATACTTAAATTGGACTTCCCAGGTGGCACCAGTGATAAAGAACCAGTCTGCCAAAGCAGGAGACATGAGACACGGGTTTGATCTCTGGGTTGGGAAGATCCCCTGGAGGAGGGTATGACAGTCCACTACAGTATTTTTGTATGGAGAATCCCATGGACAAAGGAACCTGGTGGGCTACAATCTGTAGGGTCACAAAGAGTCTGATATGACTGAAGCGACATAACACACACATATTTCACTTAAAAAACAAACAACAAAACAAATAGGCTTTCTTAGCATTTGGACAAAAAAATGGCACTCAATTCACATTTCAAAAAGTACAAATATTTTAATCAACTGATTGGATATAAACTATATCACTAGAATGATTTTGTTTTTTCCCTTTCTTTCCACCTTTTCAATTGACACTTACCACTTTAACTGCTTACCTTCAGAAGGACATCACTGTCCATTCCAAGTTTTACTTTCACTCTTTTAGTATTTTATTCTTGTTCTTGGACATATCATATTATCAGCATATCCAATTATCTGCAATTTTAAATTAAAAAAATTATGTTCTCAAAATTTAAATGATATTGTTTTTATAATTCAGAAATTTATGAAGAAGCACATATCCAAAAATATTGCTCAAAAAGGAGGTAATTAATTTTGTTACATACTAACAGAAAATGTCCTAATATATGTAATTGTAATTATTAAGAAAGAAAATATGCATATCCTAGGTTTCAAACTAAAGAAATTATATAGGCGAAACTTTTATTTACTTTGCTTTCAGAATTACGACATTTAGTTATTTCTCTCATATTCTCATTGCTATCTACATTTTCTGCTAAATTATTCATCTCCAACTATCACTGTCACAAAGCATCAAAAACTTTGTAATGCTCTTGAATTTCAGAAAAATTCTTGATAAATAAATGAGTTATTATATTGTTAAATGATGTGTATTGATTTTATCTACTAGATAAGGGACACTCAGACCATTTTAAGAAGCTTTTTAAAAAAAATTTTCCTTTCTCTCAGGTTTGAAGGTTATTTACAAAGAGTCAAGTTACTTTAAATTGATTGAATTTATCTACTTTATGGTTGTAATTTACAGAATAATTAAAGGTGTCTTTCTACAAAATCGTTACTAATAACACTAGCTTCTGATCAATTTGGCCAATTAATAGGAGCTAAAGATTCTTGGTAGCACACTTCAGCTAGTAAAGTTTAACTTAATTCAAGTTAATATCCCTTTCACGTTGTGATGTTATTTGAAATTTTATTACTTTCTTTTTTTAGTTTTGAATTCTTTGTGTAGCATGCATTTTCCTATATGTATAAATTAATATCTATACATAAAGCTATTACTAGAATTTTATTTATTTTTTATTTATTTATTTTTATTAGTTGGAGGCTAATTACTTTACAATATTGTAGTGGATTTTGTCATACACTGACATGAATCAGCCATGGATTTACAGGTATTCCCCATCCCGACCCCCCTCCCACCTCCCTCTCCACCCTATCCCTCTGGGTCTTCCCAGTGCACCAGGTCCGAGCACTTGTCTCATGCATTCAACCTGGGCTGGTGATCTGTTTCAGCGTAGATAATAAACATGTTTCAATGCTATTTTCTTGAAACATCCCACCCTCGCCATCTCCCACAGAGTCCAAAAGTCTGTTCTATACATCTGTGTTTCTTTTTCTGTTTGCATATAGGGTTATTGTTACCCTCTTTCTAAATTCCATATATATGTGTTAGTATATTGTAATGGTCTTTATCTTTCTGGCTTACTTCACTCTGTATAATGGGCTCCAGTTTCATCCATCTCATTAGAACTGATTCAAATGAATTCTTTTTAATGGCTGAGTAATATTCCATGGTGTATATGTACCACAGCTTCCTTATCCATTCGTCTGCTGATGGGCATCTAGGTTGCTTCCATGTCCTGGCTATGACAAACAGTGCTGCAATGAACATTGGGGTGCACGTGTCTCTTTCGGATCTGGATTCCTTGGTGTGTATGCCCAGAAGTGGGATTGCTGGGTCATATGGAAGTTCTGTTTCCAGTTTTTTAAGAAATCTCCATAATGTTTCCATTCTTACCAACAATGTAAGAGGGTTCCCTTTTCTCCACACCCTCTCCAGCATTTATTGCTTCTAGACTTTTGGATAGCAGCCATCCTGACTGGTGTGTAATGGTACCTCACTGTGGTTTTGATTTGCATTTCTCTGATAATGAGTGATTTGAGCATCTTTTCATGTGTTTTTTGGCCATCTGTATGTCTTCCTTGGAGAAATGTCTGTTTAGTTCTTTGGCCCATTTTTTGATTGGGTCATTTAATTTTCTGGAGTTGAGCTGGAGGAGTTGCTTGTATATATTAATCCTTTGTCTGTTGCTTCATTTGCTATTATTTTCTCCTAATCTGAGGGCTGTCTTTTCACCTTGCTTATAGTTTCCTTTGTTGTGCAAAAGCTTTTAAGTTTCATTAGGTCCCATTTGTTTATTTTTCGTTTCATTTCTAATATTCTGGGATGTGGGTCATAGAGGATCCTGCTGTGATTTATGTCAGAGAGTGTTTTGCCTATGTTCTCCTCTAGGAGTTTTATAGTTTCTGGTCTTACATTTAGATCTTTAATCCGTTTTGGGTTTATTTTTGTGTATGCTGTTAGAAAGTGTTCTAGTTTCATTCTTTTACAAGTGTTTGACCAGTTTTCCCAACACCACTTGTTAAAGAGGTTGTCTTTTTCCCATTGTATATCCTTGCCTCCTTTGTTGAAGATAAGGTGACCATAGGTTTGTGGATTTATCTCTGGGCTTTCTATTCTGTTCCACTGATCTATATTTCTGTCTTTGTGCCAGTACCATACTGTCTTGATGACTGTGGCTTTGTAGTATAGACTGAAGTCAGGCAGGTTGATTCCTCCAGTTCCATTCTTCTTTCTCAAGATTACATTGGCTATTCGAGGTTTTTTGTATTTCCATAAAAATTGTGAAATTATTTGTTCTAGTTCTGTGAAAAATACCGTTGGTAGCTTGATAGGGATTGCATTGAATCTATAGATTGCTTTGGGTAGTATAGCCATTTTGACAATATTGATTCTTCCAATCCATGAACACGGTATATTTCTCCATCTATTTGTGTCCTCTTTGATTTCTTTCATCAGTGATTTATAGTTTTCTATGTTTAAGTCTTTTGTTTCTTTAGGTAGATATATTCCTAAGTATTTTATTCTTTTTGTTGCAATGGTGAATGGTATTGTTTCCTTAATTTCTCTTGCTGTTATTCTCATTGTTAGTGTATAGGAATGCAAGAGATTTCTGTGTGTTAATTTTATATCCTGCAACTTTACTGTATTCGTTGATTAGCTCTAGTAATTTTCTGGTAGAGTCTTTAGGGTTTTCTATGTAGAGGATCATGTCATCTGCAAACAGTGAGAGTTTAGCTTCTTCTTTTCCTATCTGGGTTCTTTTTACTTCTTTTTCTGCCCTGATTGCTGTCGCCAACACTTCCAAAACTATGTTGAATAGAAGTGGTGAGAGTGGGCACCCTTGTCTTGTTCCTGATTTCAGGGGAAATGCTTTCAATTTTTCACCATTGAGGGTGATGCTTGCTGTGGGTTTGTCATACATAGCTTTTATTATGTTGAGGTATGTTCCCTCTATTCCTGCTTTCTGGAGAGTTTTAATCTTAAATGGATGTTGAATTTTGTCAAAGGCTTTTTCTACATCTATTGAGATAATCATATGGTTTTTATCTTTCAATTTGTTAATGTGGTGTATCACATTGATTGATTTGTGGATATTAAAGAATCCTTGCATTCCTGGGATAAAGCCCACTTGGTCATGGTGTATGATTTTTTTTTTTTAATATGTGTTGGATTATGTTTGCTAGAATTTTGTTAAGGATTTTTGCATCTATGTTCGTCAGTGATACTGGCCTGTAGTTTTCTTTTTGTGTGGCATCTTTGTCTGGTTTTCGAATTAGGGTGATGGTGGCCTCATAGAATGAGTTTGGAAGTTTACCTTCTGCAATTTTCTGGAAGAGTTTGAGTAAGACAGGTGTTAGCTCTTCTCTAAATTTTTGGTAGAATTCAGCTGTGAAGCCATCTGGTCCTGGGCTTTTGATTGCTGGAAGATTTCTGATTACAGTTTCGATTTCCTTGCTTGTGATGGGTTTGTTAAGATCTATTTCTTCCTGGTTCAGTTTTGGAAAGTTATACTTTTCTAAGAACTTGTCCATTTCTTCCAAGTTGTCCATTTTATTAGCATAGAGCTGCTGGTAGTAGTCTCTTATGATCCTTTGTATTTCAGTGTTGTCTGTTGTGATCTCTCCATTTTTGTTTCTAATTTTGTTAATTTGGTTCTTCTCCCTTTGTTTCTTAATGAGTCTTGCTAATGGTTTGTCAATTTTGTTTATTTTTTCAAAAAACCAGCTTTTAGCTTTGTTGATTTTTGCTATGGTCTCTTTAGTTTCTTTTGCATTTATTTCTGCCCTAATTTTTAAGATTTCTTTCCTTCTACTAACCCTGGGGTTCTTCATTTCTTCCTTCTCTAGTTGCTTTAGGTGTACAGTTAGGTTATTTATTTTACTTTTTCCTTGTTTTCAGGTAGGCCTGTAATGCTATGAATCTTCCCCTTAGCACTGCTTTTACAGTGTCCCATAGGTTTTGGGTTGTTGTGTTTTCATTTTCATTCATTTATATGCATATTTTGATTTCTTTTTTGATTTATTTTCTATGATTTGTTGGTTATTCAGAAGCATGTTGCTTAGCCTCCATATGTTTGAATTTTTAATAATTTTCTTTTCCTGTAATTGAGATCTAATCTTACTGCACTGTGGTCAGAAAAAATGACTGGAATGATTTCAATTTTTTTTGAATTTACCCAGACTAGATTTATGGCCCAGGATGTGATCGATTCTGGAGAAGTTTACGTGTGCACTTGAGAAAAAAGGTGAATTTGATTGTTTTGGGGTGAAACGTCCTATAGATGTCATTAAGGTCTAGCTGGTCCAAGCTTGTGTTTGGCTTGTTAAAGCTTGTGTTTCCTTGTTAATTTTCTGTTTAGTTGATCTATCCATAGTTGTGAGTGGGGTATTCAAGTCTCCCACTATTATTGTGTTACTATTAATTTCCTCTTTCATACTCATTAGCGCTTGTCTTACATATTGCAGTGCTCCTATGTTGGGTGCATATATATTTATAATTGTTATATCTTCTTCTTGGATTGACCCATTGATCATTATGTAGTATCCTTCTTTGTCTCTTTTCACTGGCTTTAATTGTAAGTCTATTTTATCTGATATGAGTATTGTGACTCCTGCTTTCTTTTGGTCTCCGTTTGCATGAAATATTTTTTTCCAGCCCTTCACTTTTAGTCTGTATGTGTCCCTTGTTTTTAGGTGGGTCTCTTGTATACAGTATATATAGGGGTCTTGTTTTTGTATCCATTCAGCCAGTGTTTGTCTTTTGGTTGGGGCATTCAACCCATTTACATTTAAGGTAATTATTGATAGGTATGGTCCCATTGCCATTTACTTTGTTGTTTGGGGTTCATGTTTATACAACCTTTCTGTGTTTCCTGTCTAGAGAAGATCCTTTAGCATTTGTTGAAGAGCTGGTTTGGTGGTGCTGAATTCTCTCAGCTTTTGCTTGTCTGTAAAGCTTTTGAGTTCTCCTTCATATCTGAATGAGATCCTTGCTGGGTACAGTAGTCTAGGCTGTAGGTTATTCTCTTTCATTACTCTAAGTATGTCCTGCCATTCCCTTCTGGCCTGAAGGGCTTCTATTGATAGATCAGCTATTACCCTTATGGGAATCCCTTTCTGTGTTATTTGTTCTTTCTCCCTTGCTGCTTTTAATATTTGTTCTTTGTGTTTGATCTTTGTTAATTTGATTAATATGTGTCTTGGGGTGTTTTGCCTTGGGTTTATCCTGTTTGGGACACTCTGGGTTTCTTGGACTTGGGTGGCTATTTCCTTCCCCATTTTAGGGAAGTTTTCAGCTATTATCTCCTCGAGTAACTTCTCATGGCCTTTCTTTTTGTTTTCTTCTGGGACTCCTATGATTTGAATGTTGGGGTGTTTCACATTGTCTCAGAGGTCCCTGAGGTTGTCCTCATTTCTTTTGATTCTTTTTTCTTTTAAAATGTTACACCTTATTAATGTACACACCTGATGAAAAAAGAGTAGAAAATTAGCATCAACATGAATATAACTATTTAGAAAATTAGATTATATGTTTCCCTATATAATCAAATTAATTTTTAGGAAAAAATTAAGAAATGACAAATCTCTGAAATCTTAATATTCATTATAAATGTAATTTTAATATTTACATAAATGCAGTAGAACTTTGGTATGTAGTAGAACTTTGGTATGTAGATTTCTATCTACATATACAAGGAGTATTATGTAGTATATGCAAACATTCCTATAGTACAGCCTTTACATATTCTCTGAAAAATGTCTTCCCATAAACTAATGTATCATCTAAAATTTTCCAAAGGAGATAGATAGATATGAATATCTATATCTATATGTGTATCAGTGGTAGTGATGGTTTAGTCACTGATTTGTGTCCAACATTTACGACCCCATGGACTGTAGCTCACTAGCCTCTTCTGTCCTTCAAATTCTCCAGGCACAAATACTGGAGTGGGTTGCCATTCCTTCTCCAGGGGGTCTTCCTGACTCAGAAATCAAAGCCATGTTTTCTGCGTTGAAGGTGATCTCCTGTATTGCAGGTGGATTCTTTACGGACTGAGCCAGCAGGGAAGCCCCATGTGTACCTGCAGTCCCTTACTACTAGTTACCATTACTCCAGTATTCTTGCCTGCAGAATCCCATGAACAGAGGAGCAAGAGGCCTACAGTACTTAGGGCCACAAGAGTCAGATATGACTGAAGCAACTTAGCAGCAGCAGCAGCTTACATATGTGTACATATTATGTATGTGTATATATATATATATATGTATATATATTTCATAGAAATATAAACAAACATGTATTTAATAAATTAATTAAAATTTAATATTCCATGGATATTATACCATAAAAATAAACACAAATCTCACAAAATATTTATAGGAAGTATATTACAAAACTATAAAATGCTTATAAAGTAAATCCAAGACTAAATAAATAAAGAGTTATTCTGTGGTTATTGACTATAAAATTTGATATTATTAAGGTATCTATTTTTCTTAACTGCATTTATAGATTCCGTGCAATCCCAATAAGAATTCCAGTGAGCTACTTTCTAGATATTGACAGGCTATTATCAAGTTAATATGGAAAGGAGAAAGACTTAGAATGACCAAAACAATAATAAAATGATTATAGCAAAGTTGTAGTGTTCACAATTACTGATTTCAAGAATTACTATAAATCTACAGTAATCAAGACAGCATGCTATTGGCTTAAAAATAGACATATAGACCAATTAAACCATACAAACAGCCCAGAAATGGATGCAAAAAATAGAGCCAACTGATATTTCATAATGGTCAAAGGCAATCAAGAGAGAAATAGATAAATGGATAAAGAAAGGGTGCTGCATTCAAATAGAGCAATTATTCAGTGAAAATAAATGAACTAACAATCCATGAAAATATACAGAAGAATATTAAATGTTAAATGAAAGAAATCAATAGGAAAAGTCTACCTATTAAATTACTTCATTTATACAACATCTGGAAATGACAGAACATGTAGAGATGGTAAATCAGTCATGGCCAATGAAGGTGATCAAATAAGGGCTGGAAAAGTTGATGATGAAACACAGAAAATATGTCCAGACTTTTGAAACAATCTTATACACTTTTATTGCAGATATATGACAGTAAACATTTGTGAAATTCCATAGAGATTTACAGCTCAAATATTAAATATTTATATGAAAGTGAAAGTTGCTCAGTCGTTTCTGACTCTTTGCGACCCCATGGACTATACAGTCCATGGAATTCTTCAGAAGAGAATACTGGAGTGGGTAGCCTTTCCCTTCTCCAGTGGATCTTCCCAACCCAGGAATCAAACCCAGGTCTCTGGCCTTGTGGGCAGATCCTTCACTATAATTACATTTAAAAATGATCATTTAGGAGGTCAGGGGAATCCAGGACAGGGGCAGATGTAACTTGGGGCTGGGTAAAGGGAAATGTGTGTATTATCCTTTCAAATTTTCCATAAATCTATTCTTTTTTCCTAAAATAAAATTTAAAAAGTTCCACAAGACATGAATAGAATGCATTTAAAGGAAAATAAATCATAGTCAATATCATAAATAAAAAAATTTTTTAAATAATCAGAAAATAAAAAGATACATCATATTCTGGCACAACAGTGAGAACAATGAGTGTTAATGTCATGAGATGTTTCAACTGCTCTGCTATTACTTTGGAAAGCTTGTTACTTTCTGAAGCAGAAATGCAAGATTCACAATGATTAAGATCCATTCCACACATTATTATTTGCTTAAAATTTATATCATTATAAGCTGGAATCAAGATTGCTGGGAGAAATATCAATAAACTCAGATATGCAGATGACACCACCCTTATGGCAGAAAGTGAAGAGGAATTAAAAAGCCTCTTGATGAAAGTGAAAGAGGAGAGTGAAAAAATTGGTTTAAAGCTCAAAGGTCAGAAAACTAAGATCATGGCAACCAGTCCCATCACTTCATGACAAATAGATGGGGAAACAGTGGAAAGAGTGGCAGACTTTATTTTCTTGGGCTCCAAAATCACTGCAGATGGTGACTGCAGCCATGGAATTAAAAGACTCTTGCTCCTTGGAAGAAAAGTTATGGCCTACCTAGACAGCATATTAAAAAGCAGAGATATTACTCTGACAACAAAGTTCTGTCTAGTCAAGGCTATGGTTTTTTGAGTAGTCATGTATGGATGTGAGAGTTGGACTATAAAGAACCCTGAGCACTGAAGAATTGATGCGTTTGAACTGTGGTGTTGGATTAAACTCTTTAAGAGTTCCTTGGACTTCAAGGAGATCCAACTAGTCCATCCTAAGAGAAATTAGTCCTGAATATTCATTGGAAGGACTGATGTTGAAGCTGAAACTCCAATACTTTTGTCACCTGATGTGGAGAGCTGCCTCATTTGAAAAGACCCTGATTCTGGGAAAGAATGAAGGCAGGAGGAGAAGGGAACAACAGAGGATTAAATGGTTGGATGGCATCACTGACTCAATGGACATGAGTTTGAGTAAACTCTGGGAGTTGGTGATGGACAGGGAGGCTTGGCATGCTGCAGTCCATGGGGTTACAAAGAGTTAGACACAACTGAGTGACTGAACTGACTGAACTGATATGCTTTATTAAGTTAAATACATCACCCCTGAAAGAGGCATATGAGTAACTGCAAAAATTGTAAAACTGTAATTGTAAAAATGTAAGGGTAAGGCATATATTCAGGTGGTGGATAAATCAGCAGGTACTGAAG
The DNA here is from genome assembly GCA_020226075.1 of Hydropotes inermis. Taxonomy (NCBI): domain Eukaryota; kingdom Metazoa; phylum Chordata; class Mammalia; order Artiodactyla; family Cervidae; genus Hydropotes; species Hydropotes inermis. The sequence continues at coordinate 18,672,411 of CM035283.1, read as the reverse complement.
AACTGTGTAAGCATTTAAAATCCCCTACATTTGAAAATTTTGTAAGCCAAAAAGCAATTCTTAAACTACAAAAAATGTTATGTGTTTGTCTTGCATTATATAATTATTTAATATTGTTTCTTGTTTTACTTCATAAAGATGCATCTTACTGCTATTGGGGAGATACAATTTACTTAGACCACATGAAATAGTAGAATAATATAGTATTAATTAACACTAATACTATGAGGAGGAGAAGGAGCAAAGAAAGGAGAAGATGGAGAGGAATAGAGGAAAATTCAATTGTAATCATTTCCATTGTTGAGGTATTTTATGTCTCAAGTTCTCTGCCATGTTCTGTCTGTGAATTAACTTGTTAAATCATCTCATCAGAGTTGTGGTTAAATACTACACTGTGATTTAAGATTATTTTGCCTGGAAAAAAAAATAAAAAGCCCAATTCAATATGAAAAAAATCATTATCTCATATAGCAAAGACTCTAGAGGTCAGGCACCCCCAGGGTTGTTTAATTCAGTGGCTGCTGTATAGTGTCACCCTGCTTATTTAACTTCTATGCAGAGTACATCATGAGAAACGCTGGGCTGGAGGAAGCGCAGGCTGGAATCAAGATTGCCAGGAGAAATATTAATAACCTCAGACATGCAGATGACACCACCCTTAAGGCAGAAAGTGAAGAGGATCCAAAAAGCCTCTTGATGAAAGTGAAAGAGGAGAGTGAAAAAGTTGGCTTAAAATTTAACATTCAGAAAGCTAAGATCATGGCATCTGGTCCCATCACTTCATGGGAAATAGATGGGGAAACAGTGGAAACAGTGTCAGACTTTATTTTTTGGGGGGCTCCAAAATCAATGGAGATGGTGATTGCTGCCATAAAATTAAAAGACTCTTACTCCTTGAAAGGAAAGTTATGACCAACCTAGATAGCATATTAAAAAGCAGAGACATTACTTTTGACAACAAAGGTCCCTCTAGTTAACTCTATGGTTTTTCCCGTGGTCATGTATGGATGTGAGAGTTGGACTGTGAAGAAAGCTGAGCACCGAAAAAATGATGCTTTTGGACTGTGGTGTTGGAGAAGACTCTTGAGAGTCCCTTGGACTGGAAGGAGGTCCAACCAGTCCATCCTAAAGGAGATCAGCCGTGGGTGTTCATTGGAAGGACTAATGTTGAAGCTGAAACTCCAATACTTTGGCCACTTCATGCGAAGAGTTGACTCATTGGAAAAGTCCTTGATGCTGGGAAGGATTGGGGTCAGGAGGAGAAGGGGACAACAGAGGAGATGGCTGGATGGCATCACCGACTCGATGGACATGAGTTTGAGCAAACTCCGGGTGTTGGTGATGGACAGGGAGGCCTGGCGTGCTGCGATTCATGGGGTCACAAAAAGTCAGACACGACTATGGACTGAACTGAACTGATCATGCCATCAAGAACTCAGATTTTCTCCTTATTTTCTGAACTGTACACCTCAGCACCTTTGTTCTCAGGCTTCCTCTTTTCATGAGAATAAAATGTTTATGACTGTGTGTGTAAACATAAGAATATGTAGTAGAAAATGTGGGCAACACTTCTTCTGTGAGTCTTCCTGTTTTAATGAGGAACTATTCCCCAGAGTCTTTCCAGCAGACTTTACCAAATGTAAATGAGGATGAATACAAATATAACTATGAATAAAATATTTTATCTTTAGGGCAGGATCAAAGTTTTGTAATGTTCCCTACATCTATCACTGGCAGAGAAAATAAGATTTTAATGATCAGCTTAGTGTAAGCAGGATTTAACAGTGAGTCATATGGGAGAGAATTAAAAACATGGACAAAATTGATAACCTGGTAAGGAGACTGAAAGTGAAATAGGCAACCACTTATATCTGCTACCTTATCTTTACTTTCTATATAATCAAACAAGGGATAAAAGAAATGGTGAGGTTAAAATTAGAGGAATAGGAAGTTTCAGAAAAGGAATTCAGTGACAAGTTGAATTGGAGTGTTACTAGCTGGCTCCAATAAGACAATACACAGTAATGTGTTAAAAGGGGGAAAAAAATAAAAATAAAAGAAAGAATGATAGAAAAAAATGTCCCTAGACTTAATAAGGTGATGTCTGTCTGTGTTACAATGCACATCATTAGGTAATTGGACCAGACATTTAATTTAAAGACCTAAGTAAACTTTTGAGCATTTTTTTTTCCTGTTTGAGTTAAGAGCTCCTAAAGTATGGGGCTTCCCTAATGGGTAAAGAATTCACCAGCAAAGCAGGTGATACGGGAGATGTAGGTTCAATGCCTGGGTTGGGAAGATACCCTGGAGAAAGAAATGGTGACCCACTCCAGTGTTCTTTCCTGAATAACCCCCTGGACAGAGGAGCCTGACAGGTTATAGCCCCTGAGGATGCAAACAACTGGACATAACTGAGAGAATAAACACACACATTCTAGGGTATATTTGCATGTTGATGTGATTATCTAATAACAGGAAGAGATTAACAAGGCAGAATATCAAGTAAGGACAGGAGACATTTCTTTCACAAGTTGCTATTGGAGGATAACAAGAATAATTACTGAGAGATTTAGCAGAAAGGAATTCCTTATTATGTTAGAGAAGGGGCAAATATATATATGCTCAGTGAAGTTTCAAAAAATTATTTATAGACGACAAGACAACTAATGTTTTAATTCACATATTCATTGTTATATTGTTTTCAGTTCTGCATTTTTTTATTTACCCCTTTTTCCATGGTGCTTCTCCTTATATACTGACTATTAATTTTCAATTTCTTTGTAAAACTTAAAACACTCTTCAGGAGAAAATGTTACTGGGAATCATTATACACTTACACAAACTTATAGTATAAGTACATCACAATGAAAGTGTGAACTAAAACAGATATTTAGTATTTAAATGGCATCAAACTTTACTCTGTTACACTGTGTGAAAAGAATACACTTTCCTATCAAAAAATTGTAAAGGTTTATATTAAGAAGTCATAGTGCCTTTGTACTTTAATCAGGCACTCATCTAAATGGAAATGAGCAAGACTACTTCTTTAGAACTTAGATGATGAGTTAAACCACAAACCTATTATAAAATAACTGGTGAATCTATCACAGCTAAGATAAGCAACTCTTATAAAGTATATTCTTCTATAATGTGATAAAAAGATGTATTAAATCCAAGGACGGAAGATTTGTTGTTCTCCTTGAGTATACATTGAAATGTCTTTCAAAAAATCTGCCTGAAATTAAAAATAGTAATAATATTTTAAAAATATGTAGCCATGATTCTTTATAAAATGTAAAAGGAGACCAATATTTTTGTATCATTGTTACTTTTACATATATTTTTCTGTTTTTTTATTTTTTTATTTTTTACATATATTTTTCATCTATTTCTTTCATGTGAATTAGGGTGGGCACATCATGTAAGGATAGTCGTTCTCTCAATGCTTAGTCTAATGTATAAATAGACCTACTGTAATCAGTCTTTCATGTTACATAAATATAGAGGTCTACTCCTATACAATTAATTTTCAAAAGTAACATTTCCTAAATACAAACTCAGAGGAAATATTTACAGGAAAGTTTCTTTTATAAGGAAAAACTGAAATCACAATTGTAAACAAACTACTGAGCAAATAATTTTAAATAATGATCAAGTATTAGATTGATGCAAAAGTAATTGCTACTTTGTATTTTTGAACTTTGATATTGGAGTACATTCATAAATAAACATGATTATACCATGCCTCATTTTTACACTCATTTCTTGCTTTAAGTTTTTCTTTTTCTTTTTTTACTAATGACTTAATACTTGCTATTTATTTTATATTTATTTTAGACTAAGAAATGATGTTACAAAAGGCAAATTGGAGAAATTCCCTTTTTCAAGATCAAAGTGGGTCATAAAGCAGGGGAAACAACTCACAACATCAACAACACATTTGGCTCAGGAAAACTAGGGAACTTACAGAGCAGGGCTGGCTCAATAAGTTTTGCAAGGAGACAATATCATTGAAGATGAGGAGCGCAGTGGTCAGCCACTGGAAGTTGAAAATCATCAACTGAGAACCATCACTGAAGCTGATCTTACAATTATAAGATAAGTTGCCCAAGAACTCAACATTGACCATTCTATGGTCATTCAGCATTTGAAGCAAATTGGAAAGGTGAAAAAGCTCCGTATGTGGGTGCCTCATGAAGTGACCACAAATAAAACAAATCATTTTGAAGTGTCGTCTTCTCTTATTCTATGCAACAATGAACCATTTCTCAATTTGGTTGTGAGGTGTAACAAAAAGTGGATTTTATATGACCTACAATGACCAGATCAGCAACTGGACTGAACAGAAGCTCCAAAGTGCTTGCCAAAGCCAAACTTGCTCCCTCTGACCCTGCTTCAAATAAATTTAAAAAGTCATGTTCACTGTTTGATGGTCTGCTGCCTATCTCATCCACTAAAACTTTCTGAATCCTGGCAAACCCATTACATCTGAAAAGTAGGCTCAGCAAATCAGTAAGTTGTGCTGAAATCTGCCAAGCCTGCAGCCAACACCTGTCAACAGAAAGGGCTCAATTCTCCTCGACAATGTCCAACTACAGGTCACACAACCAATGCTTCAAAAGTTGAACGAATTGGGCTATGAAATTTTGCCTCATCTGTCATAGTCATCTGAGCTCTTACCAACTAGCTACCACTTCTTGAAGCATCTCAACAACCTTTTGCAGAGAAACTGCTTTCACAATGAGCAGAAGGCATAAAATGCTTTCCAAGAGTTCATTGAATCCTAAAGCAAGAATTTTTATGCTGCAGGAATAAACAAACTTATTTCTCATTGGCAGAAATGTGTTGTTTTTAATGGTTCCTATTTTGATTCATAAAAATGTGGTTGAGCCTAGTTATAATGATTAAAATAAACT
>CM035283.1:18630265-18652495 GCA_020226075.1 Hydropotes inermis | reverse complement strand
TGGTGATTTTGTTCAGAATAGAGGGATGGGGTTTATTAGGATAAATATAAAAGTCAAACAGAGGAGCCAAAACAAATCCATGTATATATATATGGTCAATAGATTTTCAATGAATGTTTCCATATAATACAATTGGAAACAATTAGTCTTCTAAAATAATATGGTTGTAACAACTGGATGGAAAAACAACTAAACCTCAGCTCTTTAATCACACCATAAAAAAATTCAAAATGGATCATAGTCTGAATGTAAAAGCTAAAACTTGTACAATACCTATAAGAAAATATATCAGCTGTTGCTGTTGTTTAGTCACTCAGTAATGTCCAACTCTTTGAGACCCAAGGACTGCAGCATGCCAGGCTTCTCTGTCCTAATTGAGAAAATCCGTGTGACTCTGGCTTGGACAATGTATCTGATACTTATCTCTGACTCCCCCACTCTTCAAGCCCAGAGTTCCTGTATATGTTAACAGGTCACTTGCTGAATGTAGTTGATCTCAATTAATACTGAGAATGATAATAATCAACATTCCATGGATGCCAGTGGTTAATTTAGACCAACTTGTTTCTATCAGGATCATGATTAATTTTGTTCCAAAATCTCATCTTGAGGGTCTAGTTTTAAGAATGCTTCTGGAACCGTTTTGGCCTATTCTCCCAAACAAGTAAATTATAGTAAAAGTTTATACACTGCTATTGTAATAGGAACTGTAATTTCAGGGAGTGGAAGAAAAAAAGCAAGTGAGACAAGGGAAGTAGGAGAGCCACTACGAAAAGCAAGGAATTGACTTGCTTGTCTCCAGTTTTCACTTATCAAGCGCAGACACCGTGGTTCATAACTCAGCTGTAGTTGACATCTAAAATTTGTAAAGAAGGACCAGTGAGAAAGACAAATGGTATGGGTTATAAATAGAAGGAAGAAACACTTGGTATTATACCATCTGAAGCCAGAAGAAGCCAAACTGACACTGCACCAGTGAGACCTCAAAAACTTAAAACTGTAGTGTAAGGAATGACTGATACAGTTAGAAAACATTCTACAACACAATTGTTACTTCAGTCACTAATTTTATTTTCTTAAAGTCCATCTCAGTTATTAAATTTCTTGTGTAATTCAGGTAGTAATTTACACAAGTGTAAATTTTAAAAATGTGTGGTAGTTTGAGCATTCTTTGGCATTGCCTTTCTTTGGGGTTGGAATGAAAACTGACCTTTTCCAGTCCTGTGGTCACTGCTGAGTTTCCCAAATTTGCTGTCATATTGAGCGTAGCACTTTCACAGCATCATCTTTTAGGATTTGAAATAGCTCAACTGGAATTCCATCAGCTCCACTAGCTTTGCATACTGATACTTCCTGAGGCCCATTTGATTTCATATTCCAGGAAGTATGGCTCTGTGAGTGAACACACCATTGTGATTATGTGGGTTGTGAAGATCATTTTTGTATAAATCTTCTGTGTATTCTTGCCACCTCTTCTTAATATCTTCTCCTTCTGTTAGGTCCATACCACTTCTGTCCTTGATTGTGCCCATCTTTGCGTGAAGTGTTCCCTTGGTATCTCTCATTTTCTTGACAAGATCTCTGGTTTTTCCCATTCTATTGTTTTCCTCTATTTCTTTGCACTAATCACTGAGGAAGGCTTTCTTATCTCTCCTTGCTATTCTTTAAAATTCTGCATTCATATGGGTATGTCTTTCCTTTTCTCCTTTGCTTTTCTTCTATTCTTACCTGTCTGTAAGGCCTCCTCAGACAATCATTTTGCTTTTTTTTTGCATTTTTTTTTATTGGGGGTGGTCTTGATCCCTGCCTCCTATACAATGTCATGAACCTCCATCCATAGTTCTTCAGGCAGTGTGCTTATCAGACCTAATCCTTTGAATCTCTTTGTCACTTCCACTGTACAATCATAAGGGATTTGATTTAGATCATACCTGAATGGTCTAGTGGATTTCCCTACTTTCTTCAACTTAAATCTGAATTGAATAGTAAGTTCATGATCTGAGCCACAGTCAGCTCCCAGTCAGTTTTTGCTGACTGTATAGAGCTTTTTCATCTTTGGCTGCAAAGAATATAATCAGTCAGACTTTGGTATTGACCATCAGGTGATGTCCATATGTAGAGTCTTGTGTTTTTGGAAGAGGGTGTTTGCTATGATCAGAGCGTTCTCTTGGCAAAATTCTATTAACCTTTGCCATACTTCATTCTGTATTCCAAGGGCAAATGTGCCTGTTACTCCAGGTATTTCTTGGCTTCCTACTTTTGCAACCCAGTCCTCTAGAGTGAAAAGGGCATCTTTTTGGGGTATTAGTTCTAGATTGTCTTGTAGATCTTCACAGAACCATTCAACCATTACTGGTCAGGGCAAAGACATGAATTACTGTGATATTGAATGGTTTGCCTTGAAAATGAGTAGAGATCATTCTGTCATTTTTGAGATTGCATCCAAGTACTGATTTCAAGCCAGGCTTCAGTAGAACATGACCCGTGAATTTCCAGATGTCCAAGCTGGATTTAGAAAAGGCAGAGGAATGATAAATCAATTTGCCAACATCTGTTGGATAATCAAAAAAGCAAGAGAATTCCAGAAAACATGTACTCCTGCTTTCGTGACTATGCCAAAGCCTTTAGACTGTGTGGATCACAACAAACTGTAAAATTCTCAAAGAGATGAGAAAACCATACCACCTGATCTAGCTCCTGAGAAATTTGTATGGAGGTCAAGGAGCAACAGTTAGTAATGGACATGGAACAGATTTATTCCAAATTGGGAAAGGAGCACTTCAAGGCTGTATCTTGTCACTCTCCTTATTTAACTTATGTGCAGAGTACATTATGAGAAATGTTGAACTGGATGAAGTATAAGCTAAAATAAAGACTACCAGGAGAAATATCAATAACCTCAGATATGCATATGACACCACCCTTATGGCAGAAAGTGAAGACAAATTAAAGAGCCTCTTGATGAAATTGAAAGAGGAGAGTGAAAAAGTTGGCTTAAAGCTCAACATTCAGAAAACTAAGATCATGGCATCTGGTCCTATCACTTCATGGCAGATAGATGAGTAAACAGTGGAAATAGTAACAGACTTCATTTTTTTTTTACTCCAATATCACTGCTGATGGTGACTGCAACCATGAAATTAAAAGAAGAAATTTTTTTCTTAGAAGAAAATTTATGACCAACCTAGACAGCATATTAAAAGACAGAGATATTACTTTGCCAACAATGGTCCATCTTGTCAAAGCTATTGTTTTTCCAGTAGTCATGTATGGATGTGGGTTGGACTACAAAGAAAGCTGAGTGCCAAAGAACTTATGCTTTTGAACTGTGGTGTTGGAGAAGAGTTTTGAGAGTCCCTTACCTGCAAGGAGATCAAACCAGTCAGGCCTAAAGGAAATAAGCCCTGGATATTCATTGGAAGGACTGATGCTGAAGTGGAAATCTATTACTCTGGCCACTTGATTCAAAGAACTGACTCATTTGAAAAGACCCTGATGCTAGGAAATATTGAAGGCAGGAGGAGAAGGGGACGACAGACGATGAGATGGTTAGATGTCACCACCGACTCAAAGGGCATGAGTTTAAGTAAACTCCGGGAGTTGGTGATGGACAGGGAGGCCTGGCATGCTGCAGTCGATGAGGTCACAAAGAGTTGAACACGACTGAGTGACTGAACTGAACTGATATGAAACTTCATTAGCAAAGTGATGTCTCTGCTTTTTAATATGCTGTCTAGGTTGGTCATAGCTTTTATTCTAGGGAGCAAGTGTTTTTTAATTTCATGGCTGCAGTCACCATCTGCAGTAATTTGGGAGCCCAGAAAAGTAAAGTCTATCACTGTTTCCATTGTTTCCTCGTCAATTTTCCATGAAGTGATGGGATCAGATGCCATCATTTTTTTTGTTCTATGTTGAATTTTAAGCCAGGTCTTTCACTCTTCTCTTTCACCTTTATCAAGAGGCTCTTAGTTCCTTTTCACTTTCTTCCAGAAGGTTGGTGTTATCTGCATATCTGAGGTTATTAATATTTCTCGTGGAAATCTCTATTCTAGCCTTTGCTTCATGCAGCCCAGCATTTCACATGATGTACTCTTCATGTACGTTCTGTAAGCAAGGTGACAATGTACATTCTGTAAGCAAGGTGACAATATTCAGCCTTGTTGTACTCCTTTCCCAGCTTGGAAACCATTCATTGTTCCATGTCTGGTTCCAACTGTTGCTTCTTGATCTGCATACAGGTTTCATAGGAGACAGGTAAGGTGGTCTGGTATTCCCATCTCTTTAAGAATTTTACACTGTGTGTTGTGCTGTGATCTGCAGAGTCAAAGGCTTTAGCATAGTCAATAAAGCAGAAATAGATTTTTTTTTTTTTCTGGAATTTTCTTGCTGTTTCCACCACAACATCCACCACATGTTGGCAATTGTTCCTTTGCCTTTTCTCAATCCACCTTGTACATTTGGAAGTTCTTTGGGTGGTATTGAGCATTACATTGCTAGCATTTGAGATTAGTGCAGTGTTTTGGTAGTTTGAACATTCTTTGGCCTTGTCCATCTTTGGATTTGGAATGAAATCTGACCTTTTCCAGTCCTGTGGCCACTACTGAGTTTTCCAAATTTGCTGGCCTATTGAGTGCAGCATTTTCACAGCATCATCTTTTAGGATTGGAAATAGCTCAACTGGAATTCCATCACTTCCACAAGCTTTGTTTGTTGTGATGCTTCCTGAGGCCCACTTGATTTTACCATCCAGGATGTCTGGTTTTAGGTGGGTGATCATGCCATTTTGATTATCCAGATCATTAAGATCTTTTTTGGATAGTTCTTTGTGTCTTCTTGCCACCTATTCTTAATATCTTCTGCTTATGTTAGGTCCATATCATTTCTGTCCTTTATTGTGCCCATTTTTGTGTAAAATATCCCTTTGGTATTTATAATTTTCTTGACGAGAGCTCAAGTTTGTCTCATTCTGTTGTTTTCCTCTATTTCTTTGCACTGATCACTGAGGAAGGGTTTCTTATCCTTCCTTGCTATCTTTGGAATTCTGCATTCAGATAGGTATATATTTCCTTTTCTCCTTTGCCTTTAGCTTCTCTTCTTTTCTCTGCTGTTTGTAAGGTCTCCTCAGACAACCGTTTTGCCTTTTTGAATTTCTTTTTCTTAGGAATTGTTTTGATTACTGCCTTTATACAATGTTACCTACAAACCTCTTTCCATAGTTCTTCACTCACTCTATCAGATCTAATCTCTGGAATCTATTTGTCACTCCCACTGTATATTCATAAGTGATTTGATTTAGATTGTATCAAAATGGCCCAGTGGTTTCCCTACTTTTTATAATTTAATTCTGAGTTGTGCATTAAGGAGTTCATGATCTGAGCCACAGTCAGCTCCTGGTCTTCTTTATGCTAATCTTAGATCTTCTCCATCTTTGGCTGCAGAGAATATGATCAATCTTATTTTGGTATTGATTATCAGGAAGCTTCTTCAAACCTCTTATCCTCATCCATCAGAGGGCAGACAGAATAAAAAACACAATCATAGAAAACTAACCAGACTGTTCACAAAGATCACTGCCTTGTCTAACTCAATGAAACTGTGAACCATGCCTTTTGGGGCCTCCCAAGATGGATGGGTCATGGTGGAGAGTTCTGACAAAATGCAGAACTCTGGAGAAGGGAATGGCAAACCACTTCAGCATTCTTGGGAATCTCATGAACAGTATTAAAAAGGCAAAAAATATGACACTGAAAGATGAAATCCCCAGGTCAGTAGGGGCTCAGTATACTGCTAGAGAAGAGGGGAATAACAGATCCAAAATGAATGAAAAGGCTAAGCCAAAGCAGAAACAATACCCAGTTGTAAATTTGCTTGGTGGTGAAATTAAATCCAATGCTGTAAAGAACAATATTCCATAGGAACCTGGAATGTTAGGTCCATGGATCAAGATAAATTGGAAGTGGTCAAACAGGAGTTGGCAAGAGTGAACATCCACCTTTCAGGAATCAGTGAGTTAAAATGGCCTGGAATGGGAAAATTTAATTCAGATGACCATTACACCTACTAGTGTTGGCAAGAATCCCTTGGAAAAAATGGAGTAGCCCTCAGAGTCAACAAAAGAGCCCCAAATTCAGTGCTTGTGTGTGATCTCAAAAATGACAGAATGCTCTCCATTCGTTTCCAGGGCAAACCGTTCAATATGATAGTAATCCAAGGATATGCCCCAGTGACTAATGCTGAAGAATCTGGAGTTGAACGTTTCTATGAAGACATACAAGACCTTGTAGAAATAACACTCAAAAAGATGTCCTTTTCATCATAGGGGGCTGGAATGCAGAAGTAGGAAGTCAAGAGATACCTGTCATAACTGGCAAGTTTAGCCTTAGAGTGCAAAATGAAGCAGGGCAAAGGCTAACAGAATTTTGCCAAGAGAACCCACTGGTCATAGCAAACGCAATCTTCCAACAACACAACAGTGTGAATCAGCCATAAATACACATATAATGTTTGATTTGCTTTATATAAAATACACATCTTAATATATGAATATATAAATATATATATGTATATATTTTATCTGTGTGTGTACACATATACACATGGTAGCATTGTATATTACAATCATTCTAATGTTTTTAAATAAAAAGAAATATTTTATCTATTTTTAAATTTTTTACAACTTAAGGAAAAAAAATGACAAATGTATGAAAGTCCAAAACAATATTAACATTTTCTATCATGCTAAGATGATCGTGTCATATACATATTTATTTATATTTTGTCTTCATTCTTGATATGTCACCAGTGTCTGTAGTGTAGCAATATATTTAATTCATGAATCATTATATGCATTTCAACTTCATGAATAGCTGTTTCCAGTTATAATTAAATTGAATTCGGGCAATAGTTTACATCTCTTATCTATGTGAAACCATACTGTGTGTATTTCAAATAACTAACTGTCTACTGAAAGAAAGGCATATCTGGAATCATACAAATTGAATAAAATACTTTGACATTTCACATAATTTTAAAATGTATATTCATAGTGGGAAACAAATTGTTTTCACAAAAAGTTGTGACTAGAAGTTGATATCATTCGCAGTTAATTAATGTTCCTAGTTCTTTCTCAAATGAAATGCACACACACACACACACACATACACACACACACACACACACACACACACACTATGGAGGCTTTAGTGGTAAAGAACCTGCCCACCAGAGCAGGAGACTTAAGAGCCAAGGGTTCAATCCCTGTGTGGGGAATATCCCCTGGAGGAGGGCATGACAACCCACTCTAGTATTCTCACCTGGAGTGTCCCATGGACAGAGGGGACTGGCAGGCTACAGTGCATAGGGTCGCAAAGAGTTGGACACGACTGAAGAAATTTAGCAAACATGCTTACACTATACATATTTCCTATGCTTTATAAACATAAGGACTTGCTCCCTGAATTATTGCTTTCCTTTTAATTTGTACACCCATCATGAAAATATCTCTCATACCTTTCTTAAATATAAAAAGATTTTCTCTTCTTTAAGCATTTTTATTAATCCTTTGTTAAAGTTTTAAGTTACTAACATATCTGGATTCACAGACACAAAAAATCACACATAAATCACTAAGATTTTTTCTAAAATGTTCATCCTTTGCTTGACATTTAAGACAAATGTCTTCTAGCTTGAATATTTTATAGAGGCTGTTACTGAAAAGTCTAATTCTGAACTTAAATGTATGACTTTGATTCAAAACTAAGATAATTATTTCCTTTTGGACTAAGATTCTGAGAAAATTTACCTTAAATTTGATTGATTAAATAACTTCTAAGTGTATTATCTTGATTCTACAGAAATTAATATTTAGAATAACACTACATAACAAATGATTGATCTTAGAATGTAGACTATATAAAGAAAGATTATTAGGCCCAATATATTTATACCAATTATTTAGCTGGCTTCCTTTCATTTCATTGCAGTTTCCTCATATTTTGGAAAACACCTCAAAATATACATGGACATATAGTGAAACAAGCAATATTTTTTTCTTGAACAATGCTTTTTTTTTTAAAAAAATTTACTGTCAGTCAGTAAGTTAGTTGTGCTCTCTAGTTTTTATCACTTCATCTTCATAAGAATACACCAAAATGATTAATATTATCCATTAAAATATTTGAGGATAATTTACCAAATAGTTCATTGCCAGAAAGTCATAAAATAACAGTTCAAAACCCCTTGCTAATCTTACATTAATATTTTTCCACTAGGTTGTACTGGTTATTCCTTAAATTACTTTAAATAAGTAAAGTGCAACTTTAAATTACTTAAGTTCTTAAGAAGCTTTATACTTTTAAATTCTTGTTTGTATTTATGCAAGCTCTTCATTAGTCCATTCAACAAACATGTCAAAGTTCATAAAAATACTGATATTTGAATATTTTGACCTAAAAATGACAATGTAATATGATCTCCCTAATATTTGCTGAGTGTTTCCTCTATAGAGGAGATATTATTTATCTTCTGTTTAAAAATACTCCAAAACTTAGTGGATCTAAACAACATTTGGCTCATAATTTCTGAGAGTCAAGAGACCTAGCATGCCTTAACCAGGTTCTCTCCTTTAGAGTCTCACACAGGCTATATCAAAATGTGAACTAGATCTTGCAGTAGTTTCTCTCTCTCTCTCTCTCTCTCTCTCTCTCTCTCTCTTTTTCCTGGAAGAGTTCTATTAAGTATGAGAGACAAAGAAGTCAATGATGGCACCACATATTTTCACCCGAACATGAGAAAAGGTGGAAATACCATTTAGAAAGATGGGTAGGTTGTGGGAAGGTCAAGTTGAGTGAAGTCTTTTCCATTTGAAATAATCATTAGATATACAAACATAGCAACCCTGAATAATCACTGGAAGGATTGATGCTGAGGCTAACGCTCCAATCTTTTGGCCACCTGATGTGAACAGCCAACTCATTGGAAAAAACCCTGACGCTGGGAAAGATTGAAGGCAGAAGGAGAAGAGGGTGATAGAAGATGAGATGGTTGGATGGCATCATTGATTCAATAGACATGAACTTGGGCAAACTCCAGGAGATGGTGAGAGACAGACAAGCCTGGCATGCTGCAGTCCATGGAGTCTGGAAAAACTGGACACAGCCTGGTGACTGAGCAACAACAATAAAATACAAATACAGATATTGAGGAGATATTTCTATATAAGTCTGAAATGCAAGGTGAAGAATGGTTGAAGATATAAATTTATGAGTCAGCAAGATAGTGATTGTGTTTAAAAGCATGGGACCAAATGAGGTCGGCTGAAGATGAAGCAAAGACAAGGAAGAGAAGAGATCTGAGAAATGAAACTGGGAAGTTTCAGATGTGTGGAGTTTGGAAAGATGAAAATGACTCAGTGGCCGATTATGTGAATTCATGAATAGTGGAGGAAATAACAGAGTGATATGGCAAGGGAAGAAATTCAAGGGCCCAGACAGATGGAAACTGAAATTTCCTCATCGTTCCTGTCAAAATGAAAGCCACTAGTGATTTTAACAAGAACTTGATCTGAAGAAGTGAGGGTAAAAAGTAGGGATGACTCGCTGTGGAGTGAGTCAAATAGAAAATTTTAGAAGCAATGGAGACAGGGAGTGTATAAACTTTCCAGCTACAGTGAAGAGGTGCATAGACATGGTGCCATAAGGACATGGAATCAAGACAGCAACTTTTTAATTCAGGTTTTATATTTTATGGCAGGAAATAGAAAAACTTCACAGAGATTTTAAAACTAAAGAAATTTAACATGCATAATTAGATATTAACACAGCATCAGTCTAATCTAGAAGACATCACTCTTGCCTGGTAAATCTTCTTCCTCAATTTGAGCTCTCCCAGGGCTCCAATAACATTTTGTATTCACCAAGCATCCTCAGCTCAAGTGATGGCTATTCATGTTGGGCACTTCTGTGGTCCTTAATCCTTTCTGTGGTCCCTTACCCCTGCCCACACATCTGTTTGTAATCCATTCACAGTCGTTCCTTTGAAATATTTGGAGTATCTTTTCTTCCCAGACAATCCTCTAACACAGGAATCACAAATCATCCACTGAAAGCATTGACTTCAAGGTAGCTGGTATTTAACAAGTAGGAAGCAACCGCTACTCTTGCAATAACCACTTAGCAACAAAGCTATTCTCCAGACTTGGAGGACACTCTGTTGTCAGATCCCTCCAATTTTCCCCTGACTTTGTTTGTGTAACAGCAACAGCTCAAAGAGTGACCCACACTCTTATCCCAGCGCTGCTTCCAAATCTCTCATGCAGCAAAGTGACAGAACGTACCTGAATCCAAAGCCCTCATCACCAGGGCCTCTGGGAAATAAAATGCTTAGCATCTCAGCCTCCCACTTCTGGAATTTACCCTAGAAAGAGGTATGGATTGATTCTGAGTACAACCGTAATCATTTACTACATACATTACAATATTATACATACATACATGGGGTTTCTCTGATTATTATAGAAAAAGAAAAATGAAGAGGCACCAGGGTAAAGAGGCAACTGCGGGAGAAATGTGTTAATTTTACTAATGTGTGTGTGTGTGGTGTTTATAAATAATCCTATTTTACTTTTGTGCACAAAAAAGTGTTTCCTTGTTTACTTCTCTAATAAGTGCATTTTTGTACTTGCATTTCTTTTATGACTGATTTTATCCAAGTTTTTTATTTCCAAAAGGATCTTGTGTCACTTAGAATATCTTTATATTACTTTCAGATTTAAATAGCTATTTTGCTTGCTATAAAATTAAAGTTATTTTCTTGTACTACTTTGAACTTACTGTTTCACAATCATCTTATATCCATTATTACTTTTGATTAATCTTATTTCAATCTGATTCTATTGACTTTGGATGACCTGGCTTTTTTTTTTTTAGAGGCTTAATGATTTTTCTCCAATTTTTTATTATTAATTTTCACTGTAGTGTGGTTCAGTAATGTTTTATTATTACTGACTAGACATGCATTAATTCTTTCATTTTGAGGGCTAATGTCTTTACTATGTACAGGCAATTCTTGGTCATTTCTTCAATTATTTCTTCTCTGTCATTAATATTTTGCAATAGGTTCATGTTAAGTCTAAACTCCATGTCATGTAAGTGTTCTGATATGCACTGATTCCGTTTTTCTCATCCTTATACTTTCTGGGATGAGTCTTTGGTTTATTATTCCACCTCATTCATTTATTCTGTCTCTATTCTGATATTAAATCCACTCACTACCTTTCTTGGTAATTATTTGACTTTACTTTTATCTTTCCTTATCTAGTACTTCCTCCTTTTTCGTCATATGGTTGTTCTAATTCTGCTGTTTAATTTTTTTTCTAAACTCTTTGGGAATATATGGAAATTTATTTTTAATATTTACTTGTGCTGGGTACATGACTCTGCTTCATTTGTTATAGATTTTTTTTTTTTTTTCGTTTGTGGTGTTTCTTTTAGGTCAGTTGAATTCTGCTGTACTTTTAACCATTAGACTTGTATTTCTCTGGGATTATGTATGGCTCAGACAGTAAAGAATCTGTCTGCAATACAGCAGACTTGGGTTCTGTCTCTAGGTCAGGAAGATTTCCTGGTAGAAGGGAATCATTGCACACTCCAGTATTCTTTCCTGGAGGATTCCACGGACAGAGTAGCCTGGTGGGCTACACTCCATGAGGTCGCAAAGAGTCAGACATGACCGTGGTCTCCAAGTGAAAGTGAAACACGTTGGCTTTCACATCTTAGCTCTCGGTGGGTTATATGTGAGAGCCTAGAGCTCAGGTCCTGGTTAGCATGCCTGCTAACATGGCAGAGGGGGTTTTTTGTGAATGTGAGTTTTGTTTAGATGATCTAGTGTTAGAATCTGGCTCAACCAATCGCTACATTTCCCTTACACCGACTAACCAAAGAAGAACACTGCCTGTGCTCTGCCAGAGGAACTGCTCTTGCCAAAGCTTCTCTCGAGCTATAGTATCCCAGAGGTCAGGAAAAAATGTATGTAACCTGAGCAATGGACGTTGCCTTCTATCCAGCCCTGGTCATTTGACCCTGTAACATACTGTTGTTGCACTTATGCTTTGTAATACTGATGGGATAGAAGCGCAATGTCAGGAAAATAAAACATATGACTAAAACAGTCCTCTTAGCATCTCATCACTGGGGCCTTTTCCTCTTAGACTTTGAACAGCAAATCATAGAGTCTCAAAATGGGCTCTGACTTTTTTTCCTTTTTCCCTCCTTTATTCCTCCTCTTCCCCACTTTCTCTCCACTGTTCCCTCCCAGTCTCCCTCACTCTTTCTTTTTCCCTTCCCTCTTTCCTTTTTCTTTCTTTCTTTCTTTTCTTGGTTAAATTTAAGCTCTCATATTAGTTGCTTTTTGGCGCCTATGACATCTCCAAATATTGGATTGTGGAAGAGAAAAAGCAACAATGCAAGTTTGTTTTTTTTTTTTTTTTTAAGAGGCAGAAATCTGGCTATCTAATAAACTTTGTATAATATATTTTTAAACTCCTAAATGAGCTTTCCTGGTGGCTCAGGGGTAAAGATGCTGCCTGCCAATGCAGGAGACATGGGTTTGATCCCTGGGTTGGGAAGATTCCCTGGAGAAGGAAATAGCAACTCATTCCAGTGTTCTTGCTTGGGAAATCCCATGGAGAGAGGAACCTGGAGCACTACAGTCCATGGGATCACGTGAGTTGGACACGACTTAGTGAGACAACAACAATAAAAATAAACTACTAAATGCAAATATATTAAGAATGTTTTATTATTTTTGATTTTAGCATTTTATTTTTTATTTATTTACTTTTTGTTTTTATTTTTTTCCCAATTACTTGTATTAGTTGGAGGCTAATTACTTTACAATATTGTAGTGGTTTATATTAAGAATGTTTTAAACTAAAGAAGAGTGTATTTAAGGGATTTTTTTCTTTAGTGTATTCCAAAATTTTGTGTTGTTTTTTTAATGTGTTGAATATATACATGATCAATAAACACTAAGACGTTAATGTTTTCTCAAGTTTGAACATGTTGCAGTTTTGTAGTTTACAATTATTGAATAAAATATATGATGTTTCCAATTATTTTTTAGATCTCCCAGCTGGTGCCACTGAATTGAGAGTGAATCACCAAATAATCGGATAAAAATATTTTGAATTGATTTCTATCATTCCTTGTGTCCACCCCAAATTCTCATACCTTGTTATTTGTGCATAATACTTTTACTCTTCCAAGCTTCCCTGGTTCATAAATAATTTACTATCATCCCCAACCTAAGATGAACCAGAAAATTAATACAGGATCTCCGCCATCATTATAGCTTTCAAGACAGCAGTTACAGTTGATGCAACCTTAGGTCAGGTATCTGGTTGTTCATTTACCTGCTAAACACATCAAATTTATTCAGTCAAATCATAACCAGCTGTTCACTATTTTCTTATGCAAAATTCTTTTATGTCATTAATAGAAGTTTCAAATTTCAGTCCCAATGTATCAGAGAAGAACAACCTGGCTCCATACTGAATCTATTTCTTTAGCTCGGACCTTTGTGCTCTGTTGCCTGAGCTTAGTCATGCAAGTTCAGCACCTTGATCTCAATTAGTCAAAGAATATTGCCTATGTTCCGAAGGATCAGAATACCTATATTAATACATCATAGCCCTTTCTCAAGGCTCTGACCCCCAGCTTGATCTTTAAAGTCATAAAACCTTCCATTCATATATAGGTAAAAAGAAAATGGCAGAATAGAAAATAACATTTGTCTTGTTGGAGGTTTATAGGAACATGGTGACCAGACTTGTGCGGATAGCTGCAAGGATGAAGGATACTGGTACCAAGAAGTCTGCAAGAACTAGCCACACACCTCCACTTTCAGTATAAAAGAAGTCTAAATTCTAAGTCTGGTAGGATGGTTCCTTTGGCACACTAGTCTGTCACTTTCTTGGTCTGCTGGCTTTCTCAAAACAGTGTATATTCCTTGCTCCACACCCTTTCTCTAGTTGGATTTATTGGCCTATTGGACAGTGAGCAGTATGAGCTTGGAATCAATAACATAGATGGTTTTGTTCCTTCTAACATGCAACCAGAGATGAGAAAAATAAAAAATTCTGTTGACTCAAAATTCTGTTGGCTCTGTTGTATCTTAAGACAAGCAAAATACAAAAACATTTTTTTAGCTTTGTTCTATTATTACAACATAAAATTATAATTAGTTTTAATGTTGGAAGCATAACACACTACAAACTGTACTTTTTTTTGTATTTTTGATAGATGCCTTCTTGTAGGTGGAGTTGTGAGGTCATCTAAGAGATTTAATATAAATTATACAAAGTCTATGCCCTTTACATTTTTATCTCAGTATAAGGTTAAAAAATTATTATCAAATGAGTTACTATTTGTTAATAGCATCTATATATAATTTATGTATTATGAATTTAAGCATTCAGTTATTAGACTCATAAAAAGTCTGATGTGTCTCTAGACTTATGCTAAATACTAGGAACACAGGATTTAAAAGCACATTATTCATTTTCCAGGTAGTAGTGGAGAAAACTAAATATGAGCTGTGATACTTTGAGATAGACATTATAATTTATATATACATGTTGAATTTATGCAAATATATGTGTATAAGGCCAGAAATATATGTATATCTAAATATGCATATATACATATATATGTAGCCAGATATAAGAAAAAAAGACAAGATTTAGAAAATATTTCAAAGAGGGTGAAAAGTTTAACTTGGAGTAAATGTAAAGATATATCAGAAAACATTTGTGCCATTCACAGATATTAAGAGGCACAAGAAATAATCCCTCTAGAAGAACACTAATTTACTTCATTTAGTTGGAGCACTTAAGGAAGATATAGTTATGTAGGGTTTAGAGATGAAATGAGGTTCTGGTAGACAAAGACTTCCAGAGTGAATCTAGGAAAATTAAACTATATCAAAGAGAATATAATTTCCTTTTGAAAAGAATGTTGACAAGAGAGAGATTACTGTGACTTAGAAACAGCAGTTTCCAGCATTTTAGAAATGATTTGGATAGTCAAAAGATTCAAAGCAAAGTCAGGAATTTGTCAAATTTTCATTAAGAAGTGATAACTAGTCAACCATTTTATATCTAGGAAGGGAAAGGAATATATTGACACATATTGATTAAATACACCATAAAAAGAAGTAATGATTATTTTTATACATTAATGTGCCTCCAAAATTTTTCGCAGGAAGTTTAACTACTATGGTTGCTAATATTATTCAGTCTTTTTTCATCATCCTAATTTAAACTCCATCATATTTACCAATGTGTGTATCTTTGCGGTCGCTGACACAGTAGATGGGATTGAGTCAGTGATTTACAGGGTTTTATTAAGCTGTTCAAGGCTCTTCTTATATTTATTCATGATGACTTGGTTTCTGCACTGTCAGCTGGATGTGTTATAATCTATCATTTTGGATCAGCGGTGTTTCGGGGTTCATTTTGATTTTGTGAAGTCTCTGAATTGCTATAAATTAATTTTTAATTTATTTCCTTAAAAAGACTTATGTGCATTCCTATATTGATCAAATGCAAGCCACTCAAGTATTTGCAGTATTTTGGCTTGAATAACACATATAATTTAAATCTCGATAGTCAAAGCTCTCAGTTTTAGTATTTATGCAATGACTGTTATGAAATTAATAATGGATTAATTTAAAATTTTGTGCAATATGTGAAATTAAATTCATTTGTTTTTGTTTAACATCATTGCTTTTTAAAAACATCATGAATTAGGTAAAGGCATTTTCATTTGTTTGGTATCATCAGATAATTTTTAATTCACATAGATCAATTAGATAATAAGCTAAAAGGAATTCCTTAGGAGCTAAAGCTTATGTTGTAATTGATGTTTATGTTCATGTTAAAATTTAAAGAGACAATATTTCAGGCTTAGAGAAGTATAGTAAACATACTATAGTACTTTTTTATAGTTTTTATGATTGAGATCATAAGTACTAGTTTTTGACTTAAAAACAAATAAGGCAATTTTATTTTAATTGAGCATGCACATAAATTTATATAGATCTTTTCTTAAAAGAACCAGGTTCACCTTTTCTTATAAGCTGCCAAGGCTACCCAGTGATTTTGAGTTTGTTTTTTGGATATAGTGTACTATTTGTGAGTTTAGGTCTAAGATCCATTTAATGAAACCACTAAATTCATCTGTTTTAAATTTTACATTGGCATATTATTCCTAAGATGATACTTTTTAAGAAACTACTGAAATCACATTTCAGTTATATTTGATTGTATTTTTAAAATATCTAAAGTGCACCATATTATGTCATCAAGAAAATTAAAACAATAATGAGATACCACTATACACCTATTAGAATAACCAAAAACCCCAAGCACTGACTAAACCAAATGCTGGTGAGGATGTGGACCAACAGGAGCCATTATTAAATGCTTATGTACTGTGGTTTCTACTGCATAATAATAACATACTGGGAAAGGCAAAACTGTGGAGACAGTAAAAAGTTTAGTTGTCTTCAGGGACTGGAGAGGAACGAGAAATGAATAAGTGGAGCACAGAGGATTATGAGTGCTGAAAGTAATCTCCCTAATATTATAATAATGAACACATACCATTTATTATATATTTGTCTAAATCTGTATAATGTACAAGAGCAAAACCCTAGGGCAAACTATGGACTTCAGGTGATAGAGATGAATTAATGTGGATTCATCAATTTTAACATATGCACCCCTCTGGTGAAATTAAAATTACTCTAAAAAATAAAGTATTAAAATATTAAAATTTTATATATATATATATATATATATGTACACACACACATACACATGCATATATAATATGTGTATGTGTTAGAATGATATGAATTTCAAGGGCAGCAAAGAAAATTCCATTCACAGTGATGCCACAATCAATGCATAATATTACTCCAGTGAATTAAAATTAAGAATAACAATTTAATCTACTATATGTAGTGATTCATTATAATCAAAATAAAAATATGTGTTTACTAAAACATGACTGATTTATATTTTATAACCATGAAGATATTCATTAGGAGTATACGATAGGTACTCAAAAGCAGTTAGCAAGCCTCAACTTTAGAAATATTATTGACTCAAACTCATTAAAACTATTCAAACTGAACCTTTAAACCACTATTATGTTACAAATTCTTTCAATAGAAACATTAGAATTTTATCATAATTATCAAATTTTATAAAATATGATATTACCAGGGAAAAATTAGAACTAAATGTTATGCTGAGAATTATAGAGTTTGCTAGTATGGGATGCTGGAATTTTTTGTAGCTAATTGTATGATAGTGCATGAGATCCTTGTCAATGGCAGTGATATTGCACACAGTCTGTTGGATCAATAGAAGGTATTTCCCATCCTCAGACCACCCCCGGGTGTCTTCACAGTATGACATGGTGTCTTGCTCAGACGTGTCCATCTCTTTGTGGCCTCTGCCAGGCTTGTCTGTCCATGGAATTTTTCAGGCAAGAATACTGGAGCAGGTTGCCATTTCCTACTTCCTGATTCAGGGGTTGAACCCCTGACTCTTACGTCTCCTGAATTAGCAGGGGGATTCTTTACCACTAGCACCACGAGTATGACATGGCAGAAGTGTTATTGTAATCATCAACCTATGCACATCCAAAGCAAAAGAAAACAGAAGCAAATACACTACTTCTTAAGGGTCCAAGAGGCAAATGGTAAGGGGAATAAACCATATGGAATTCCTCTCATCAAGAATACTATGGGAGAAGATACGTGGCAGAACTCTCAGGGTGCATAAGATGAGGGATGAACATGGGACTCAAATCTAAGCCCAGGAGACAGTATGCCCTGCAGAGGCCGCACACCCAGCAGGTTTATACCAGTGTTTCGGCTTCTCTTGTCCACATCTGTGCTTGGTCTATAAGCCAAATGGTTTGGGTCAGTGGGCTTAGGCGTCTGCTTGGGTTAAAGTACACAGACTCCCTTTCACCAAGCTTGATCTACCTAATAATGTTGCTCATATAAATTTGCATATATATATATGAATATATATATATATATATATATATATATATATATATGGTGTATCAACACTAAAATCTAGTCTTAAAGAATGCAATTATTATCAACATGGCATGGTATACAATCTTCTCAGAACAAAGCAAAATTTTATATCAAATGAGCAGTAACAATAGACTCCTGACTATTTCTATGTATCCCAACATGGGAACATCTGGCTAGATAGAGGAAAACTCAGATGAAGAGTGTCTTGAGGAGTTTGAACATGTGCTCTTAGGATGAGACAGAGACACTGAACAAAAACCAAACCAAAACAAACAAAAAGAAATAAATTATACTGCATCACTAACTGCTATTACACCATGATGAATGCATGCTAAGTCACTTCAGTCATGTCTGACTCTTTGCAATCCTATGGACTGTAGCCCACCAGGTTCCTCTGTCCATCAGATTCTCTAGGCAAGAATACTGAAATGAGTTGCCATTTCCTCCTTCAGGGGATCTTCTTAACCCAGAGATCTAACCCACATCTGTTATGTCTCCTGCATTGGCAGGCCGGTTCTTTACTACTAGCACCACTTGAGTATTCTAGACCAAAGAATATAAGAATTATTAGCTCATCTCACTGTCAAATCCATTTTCCATATCTGGCACTTGGACTGTCAATTCTTAAGAATGTTAATCTGTTAAGATTATAAAAACTGTTCATGGCAGGGAGGGAAGATCTCCTAAGAGATCCTAAGTTCAGTTCAGTTCAGTTGCTCCATTGTGAAGTCGCTCTGCGACCCCATGGACTGCAGCATGCCAAGCTTCCCTGTCTATCACTAACTCCTGGACCTTGCTCAAACTCATGCCCATTGAGTTGGTGATGCCATCCAACCATCTCACCCTCATCTAATCCTTGTCCTTTTCTCCTAAGAGGACCTGTTAGTGATTCATTGATCTAGAATAAGTATAATACTCTGCAACTTTGGGTTCCCATAATAGTGGGAAAGGGGGGAAGAAAGATTTACTGACTGAAATAATCAATCCTTATTACCACAGAAAACTAAGGATATTACCACATAGTGAGGGCAAGAAGGATTACTCTTGAACCCAGAGGATTTACTTAGGTGTATTCCTGTGTTTCCTAGTGAAAGAATAACTATCCCTAGCATTATAAAAATCAAAATCCAGACAATAATGGGAATTAAAAAGTTCAGAAAATTTGGGGATTGAAGGCCTCAATCTCCCCACCAGGTAAGCAAACTAAACCAGACAAAGTGTTTGCAACAAGTGAGGGGCATTTAGAATGGTTTGGTGGAAAAAAAGATGATAAATATCTGCTATAACCTTGAGACTAGCTGGGTCACCATATGCTTTTACAATGTTAACTTTTCCAGGGGTTTGTGACTTAGAACCACCTTGAAAGAGATTCTGCAATTCATCCTCTTAGGAAAAATGCCTATATTTTGTGCTGATAAAAATTAGTGTCTCTAAGTTGTACTGTGGACAAACAATGGGATATTAGTGGTGCATGTAATATCTATTACCAGCAGTCATGTAGATTACCCACCTCTTCAGATTGCCGAGGTCTCTTCAGTAAACCCTCAAGCTCCCTAACCTGAGATACAACACTCAGGTTCTCAGCTGAGGGACTCCACTCACCCACTGGTGCTGCACCCTGCTTCTCAGCTGCAGCCAGATTGCCAGACAATGCCTGGAGTCTCTGTTTTCCAAAGGAAACAGTAAAGGAGTTGGAAACTGACTTCCAACCTGGGAAGCAGAAGGGCCAACTAAAACAACTTTAAACTGTAGGAAAGCTATCATTCCATAAGGTGAATCTTGACCATGAGAATTAGGAGAGAGGAAAGAACTAGGTCAATAAATCTGTTTCTCCTATCTATCACTGGTGGACTGGTTTGAGGTATAGATTATGAATATAAGTTGTTTGAAGACATCTTACTTGGCTGAACAGCTTAGAACGTTAAGCTTTTCGGTGCCCAGAAAGTTTATCCCAACATAGCATTGACCTCCTCCTTCTCTGTTTTTCTCTTCTTTTGTCTTCATTCTCTGTGTCTTGGGTTTGTACTCAACAAATAAGAATAAGCACTTATAATCACTTCAGAAGTCGTTTCCTAAAAATCCCCAAAACTGAAAAGCAGTAATTTTATAATGCTGCAATTTGTTTTTCCATAGAAACAGTACCATTTTGCATATTCAACAATAATTGGTTGTTTCTTCACATAGAGGGCTTCCCTTGTGGCTCAGATGGTAAAGTGTCTGCCAGCAATGTGGGAGACCTGGGTTTTATCCCTGGGTCAGGAAGATCTTCACAACATCATCACAATAAAAGGTTTTGAAAATTACAGGCTTAAATATATATTTATATATATAAATACCTTTGGGTATTTCTTATTAATTTTAAATTTGGATTGAGGTATAAAAAGTGATACCACACTGGTAAAATTTGACCTGCTTTGTATATGGAAAAATGTATTATAAAAATTGAATTTCAATAACTTAAGCACATTTTGTTGAAGATACATGCATTCTGTAAGAGACTGTAATTTTCTTTTTACTTTCTATTTTCATGCACTGTTTCTCAGAATGAATCACAATTGTAATCTTTTTATTATGTTACTATTCTAGCCTATTTTACTATTCTACTACTATAGATTTCTCCCTAGCTCTTGGGGCTTTGTAATTTTTCTTTTTTTAATTTATTTATTTTAATTGGAGGCTAGTTACTTTACAATATTGTAGTGATTTTGTGTCAGGAAACATTTAACAGGAGGCTTCCAGTGTGCTGTTTCGGATCTATCAGGAATCCTCTGGTCCTTATTAATTACTGAATATTCAGGAATTAAGAGGAGAGGCACACCTTTCCAGGGGCTGAGGAATGCACGCATGTCCTTTGTTAGTTTTCCAATATGGTAATAAGTACCCTCTTCCTTCTTATGAACCATACGGTAAAAAGCAATTGTTTACAACTCTGTCTCTTTAATAGAGATTGCCATATGTTTTGTAAGTTTGGAATTTTAATCTTTATCTTTGCTGAGAATAACTACCTTGTAAAACAGTACATATGCCCACACCATGTTGATTAAAACACCTTTGCTCCCTCAGAGCTTGGGTCCCATGTCTCTCTGTCTGTCTGTCTGTCTGTCTGTCTGTCTGTCTGTCTCTCTCTCTCTCTCTCTCTATATATATATATATATATATATATATTTCTGGCTGATTCCCTGAAGGGCAAAAGCTGGCTGCATAACCCAAGAAATATTACCCTCTTTCCTTCTTTCATTCTCTCATTATCAACTCTGGAGCACCAGGTTCTGGTCCAATAAAGGACCAACAGTTTTGATTTTCTTTTTTATAAATTTATACAGCAATTATATGTTACTTATAATAAAATTATTTTATATTATCATTTGTAGCAATTGTATTGTGCATAAGAACTTCAAATTTCAATAAAGATCAATAAAGTTATACTTTTACAAATGTTGCTGGTTTTTTTTTTTTTTTCATTTATTTTTATTAGTTGGAGGCTAATTACTCTACAATATTGTAGTGGTTTTTGCCATACATTGACATGAGTCAGCCATGGATTTACATGTGTTCCCCATCCCGATCCCAACTCTTGCCTCCTTCCTCCCTCCCCATCCCTTCCCTCTGGGTCTTCCCAGTGCACCAGCCCTGAGCACTTGTCTCATGCATCCAGCCTGGGCTGGTGATCTGTTTCACCCTAGATAATATACATGCTGTTTCAATGCTATTCTCTCAGAACATCCCACCCTCACCTTCTCCCACAGAGTCCAAAAGTCTGTTCTGTACATCTGTTTCTCTTTTTCTGTCTTGCATATAGGGTTATCATTAACATCTTTTTAAAATTCCATATATATGTGTTAGTATATTGTAATGGTCTTTATCTTTCTGGCTTACTTCACTCTGTATAATGGGCTCCAGTTTCATCCATCTCATTAGAACTGATTCAAATGAATTCTTTTTAATGGCTGAGTAATATTCCATGGTGTATATGTACCACAGCTTCCTTATCCATTCGTCTGCTGATGGGCATCTAAGTTGCTTCCATGTCCTGGCTATTATAAACAGTGCTGCGATGAACATTGGGGTGCACGTGTCTCTTTCAGATCTGGTTTCCTCAGTGTGTATGCCCAG